>OZ012679.1:146259240-146859240 GCA_963942445.1 Argyra leucocephala
TACATATAAACTATAAAATTACATTTCCCAAAAGTAAACTTAAATATTTATGGTACAATATTATAAAAAATTAATTAATAATAGGGGTTAACTTATTAAATATTAAATTTGCTATTTATTAGATAAATTAGTTCTACAATATTTTAACTAAATTAACTAAACCTCAGATTAAGGGAAAAATAAAAAAAAAAAAAAAAACAACAAATAAAAAGGATAATTAAATGATTTATGACATAACATCAGAGTTTCCATTCTAATCATTTGGGAATTGTTTAATCCAATATTTTATTTTGTGTTTCTAATTAGCAACAACTGGAAAGGAAGGAAGAGTAATGTACTTAAATAGATAAATTTAAATAATTTTTTTCTTTTCTTTTTCTTTTATTTTTTTGTTGTTGCTAATCTTTAATCAATACAACATAACAATGTTCGCAATTTTTATATAGAATGATTTGGTCTTAGCATAGGTGTAGTCAGATATGGATTTTATTTCTATAATTTTTCTATTCACGAAAAAAAGGTTTTAATTAATTACTTACGTAAGTAATTCGATTGTTTTTTCACTCACCATAATTATTGTTCAGAAGCTTCTGTTAAGTAAACTGCCTTTCAGGATATTGTAAAACATCTCTTATTCGTTTGTTTACCAATCTATGCCAAAACAATTTAAATGAAAGGTAGAAATTAGAGAATTAGATTTAAAAATTTAAAAACAGTTTTCCCCATAGATAAAATTACCAAAATTGGATTTGTTTAATCTCAATTTTTATATTTTTTAATATATTCAATTTAATTTCCAGCCACTATTTTTTTAACATAGAATTCATACAACAAAAAGAAACTTGGCAGAGTTATTTTTACAGACTACAAAATTATATTTATTAATTTGAACGTTTTTGTATTTTATTTTTTTGTTTTTAGCTGTATTTATTGTTTTCTATTCTATTTACAAAATTCAGGAAAAAGTATTATATATATATTATTCTGCATTTATCTGGATGTTTGTAAATTCGACGGAACGCTCCAACACATATACAAATTGCATATGTATACAAATGTATATATATACAAATTGCTTTGGTGTTTTTTTTTTAACCCCTGTCTACCATACTGAACCTTTGCAGGAAAAATTGATTGCATGAACTGTATTTTTTTAATTTAATGTTAGTCTTCTTCGCAAATAATAAGGAAAAATAAAAAATAATAATAATAATATAAATAAAACAAACAATTTTTTTGATTTATAATAATAAGGACTAATAGAAATTTAATCAATAGTTTAATATGGTATAATAACCAAAAGGCAAACAGCATTTAACACAAAAAAAAACATAATTCACTCAAAGGTTATGCTTATTACTTAAAATTATACACAATAATATACATGTGTATCAGCATATTTGAATTGTATAATATTATACATTATACTAATTTATTGCTTATACCTTTTATTTTTGTCATTATTGTGTGCATAACTCACTTCACTCAAAAAAATTTTTTTTGTTTTTTTTTTATTATTTGCTGTATCTGTATTCTGTATGTTCTGCATGCTCCATTCCAAAAATATTATTTTATTTTCAGTGTTAAGTGTTCACTGTTCACTTCACTGTTCAGGTTCACTGTTCAATCAATAGAACTTGATAGAAGTAGAGTAGGATAATTAACTCTACTTCTACGTCGTATAATAAAACATTGTTTTTTTTAAATTGAAAATTATTGATGACAATGTTTTTGTATTTTTTGTAAATTTTACCAATTTAGATACAAAATTTTGAATATTTTTTTAAAAATAACACAATACCATAATAACAGTTTATTCATATAGCAAAATAAGATCCCTATCCAGTATACAAAAGACAAAATTTATATGAAAATAAGATCCCATTTTTAAATTTGCTCTCCCGGAGGCCACAATAACGCTAATACGGTATAATTTATACTAAATGGAACCCAACTAACGAATTATAACTAAATGGAAGTGAGTACGAGTATACCATACAAAAATACAAACATTTTATACAAATTTGTTGGTATGGTACTTCTTCTTCTGTTATAAAAAAAAAAAAGATTAGTGTTAGGCCAATATAAACATAAATAAAAATAAATAAAAAGTGATATAAACATAAGTACTGTAATTTCGGAATAAAGAATCTAATGAAAGAAAAAAAGAAACTAGGATTTATTTTGCATCCGTCATTTATGACGGGTTACAAAGCTAGTACATATATAATCATATTTTCGAGAAGTTGGGGTCTATTTTGATATGAGTACCAATTGAACCTAAATAAATATTTCGTGTATATTTTATAATTGAATATTCATAACATAAGTAATATACAAGGATATAAAATATGTTAGTTTATATCTATTAGATTTGGGAAACCTTTTTCATTGAAAAAGAAATTACTAGTTTGTTTTTTTGGTCCTCGCTTGGTAATTTTATCGTATTTGGTGCAAGGCTGTAAACAAAATAGGTAACTCTGTCCAATAAATTTCCTAATCCGGAAAGAGAAAAATTGAATCTATCGGCCAAAATCTTAAAACTGCAACATTCATGTCCAGCAAACCACATAGATGTTGCAATATGTTTATTTGCTAAACTCCGTTTATCTGAGCGTAAATTCTGAAACCCATCCGACATTTCAATTTTGCTACATAGATAATTAAACAATTTTTTGGACACACGAAAATGTGTTATAAACTCTTGATTATTGTATGAAGGTACAATTTCTTCAAAATAATTTTGGATGTACAATCTTTTATTTTGCTGAAAAATTAGTCCAAATATATCTTCGTCTTGAAGATATTGTTCGAGCATTTTTTGATAATCTTCATCACTATACTACTACTACTACCAGTTTCATCAGATTTCATCAGAACTGAATAAAACTATTTTTGTTTTTTGTGCCATTTTTAATTTTTTATTTTACTTGTAATTTTACTAATCAAAAATTGTTTTATTTGTAAACAATAAAAATGACAAAATGCCAAATTACACCGAAAACCGTCAAAGTACTTTTGGTTAAAAATAATGTAAATAGATTTAGAGATTGTATTGACATTAGGTTTGTCCACGTACTTTTCCGATATAAAGTTTTTTAATGTCAAATTTCAATTTCAAATATGACATTAAAAAACTTTATATCGGAAAAGTACGTGGACAAACCTAATGTCAATACAATAAATTAGGATCATATTCTATTTTGGCGCTGTAATTTTTATGTATAATAATAATAATAAATACTATTATATACAGTGAGTATAAATTGTTCTTTTTATATACTCTTTGTTAATGTAAAATAATACTAATAATAGACTTGAAAACATTCACAAGAAATCAATTAAATACATTTATTTCTATCAAAGATTAAACCCAATAAGTTTGTGTATTATTTTTTTTATTTATTTATTTACTTTATTCTTCATAAATTTATAATTAACAAAAAAAAATTTTTATTTCAAATTATAGAAATATACTTCATAATTTTGTGAAAAGAATAAAGTTGGGTTGCATTCTAAAATTTAATATAAAAAATTTGTTACGAATGCACCTTCAGTTCTATTCAATTCTAAACATCATAAATATACTCAATATTTAGTAAAATTCATTAAAAAATCAAATACAAATATATTCAAATTATTTGGGGTAATTTGATTGTAATAATAATTCAAAAAAGAAAAAAAAATAAACAATAGAAAAATATAAAAATAGAAAATATTAAAATAAAGAATAATAATAATTAAAAAATAAAATTAAAAATTGATATTATGTTAACGAAAAATGTAAAATTTTAGAGATATTAAAAAACAAAAAATAACAGAACTTGGAAAGACATATAACATTAAATTTATTACATCATATAGTCAGAAGCTTATTTAAAGATTTTTTTTACTGCAATAAAATTTAGGCAAAAAAATACATGAAAATACATGTTACCGTAAAATATTTATTATTCTTACAACTTGAAGATGATATTATATAAGAGTAACCATACTTTCACTTCACTGAAAAAAAATACTAGGTAATATTGACAAATATCTGGGTTAAAATGACAAAAACTAGGTAAATAAAGCGTCAACAATCAATATGACAAAAAAATACAATTTTTTTTTTCATTCAGTAAATATGACAAACACTTGTCTTTATAACAATTTAAATCTGTAGAAATGACAGAACTAAATTTCTTAATATGACAAAATGAATTTTCATTTTGCTAAAATTTTTTGTCAATGTAATAAAATAATATGTTCAAATGAATGTTAAATTGTCAAAATAACCTCTATTCAGTTGTCGAATTAACAGAATAATTTTTTCAATAGCATATATGGCTAGTATCAGATCAACAATATTTTTTTTGTCAAAATAACATCTATTTTTTTGTCGAATTAACAGAATTATATACCCTATTATTGTATGCATATACATACAAATAAATAACTTACATATTAATATATCATCAAAAAATGTTTAAACCAAAATAGGAGCTATTTCATAGAGCATTTCTAACTTAAAAATAACTTGTTTGATATTTTATTATAATATTTGTTACAAATTACAGCTATTGTATTTGCAAAAATGCAGTTGTAACTTAAAACTACATTTTCAGAAAAGCGTTATACGGACTACCTCCTATTTTGGTTTTAACATTTTTTAATGATAAACTAATCTGAAGGTTATTTATTTGTATGCATACAATACCCTACAAATTAAATTTGGAACCATATTTTATATTAGAAAAACAAGACAGCCCTTATAAACATTATATGTATGTTCTTATATAATATGTGTGCGTCTGAAAAATAAATGCATGATATTATTACAGTTAGACATAAAACAACAATCGTCTTGATAATCAACAATTAATTTATTTTATAGCATTGAAAACAAAACAAAATTAAATTTTAAAGTTAACAAAATAAAGTTTTTTTATTACAAAATATTTTAAAAATGTTCAGACTTCAGCTTCTGATTGTTCCATCTCTTTGATTCATACTGTTTCTTCAAATTATTTATTTAATAAAATAGTAAAATTTATCTTTTTCCTTCTTCAAATTATTTACTATTTTTAATAAATGTTTTAGTTTCAAGATTCAAATAAAAACTAACCAAATTCATTAAAAACGCAAATTAAATAATTCACTAGTTCTATTAAAATACATAAGTAAATAAATTTTAGCTTTAAATATTTCATATTATTTAGTTTTTTAACTTAATTCTAATATATTTTTTTAATTTAATTTTTCAATTGTCTTTTTTTATTTAACTCTTCACTTTTTTTTAATTGAACTCTTTAATAAGCAAATTTAAAAACACAACTTCAAATAAAACCGCACCTTTACTTCTATATTTTCAACTAAAATAGAAAAAAAATTATTATATGAATAAAAATTGTTTGTCAACTGTTTACAAAATTATTCTGTTAATCTGACTATGACAACATCAAATATTATAATAATAATTTGCTTATTGACAAAATAGATTTTGTAGAATTAATAAAAATTTATTAATAGCAATGAATTGCATAGTAAAAATTTTTGTCAAATTAAGATAAATTTTGTTAAATATACAAATACTAGAGGCCCCTGTTGAGTAATTATATTTCAAGTTGAAGTCAAATTTAAAGTTTTAAAAAAAAAACAGTAATTTACGTACTGACATAGACTTCGTATGATATAGCAGAAACGACTCGTGTTTAATAAAAAGTTTTGTGGTTAGTAAGTTTTATTTTTTATTTAGGACACATAAATACACGTCCCTCATATACTGCTTCGTTTCCGATATATTCCCTATATTTAATGGCATTTAGTGGATAAAATTACTAAAAATAAAAAATTTCGTCATTAAAGAGGTATGTATATATATACCTACATAATACATAATTTTAATAAAACTATATTATTACTACAAATAACCAAAATTGAGAAACAGTTACTTAAAAAAATAAAAAAATAAAGAATTCAAGTGATTTGTTTTTTTGTTGTTTTTATATTTTTTATTTTAGATGAATTTGTTTTTTTGTTTTTTTTTTGGCATACGTACATAGATTCATTTGCAAGTACATATGTAAATTATAATAACTGATTTGTTTGCTTTTGTTTATTATTTTCATAATATCTCACATATGCATAATGTATTTGCTGAACAATAAAATCATATGAGTACAAAATTTTCAACTGTGTGCGCATTTTTGTTTTATATACAATCTTATATATTATATATATTAGAAATTCATTAAGGAGTAGGAGAATCGAAATAAAATAAAAAGGTGTCTACTGCGCAGGACCTTAAATGCTTGTCAATTATAATTATAGATTGATTTAAAATGTTATTCACTTGGATTATTTTTTTTTTTTCAATTTAAACAAATTGTAAACTTAATTTTCCATTTTACAAATTATAAATTTTGGAAAAATTTTAAAAAAATATTCACAAATTAACAAAAAATTGTTGAGCAAAAAAACATTTTTAATAAAATAGAAAAAAAATTGTTGTACGTATAAAAAATTTTTGTTAACAGTTTACAAAGTTATTTTGTCAATCTTACTAGGAAAAATCTTTTCAGTGTTGTTTTGTGAAAAAGGCAAATAGCACTCTAATCCTTCTTAAAAATTCAGGAAGCAAATTAAATAATTTTGGTGCTACAATATCATAGAAATTAAAATATAAAGTTGTGTTGAATGATGGAACAAATACTAAACTTTGCAAGCCAATCCGAAGAATACGAACAGAAGAGGGTCGACTGAATAGATATCCACCCCTAATAAAAAATATCTTTAAAACTTTATAATAATAGAGGTGCCTGATAGGTAAAATATTTAAATTCCTAAACAACTCAAAACTACTATAGTGACGATTTTTTTTTGCAAATAATTCTGATAACATGTTTTTAAGCAATCACTTATGGTTGAATTTTGTTCCTATAAGCCCCTCCCCATGACGTTATACCATATTGAAGTCTTGAATGAAAAATGCCATAATATACCATCAATAATATCTTCTGGGAACAATAATTTCTAAGATTGAAAATATGTCTTATAGAAGACAAAAAATATTTTTTTAAACATAAAGTATCATCTAACCATTTTAATTTATTATCTATCCAAACACCCAGATATTTAAAAACAGAAATTTCTTCAATCAAAAAACATTTAATTGAACATTTAGTTAATTCAATGTTCAAGGATGAATTATTTACACGAAACAGAGGATATTTATTACAATTACCTGAGTGATATTTTATTAAATTATTTTTTAAACAAGACCCTGCAATACTAAAAAACATTATTTTTGTTTTATTACTAATTATTAATTTATGTAAAAGAAACAATTTTCTAAATATGTCAAGGTCATAGTTAATATCAGCTACTAAATTCAACGGATTCATGCTTTCATATGCACAAGCCAAGTCGGCAAATGCAATTAATTTAATTCTAAAATTTTGAACAAAAATTGAATTAATGTAAATTAAAAATAAAATTGGCCCCAGGACTGCTCCTTGTGGAACTCCAATATTAATATTTATAGAAGAGCTTAAAATGCCACCAATTTTTTACTTTTTGAGATCTACAACTAAGATAAGAAGTAAACCAATCATATATCAAACCACAAAAACCAATTCTATGAATTTTATCTAATAAAATAACATGATTAAACCATGTCAAAAGCTTTGGTTATATCGACAAATAAGCCAGCAGTACTTTTTTTTATTATCAAGATACTGGTAAATATTTTGACACAAAAACCAAGAAGTGCGTCTTCAGTTGATTTTGTTTTTCCTAAACCCAAATTGTTGTTTATTAAAAAAATTATTTTTGTCAAGAAATAACAGAATTCTTCTCTTCATAGCTTTTTCTATGATTTTAAAGAATGAAGATAAAATAGAAATTGTCCTGTAATTATCAGGATCTCTTCTATCACCTTTTTTAAAAAATTTAATGCAGAAGGAAAAATACCGTAAAAGACACTATTATTAAAAATAAACACGAGAACATCAACAATATTTAAAGCAATTTTTTTAAGTAAAAGATTTGAGACACCATCAATTGAAGCAGCATTAGAATTTTTAAGTGATTTAATTATATTAAGAAGTTCAAGGGCAGAAAAAGGTTCAAACATAAAAACTATTTGATTGAACAGTTTCTGAAATTATATTTTCAAATTGAACATTACTATATTGAAATTTTAATTTCCATACTTAAATTGTCTCCTACAATTGAAAAATTATTATTAAAGTATCTAAGTCTATCGAACGTTAGTAAACAAGAGCTGTATCTAATGGGTCTTTTTTAAAGTATTTACATTTTATTTTTTAAAGTATTATTATAAATTTAAAGTACAAAATTACATTATAAATTAACTGAATGTGAACGATCTCATTAAAAAATAAAGAAAAAAAAAATAGATGGGATATTAAATCATTTTCGATATTTATTTGATTTTTATAACTACTATACAATTACTAAAATTAATATATATACATAACATACATATACTTCGAACAATTAAATCTAAATTAATAATTTGTAAAAAGTAAAAAAAAAATAATTTCATCCTTATTAAGTTATAATTTTAATTACACCTATTATTACTTAAAATTTATTTTATTGAAAATTATATATAAACAAATTTTCATAATTAAAATATATAAAAAAACAAAAAATTTCAGAAAAGTTTTACTATAAATGAATAATAATAATTATTAAAAATTAAATTACCTAATTATGATATTAAAAATTAAAACAATGAAAATTCTTTAGAAAAACCTAAATAGAAAAAAAAAAAACAAAATAATTCCATTAAATTTCAATTCATTGAATTTGATGTTAAAATATAATTTTCATATATTTAAAATTAAATCGAATGAAAAACACAAAAACTTCAAATACAGTTATAAAAATTATTTAATTGTCCTTAAGACATCGTCCCCAAAGATTCCTTTTTTTTCCTTTTTATTTTATTTTTAACAAAATTGTTATAGATCAGAGTTTCCAAATGTTAATGAATAACCTTACAGTGGGGTATTGAAAAATTTTATGGAAATAATTTTGAATTTAACTTATACGTATAGTTTTCTTCTTTCTTCAAACTTTATTAAAAGTCTTTTATTTGTTATTACAATATGAGTGCACAATACCCGAGACTTCCAAAATGCAGTGAAATCGTATAATCTACAATGTAGCATCTTCCAAAATGTATTTTAAAAGCTCTTGACTTTGTAGACTTATTCCAAAATGTTTAAAATACGTAACAGAAACGGAAAATAAGAGCAGAGTGTGTAGTGTAAAAGTGTAGACTACTCTACTTCCGTAGAGAAAGTTACCATAGTCAATTAAATTATAGGTTAGCATTATTTTTTGATGAAAAAATAAGTTTTATACCAAATTTTAGCAAAATATGCTAATAAAATGTATTTTTCCGCCGAAAATATATGCTGATCAATGAAGGTCTGGCAATATTAATTTTAATGTAAGGAAAAATAAAATATTTTAGATTCAAGTTTAACAATAGTTATTACCCTCGTTAAAATTACAGTAGTTATTACACTCGCTATTTAAATTAATTAAATTATTGGCTAATATATTAATAAAAACATTAATTTTCAAAATTATTATTATTATTATTACCGTTTGATATTACAAAAACATAGAACTATAATTTAAAGTGAAGTGAATGTATATTTATGTATGTATTTTACTCTTAAAACGGTATTCCAAAATGTAGCAAAAGCATTAGTTTTTATTTTACATTAAAGTGGTTATATAACCTTTGAATGGTAGTTGAACTGTATTTAAAACATTAAAATATTTTTTTTACTGCATTTTGGAAGTCACCCTACATGTAAATAAGTGAAAAATAAAGCTTGTAAAATTCATTATATTGTACATATTATATACACATAGTATTTTTCACAGTGTGTACTTCTTTAATTTTTGCAAATGCAAAGACTTGTTGTTTATATTGTATGCAAATTTTGATCCTTGAAAATTTATTTAATCAAGTTGATTTTGGTTGTCATATTTCGACCTATTTTTTGTTACAACTATATGTTACTGATATCAATTGATCTATGAATGAATCTCATTTGTGGTTAATAATTTTAAGTTTGTTTGGAGTGATGCAGATACAAATGTTTTTTTTGCATTTTTACCTCTTAAATATTGCGTTAAAGACTTAAATACGATTATTCCATATAATTCGTTTTTTTTTTTTTTTAACATTATATTGCTATAACTACGTAAATATTGAGCTTAAATAGTATATTGTTAGATGCATTTTCGTAAATGAACTTTGAAATGTTATATAATTTCGTATTGTTTTTAGAGCTGAGCTCTTCCAAATTTCACTTTTCACTTATTAGTTATTTATAAAATACATGAGTATGAGTATGAGTATGAGTATGAGTATGAGTATGAGTATGAGTATGAGTATGAGTATGAGTATGAGTATGAGTATGAGTATGAGTATGAGTATGAGTATGAGTATGAGTATGAGTATGAGTATGAGTATGAGTATGAGTATGAGTATGAGTATGAGTATGAGTATGAGTATGAGTATGAGTATGAGTATGAGTATGAGTATGAGTATGAGTATGAGTATGAGTATGAGTATGAGTATGAGTATGAGTATGAGTATGAGTATGAGTATGAGTATGAGTATGAGTATGAGTATGAGTATGAGTATGAGTATGAGTATGAGTATGAGTATGAGTATGAGTATGAGTATGAGTATGAGTATGAGTATGAGTATGAGTATGAGTATGAGTATGAGTATGAGTATGAGTATGTGTATGAGTATGAGTATGAGTATGAGTATGAGTATGAGTATGAGTATGAGTATGAGTATGAGTATGAGTATGAGTATGGGTATGAGTATGAGTATGACTATGAGTATGAGTATGAGTAGAGTATTACCGCGTTTATATGGCGACTTGAATACTTGACTTGACACCAGCTCGAATTTCCAAAAAGCGTTTTCACTATGTTAACTCGAAAGATTGAAAATGAAATTTAGCTTCAAATCAATTTGAGCTTGACAGCTTTTGAAATATTGTACACAATGTTAATTACAGAAAATTAATCCAATTAAAAAAAGTGTTGGTGGAATATATTGAAAATTAAAAAAAAAATTTTATAATATTTCTTACAGTATTTGTGCAAAAACAAATAGGAAAAATCGAACCAAATTGAAAAAAAATAATTAAAATAAAATTAAAATTGGAATATTAATTTCCAAAGGCAATAATCTACAATTTATTAAATATTTCTAACATCTTTTTTGTTTCTTTATTACTTCATTTTCGACATGTTATATAAAAAAAACTATTTGTGTATTTAACATTTTTTTTCAGATATGATGTAAAAAAATGAGCACGAAAATGATAGATAAAGGAATTACATACTCTGTTATGTTTTAATTTTTTAAGCATTCGATCTCTTAATGAGCGTTTTTACAATCGTCAATCAATCGAATCAAGTCAATCAAATCATACTGCTTTTATATGATCTCGAAGTAGACTTCAAGAGTACGCTTGAAGTTGCCATATAAACACGGTGTATGAGAAGTAGGAGTATGAACAAAGATGAGTATTTACAATTGTATATAAAATGTTTGAAGCCACTGTTTAAATTTTTCTTTTCACTATACTGTTGTATAAATGTACAAATGTATGCGGTTAAATAAAAATTGTCTAATATGTACTTATATTTCTATATACCTACCTAAGTTTATTAGGCTTCTTTAGTTATTTTGTTTCATTTCGTTTGGTATAAACAACATTGCAATGTGAATTAATCTTGACGGATTTCTGTTTTGTTAAAAGAACGAATGGAAAAAATTTATGTTAAATAAAATTTTGGTAAGTTAGAAATTAACATTCATATGAGGAGACATCTATTGAAATATTTGTTTATGTTTTTCCTTTTTTTTTCATTCTCTATTTTTATTAGAATCTTGTTAAGTTACAACAAACTTTCCAAAATTTCCTTCTTTTAAATGTTTGTTAATGAAAAATGTTTTTTTTTTTTTGTAAAATATAATTTAATTTTTATGTGAATAACTTTTAAGAAATATTTAGAAACTTTACACAAAATAATAGCATGGGGGTATTATAAAACTAGACCTTAAATGTTTTATACAGGAAGTTTTTATTTTGTTTTTTTTTTTTTGAATAATTTAAAGTTATGAAAATGAATTTAATTTACCCTTTGCGGCAGAAAAAAGGTGTACATGTTATGAAATAATATTTTTTTTTTGTTTTTTTTTAATTTAAATAGGTAAAATTATTCATAAATAATTTTATGAAATATTTGGATGGATCGTTTCACAAAGAATATAAAACTATAATTTCGTGAAAAATAATGTTAATATCAAGGTTTGTTAATATTTTGAATATAAATTTTTATTAGTTTTAAAATGTTTTTTTTTTTGTTTTTATTTTCATAGTTTTAAAGATTTTAAATTAATTTTCCGTTAGTTTAAAAAACAAAATTATGATTTTATCACATATGTGTTTATATAAAGTATATATAGAATAAAAACATAAAAATAAAACTATTAAAAGAAGGGGTAAAAGAAGTGTTAAAATACATAAGATATATACCATACATGTAAAGCCGAAAAAAGAACCAAACAAAGATCCTGACCGCAATTAGGAGAAGACGGAAAAACTTTATTTCCGCCCTTCACCACACTAATGATGTATCAGGACAATGATGATGAGGAATACATCTATCTGAATTGATCTGTCTACAGTCTATTGACTGATAAGAGATAGTGGTTATGTCGCCCTTCTATCTTCTATAGGACATGTGTTTGAGAAAATTTTTAAAAACAAGGGAAAAACTTTTTTAGTAACTTTCAATATGGCTTTATGAAGGGAAAATCTACTGAGGATGCTCTTCTTGACTTTTGTACTAAGATTTACAAAAATTTAGATAAAAAAAAACCCTGCTCGTCTATTTATAGACATTACGAAGGCATTCGATATGTTTAACCATAAAATTTTACTAAAAAAATTAGAAAATTCCGATATCAGAGGTTGCATATTAAAGTGGTTTCCGTCTTACCTTAATAATAGAGTGCAATTCATTAAAATTGGAAATAAAATCAGTAAGTCAGATTTTATTACCACAGGTGTACCACAAGGCTATTGTGTTATGGCCAATTCTCTTCCTTGTATACATAAATTCTTTGCTCAAATTTCCTTTTAAGGGCAACCTACAGCTTTTGCCGATGCTATTGGCTTTGTTTATGGTACTGATAGTTTTTTAGATCTTATTTCTTATCTTAATTATGATCTAGACATGCTCAGGTTACAGGTTTAACCAGTATGAACTTATTATTAGTGACAAAACAAAGGTCATGTTTTATAATCTGAAGAAGAAAGGTCAGCATAAAGTAAATCTCATATATCACTCTCCTGAGTGCAAAACTGTTAAAATTTTTGATAAATCCTGTTTGTTTGTTAATATGATAAAAACCGTTCTGTTTGTTGGAAAAATGTAGTTCTAAATGTTTTAATATTGAAGAAGTCTGTAATTTTAAATACTTAGGGGTTAGCTTAGACTCCCAGCTTAACTGGATTGATCACTGTGTAAATGTAGGAAACTATTGTAGGTATACTCTGAGAGTAATTTATTAATTGAAAAAACTGTATTCTGTACAAAATATTAAAACAATATACTATGGCCTATTTCAATGGAAAATTCAATACGGCTTAAGTTGTTGGGGTAGTTGTACATATAATAAATTATACCACATACTTACTGTTCAGAAACACGTACTTCGTATTTTATGTAATAAAAATAGATTTGAAAGCAGTCTTCCACTGTTTATGGATTTTAATATCCTTCCGCTATTTGAATTTTAGAAACCTAGACCAATACAACAGACTCAATAACAACTTTAGAACTACTACCTTGCGTAATTTTTATTTTATATTTGCATGTCGTTTGTTTAATAAATGTCCGCATATTTTTTGTAAAAAAGTAAAATTATGGTTATTATGTTTAGAATTTTCTAGCGTTGAATCCCTTTTTGATGTACTTAGTTAAAGTTCTCAATTTCTGTTATAATACTTTATTTATTTATAGATAACTTGCTCATTATTTACCAAGCTCAGATCAAGGAGTTTTTTCTCTCAAAAGTATGAATTTTTTAAATTTTTTACCTAATTTTAACCTAATTTTGGCATTGCTAAAATTGTTTATTATTAAAAAAATTACTTTGTTTTGTAATATAAATTTAAATTATTTTCTTTTTTAATGTAGTATATATTTGTGATTACCCCACATAATAGAAAATAGTATTTTATTTGTAAGCAAAATTAACTTTTAAAAAAATAAGTCACCTTGTTCTAATAACAGTGAAAATAGTCGAATATTTTCCTTTTAATTTTACTGATATGCTTATCATACAGATACGCGTATTACGTCTACTACTTGCAGACTTCTTCAGTGTTTTGTACTCGACTGAGGAAAGAAATCTAAAATTGTCTTATTTATTTTATTCGTACAGGTAACAATTTGATGTTTCTCGCAGCTGCATGGTTGTTTATTATCCAATGAATTAGCACAGGTAGGGGGTTGAATAAAAATATTTTTATTTATTTTATTATTGGTATTTAAAATAATTTTTCCGACGTTAGGGTGACAGGTAGGGGTGGTGTTATTTGTTTTATTGTATTTCACTAAAAATTTAAATAAAGAAGAATATCCATTGCCTTGGTCTTTATTTAGGAGTGAGTCATTTTTAGTTTTGTAAATTTCGATGCTTTCAGCTGAATCTAGTTTCCTAGAATCTCTAATGTAATTTATCATTACAATGTCTTCTTTCGAAATGCTATGATTCTCCTGGATGATTATAGATAACTTGCTCATTATTTACCAAGCTCAGATCAAGGAGTTTTTTCTCTCGAAAGTATGAATTTTTTAAATTTTTAAATTTTTTACCTAATTTTAACCTAATTTTGGCATTGCTAAAATTGTTTATTATTAAAAAAATTACTTTGTTTTGTAATATAAATTTAAATTATTTTCTTTTTTAATATAGTATATATTTGTGATTACCCCACATAATAGAAAATAGTATTTTATTTGTAAGCAAAATTAACTTTTAAAAAAATAAGTCACCTTGTTCTATTTGTCGATTCTATTTGTTAAATTAAATAAAGAGTATTTCTATATTTTTCTCTTAAGTATGTAATTTTTAAATTTAATGTATTTTATTTTTACTGTAAAGTGTAAAATATGAAATGAAAAATAATAAAATAAAATAAAAATAAACTAGCTATTCCCGGCGTAACATTCACCGGTCTTGCATTAGCATTATAAATGAAACAATTTATTTTATTTATTTATTTTCTTTATTTTCTTAAATAAAAAATCATTGTTTTACATATTTTTTTATTACATGATAAATAAGTTAAATTGAAAAACTTATAACTATAATTGTAAAACATTGATTTTTTTTAAGAAAATAAAGATAATAAACAAATAAAATAAATTGTTTCATTTATTATGCTAATGCTAGACCGGCGAATGTTACGCCGTGAATATCTAGTAATTTACAATATTTTTTGATCTATCTATAACTATTTTTTGTATATTTTTTATTTTTTATACGTTTTTGAATTGTATTTATAACGTATTGTTCATTAAAGTTTGACATCCGACTTTGTTATAGAATATCATAAATTTTTCTGTTTAAATAATAGTGCTCGACACATATTTTCGTATTTTGCAAGTTTGAAAAAGTGAATTTTGCTAGAAAAGGTATTTATAAACTTCTAATTATGTTACGCCAATATATTGAAAGATATACATTAAAAAATACAAAAATGTGTATTAAATATTATTATTATTTATCAATACAAATTAGTTAGAATAATTGATTTACTATTTAAATATTTATATTTCATAAATGTTGTGAAATTACACTGAATATTTATATTTGTTTAGTACTCGTCACGCATATTCGTATCTTCGTATTTTGCAAGTTTAGAAAGTGGATTTTGCATGAAGAAATATAGTATACTTTGCAACTGTATTTGTTTATCTTTGAGATATGTAATTAAAATTTTTGAAATAAAATTTGATGTAATTGCAATAAAATTTGTAAATGTAATAAAAATAAATAAAACAAAACCTTCATGAAACAAAATCTGATGTCTAAACGCTCCCTAACAAATACTATTAATAGAGACGTACATTTGAACAAAATGTGGCGAACAGAGATGTCGCTGCCAGTATAGATATGAAATTAAATGCATTTAAACTAAATACATACCACATCCACATTAAAAACACATTAAAATAGTCATAGACACGTTTTTTGTGTTTTTTTTTATTATCATAATAGCCCTAACTATTTCAAAACTCAAAATAAAAAAACAAAAACAATTATTTATAGAATTTATATTTTTATTTCACTTCTTTTAAATTTTGGTTTTGACGTTTTGGTATGATTAGGTATGACCAGGTATGACCATTATAGTAAAGGTTATGATTGGTTACGACTTTGTTAAATCATATCGAATCATATAGGTCATTTAACGAAGTATCATATGACATCATATGACGCCTTATGACTATTATAGTTAGGGGTAAAGCCAATAATTATTATTTTTCTCTTATTGTTCAGTTTTTATTGACGCCTTATGACTATTATATTTACGGGTAAAGCCAATAATTATTATTTTTCTCTTATTGTTCAGTTTTTATTGACACCTTATGACTATTATATTTACGGGTAAAGCCAAAAATTATGCTTTTTCTCTTATTCTTCAGTTTGTATTGTTATCCCGCTAGGGTCTCTGATGTAGGTAAGCGTAGTCTGTGATTTTTCTTTTTAAAGTTTTTTTAATTTTTATGTGTACTAAATTTGCCGAGTATTGAATTGCAACTTAATAATAATGTCACAACATATTTCGTTTTTCTTGTTCTTAGCAGATCGTAAATTTCGGTTTATGATTCTTCATGTACAATATAATATTTACTCAATGCTACTGCGCATTTGAATTTATACTTTTGAATTATTTGTTAATAAAATAAATAAATTTCAATTTGTGGAATTTGTGAACATGGTCTGGGTGAGGTAAAAAATATATTTTCTTAAATTTACTATTTGTTTTACCGGTAAGTTTTTTTTGCTGTAATATCGTAATATCGTAATATTTTAACAAAGCTATTTTATCAATATAATAATTATATTCTGATAATTCGGTTTTTGTCTTTGCTACTTTGTTTTTTAAATTAATTCATATAATCAGATAGTCAATGCTATTGCACAATAGGTGAATTGTTTTTAGGTTAATTTTAATTTGTTTTTGGTTTTATTTGGTTTTATCGTTTTGTGATTTGTGTCTTTAAATAAAATTTTTCACACTATCGTTATTCTCAATATTTCTAATAAAGTTGTCTAATCTAGTTGAAAAAAGCTGTGCTGTAAAAGCTTTGTGAAAAGTTGAACAGACGTTTAAGCGAATTAATATATAAGATAATACTAATCGCAAGGTATCGGGTTGGATCGGGTTTGAATCCCACGGTATGGTTGTTTAATAAAGGACTTCTTTCATTATAACTAAAATAATAACATTTTCTAAAACTGGTTATGAATATGATTTGGTAATAATTTAAATACAATGGAACAATGATGCTATTTAAATAGGCAAAAATAAGCTTTAAGAAATTTCCAAACTAATTAATTTATTCACTAGAAAACTTATCGATCTTTCTACTTGAAAAACATTGGTTGTCCTACTTTGCGAACAATTTCTACATGTCAACTATTTAATCAATAAAAGTTAAAATTTTTTTAAATATTATATAATGTTTTATAAATATTAGACTTATTTCATTTTTGATGTCGGTCTAATTTCATTTGATTTCCTTCTTATGTACTTAGTCATGCTATTTCTATAATCTATAACCAAATCATAACAGTATAATTATTAGAAAAGTTTGTTCTTACATAAAATATCAGCAATACATCATACTTCTCAATTAGTTTAAATCTCATTACGAATACTATTAGTACATGCATGTTTGTATTTACCAGATATTGTACTCTTAAAACGAATTTTTACCTGTCAAACAATTATTATTAAAGAAATTACGTTAACATTATTTTACAACATAAAAAATGCACAGTGTAATAATTTTTATAAATAACAATAAATATGAGTTTAATTTTATACAACAAAGTTTTAAGTTTTTATATAAAATTTTCCCTTAAATACATAAATTTATAACGTTTTCTCAATTTTTGTATGAAAACATTTTTATTTTGAATTTCTTTATTGCAAAAAATGTAATTTTCATAAAATATTTCCAAAATATTTTTAAAATTTATTAATTTTTATTCAATTTATCTCATATTTGCATATTGTAAAAATATGTATTTGTATTATATAATTAAAAATATAAAAAAAATTAATATAACTGCGATTATTACATTGACATAATGTGGGCCTTTTGTGATAAAACGTCAGTGTAGAATCAATTGGGATTTTGTTGTTAAGAACTTGCGAAATTATTTTAATGAGAATAATTTTGAAAGAATTATTTTTATTTTTTGTTATGTTGTTGTTGTTGTTTTTTTTTTTTTTTAAATTATATTATCTTTCAGATATTATATTAAAAAGTTTTTAAATACCACAAAGTTTGTAAAAATAAGAGCTACCATGAAATTTATGTTGTGCGTTTACAATAAATAGGTCGAATTATATTCGGTCTCTTTTGTAAATATTTTAAAAATTTTAATGACGCATCGTCATCAAAGAACTGTGAATGTTGGCTTATGCTTTAACTATACTTATATATATGGTATATAATAATGTGTATGTAAGTACACATTTTGTTGAAAAATTCTCTTTATCTTGTAAATTTTTACTTATCGTACACTTCGTTACAATTGATTTGAATGTATAAAAAGAAATATACAAATCATTATCATTATATTTAATCTGGTAAATTGAAAAAAGTATGGTACAAAAATATTTGAACCATTATTCACAACGAATTTTCATTATTATTTTTTTAAATGATAGATATTTGAAAGGAGACATGGCGAAACTAAATATTTTTTTCAGATTTTTCATAAAAATTTCAACCCAGTCATCTTAACATACAAAAATTTAATTTATTGCCAAAACAACGCCATAATGCAGATTTGAAAATTTGTTTTTTAAATAAATTAACACGTATACGGTATACGGTTGTCGTCTAAGATAAATCAATAAAAAAAATTATATAGAGTAACTGTCTCTATTATGCAATACTGCTTTTTATTTTTGCAATAGAAACGACAATAATATCGTCGTAAAAACTTCTTATGTATCTTAAAATATAAATTAATAATTTATCTAACTAATTTGAGATTTTGGAATCCATCGTAAAATTTTTTTCACTAAAAAAATAAAATTATATAAAAAAACTGCCAATTTGCGGAAACAAAAAAAGTGTCCCTTATATGGAATATTCCATATTAGGGTATTTTTAGCCTAATATGGAAAGACCAAGAACTTGTGAAGGGAAATTTTATTGAATTAATTTTTTTCAGAGATCCTTTCGGCATTTAAAACTGCCCATAGACGATCCAACTTGGTCGTACAATTATTTGGTAGTACTTGGTCGTACTTGGTCGTACTTGAGTACTTGATTGTACGACTTTTCAAATTGTGTTGTGTGTTAGTCGGTTATACAACTATTTTGATGGTTGGAAGGAAATCAAACAAGTTGTAACGTGTGTGGGCTCGTGTAACGATGTAGGGTCTTCTATGAGCAGCTTGAAGAAAAATGTGATAATCTACGCATATTCTACTAAAAATTTATACACGTATTTAAAATCTTAATATTAATGTTCTTAATATGAAATACTAATACCAAGATCAAATTGTGGAAATGATGAAAACAATTAATATAGAAATTGAGTACGATTAACTACGTAGAATTTCGAGGCGCGGACGAATACTAGTTATTGCAAATACAAACATTTTCTATCTTATGTTTTTTAAAATTTTGTTTCTATTCTTGTCAAAATTCGCGTGGAGTGTATCCAAAATAAATAGATTACGCCATTATTTTTAAACAGAACGAATATAATTGTCAAAGTGTTTCTTTTGTTTCACCAGAGTCATCTTAAATAATAACCGCAACATGGAAATAGCCTCACCATGCTCGTCATACAAAACAAAATATTTGATAATTCCAAAATACTATTTTAATACAACAAATGAATACATCCGAGTATACTTTTAGGAGTTAGTGGAACTCTCAGCATATAAAGTTGTAAAACAATGTGCAAGAAACTGAGATGTATTTTTCCACCAGTTTATTTAGTTTATTTGAAAGGATATGAGCGCAATGAGCCAGATGAAAAATTTTAAGACTTGCAAAAGGCTCATTATAACCTACCTCTCTAGAATTTATTCACACTTTATAAACGGAAAAAGTATTAAGATCTATTGAAGTGAAAGCACTAAGGAAAATTACTGGTAAAAATGAAAAACTTAAGCAACATCTTGTACAAAATGTAGAACAATGGAAAAGAAATAGGAAAAGATGAAATAACGTCAGTTAAACACAAGAAGACATAGTTTGCAAGAACAAACGCCAATACGCTTCAGTTTACAAAAAAAAGGGATAAAGTCTTCCGGGATAAAAAAATAAAATGATTGTGCGTCCATAGTGGTCCTTAATGGTTGTGTATTATTCTCTGTTCGAATGTCGGAGATATTCGCATTTATCACTTTGGCAGAAGATAAGGTTAAAAACACCATAAACAAAATTTACGATTTACTAAAAGAAAAGGTGCGTTTCGAAACGAAACAAAGACAATAACACATATAAGAGAAATCAAAATTAGAAGTATGTACAGAATAGAACACATTTCGTATGACAAAATATTTTGCATTACTGTTAGGATCATGTAAAAACAAATTGAGCAAAAATAAATATAAAATATGGGAAATTCACAGTCGTTATTGAATCGAAGGCCAAGAACAAATAAATAATGAGGTAAATATGGATATAATGATGGCCAGGTTTGAGGCTGTGCAAGTAAAAACAATAGTAGAAATATCCAAAAATTTAAAAGAAAAATACTTGATCGATGTCAATAGAGACCTAATGTATTGCTTCTAGCCAACGATAATTTTAAAAATGTATACTATGAGCACGAATCCAAACTATTATGATAATATTGAAGTATTCAAGCTACTTGAAAATAGAAATTAGATGAGAAGCTTGAAAGCTGCTTGCGTTACTTTGATTTTAGCTTGTCTCATAATATTGTATTTTTTATTTGTTTCTCTCTATTGTAAAGTAGTTGGCCTCCATAATATGAGCAAAATTCAATTTTATTTCAGTTTATAACCAAAATGTATTAAATTGTAAAAAAAAATTTTTTTACAACATCAATGCACTGACCAAAATTACATTTGAGTCTGAGACTTTCAGATTAAAACAACCACACCATATCGTTTGGTTAAATTTTTATTATGGTAAATAAACTGCACAAAAATTGCGCAATTTAGATTTTTTTTAAAATACTTTTTTTGTTTTAATTGAATTTAAACAAATTGAAAGAACTGTATTTATATACAGTGAACTACATTATATACATTGTATATTATTATATATATATAGAATTAATTTATAAAGGATATTTTGAAAGGCAAAAATTTTTAAAAGACCTTAAATTTCATAACACAGAAAATGTGAAAGAGTTTAAATGGAAAATGATAGAGGTGAATGATAAATGATGAAATAAATGAAAAATTTCATTTCGTTATCCTTTTTTTTTTTTTTTTGAGATATAACATTATATATATATATTATATGTATGCTCTTGTTAAATAGTTGAACCCTTTAACAGGAAATAAAGCACACAGAGACGTGGATTATAAATGATTAGAAACCTTCAGTATTAAAATCCATCCAATTTGATATATTTGTTATATTCTCTTACTAAAGTCAGTTAGTATTAGTTTTTTTTTTTTTTTTTTTTGACTGATATTGGTTTTTGATATTTTTGTTTTTATTATTGTTTTTATTAATTTTAAGTGATATCTATAAATTTTCTAAAAATTTTTCATTTTATACAAGGCTATTTCTGATCTTAGTCTTTTGTATAGGGCTTATATTTCAATATACCAATTTTGGTGCCTATATGAATCTTAATGTAGAACGTAGAAAAATATTTCCTGTAGATTCTTACGAAATTATGTACATAAATACAAATATGTATGTATAGGTATTTGTTTTGATAAATGAATTTCATTTAAGCTATTTTCCAAATATTTTGGTACAGTTCCAATTTGTGTGAAGATAAATTATATAATTTATAATTAAAAAAAAAAAAAAAATTATGGTTCAAGGTCAGGAGCACGCCTAAAAAAAAATCTTAAATTTCATTAGAAATTGTTGAAAACAATAATTTTATAATTCAAAAAATTTTGGTTTCAAGAAATAGTTAGTGGGTTAATTGAACCTGTCGTCGGTTTAAATGTAAAACTCATGAAGTACACATTTTCCGAAAACTGAGTTAAAAATACCACATCAGTATATATTTTTTTAAGCTTTATCAATTAGAAAAACAGTTTTCCGTTTCTACACCTTCCGACGGACATATAAAATTCAGTAACTATAAAAAATTCAATGTGATGAAAGACTAACACCATATTTTAAATATTTATACAAAAAGTCAAGAGATTTAAAGAAAAATAAAGTAGTAGAATTTGATGCATGGATAAAAAACGGCAAAGTATTAATCAGAAATACATCAAGCAGTAAAGTTATACGTATTATAGAAGAAGACAACCTAAATGCCCAATAACGATATAAATTACAGTTTGCCACTTAATACCAATGTAAAAACTAACTATAAAAATATCTAAAGCCTTAAAAATAAATTAGATGATATCACACATATGCTCGATAAGTTCAAAAATTTAATTCACATATTATTTGGGTCACTGAATCATGGATAATGAATTCGCAAAGTGATTATTTTCGCATAAAATATTATAATAAACCAATAATATCCGGAAGACAAACTCGACGTGGTGGTGGAGTTGCTGTATTTGTGCATAAAACTGTGTTATGCAATAAATGAAATATACTGTGATGAATACAACAGCCTAGTTAACATAAATATAAAAGCTAAAAATAAAAAATATGATATTTTTGTTTTCTATAGACCTCCAGAAAATACGTCACATCACATATGTAAGTTTTTGAAAAAATTTGAATCTCATTTAGATAACTTAAAAAATAAAAAAAGTGTTATTATTGGAGATATTAACTTCAATTTAAGAAATACAAATGATCAGAATTCACTTACCTACAAAACTATAATAAAGTCAAATGGTAATTTTGTATGCCACAATGAGATCAGTAGACCTATATTAGGTACTTGTCTTGATCATATACTGATCATATCACGATTTATCTGATCATCTTCGAATGTTGATTGAACTACCAGCCATAAATATCCAAAATATTGAAATATCGTATATGGATCAGCTGACTTACAAAAAAATCAACTACGATTATATTAAAGAAGAATTAGATAAAATTGACATTAAGGATACCAGTATAAATCAATTCACAATAGAGTTCATAGCAAAATGTAACGAAATTATTGAAAGTGCTACCGTTGTTACAAAAACAGTTTGTAGTAAAGTTAAGTATAGTGCACTATGGATAGATAGAGAATGTGCAGAAATGATTGAGAAAAAGAACAATTGGTATAAGAAACTCGTCACAAACCAGGAATCAGACTACATCAAAAATAAATAACAGTATTGGCTCAATAAAACAACAAAATTAAAAGGGAAATAAAATGGAAAATTATGACAGAAGACAATTCATGATAGCAGGTAATGACCCACAGAAAAACTGGAAATGTATTAAAAATATAATTGGAGTACAAAAGGAAAAAGTAAATGAATTTTTTCGAAATAATTGTATAGAGGAAAAAGATAAAATAAAAAAATTAAATGAATTTAATAAATTTTATGCTAACATTGGAGAAAATATGGCAAAAAAATTCGTGAGTTTCTACTTGCCAAGAACAATTTGAATTTGAAACAATTAATTGGCAAGAATGTATAAAATTGATTTCCAACATGTCAAACACTAATACTGCAGGAGCGGATAATATAGCTACACCAATAGTAAAAAATAGTAAGAATGAAACCTAACTAAATTAATTAACAAATCATTAAGTCAAACAGAAATGCCAAAATATATTAAAATATGTAAAGTAATACCTGTGTCAAAGAATACAGGTAGTACTGACTATCCTGAAGATTTTAGGCCAATCACAATATCATCAGTGCTTAGTAAACCTATTGAACGGTATGAGGCTTACGACCCTACAATTAACAAACTACTTAAAAATGACAAATTTGATTAACAAACAACAATATGGCTTTAAAAAGCAATCAAGTACACAAGCTGCACTTATTTGATTTGATTTCTAATATACATTCAAGACTGGAGGAAAACAAAAAAGCTGCAGCTGTCTTCTTTGATGCACAAAAGGCATTCGACACAGTAGATAGAGATATACTGCAGAAAATATTAATAGAATATGGAATTAGGGAGAAAGAAAACATATGGCTTAAGAGTTACTTACATGATAGGACACAGTATGCTGTATGTGAAAGGACTAAAAGTTGTACTGAACAAAACAATTATGGATTAATACAAGGAACCTCACTAGGGCCTACATTGTTTTCTATATACATAAGTGGGTTACTGAACCTACCGTTGAGTGGTGCCCCATATATGTATGCAGATGATCTAGCAATAGTGTATGCTGAAAGTTCAATTGAAAATTTAGAAATTATTATACAGCAGGACATGGAACTAATAAAAAATTGGATGAATTATCATAAGCTGAATATAAATGCAAGTAAAACAAAATTTATAATGTTTAAAAGAAAGCCTACTATGATCATGCTCAAATTTGATAGCCATTTTACATAATCTAAAGCATGATGATCGTTAATTGTCGTCAATTGCATAACCGAAAGCGTAATGACAGTTGATTTTTTTACAGTTGCAGTTTGCAGTGCTGAAAATATTACCGAAAGCAGGGTAAAATATAATTTTGACAGATGAATACGTCACTCAAATAACGTTGCGTAACTGGAAATTTTGATAATGTTGTATTTTAACGGGAAAATGTTGTACATTTGATTAGCTATTTTTTTCGAAAACATTGTCCCGTTATATAATTTAATGAGAGAGTAAGCGGAACAACGTTGTTTGGTGCGGTCATTATATCGACAGAAATTAGTAATTGTATTGTTAGAAAAAATTAATAGAAGCAAGAAACGTGAGATTAATGTCTCGAAATGGAAAGATAAGCCAAGATATTGAGCAACAGCGGAAAACAATATATTAATCGAAATGGACACAATTTTTATCAAGTTTATTAGAGCTAAAAGAACCCAGAAATAGAATTCAAAATGAAAATGTTTCCAGACGTCACGCCACAGTGGAATACTATTTGTACAAACATAACAGTAGAAAACGTTTTTGGCAAAACATGATTCGAAATGTTTTTTAAATAATACAGATATTACTAGAAAAATAGAAAAATAACCGAGAACTAAAATACGAAAGGGGCTGTCATTGAAACCGCCCACATGCAGTTACGAATGATAATATAAATACTGTGCGCGAACACATAAAATCATTTCCAACTCAATTAATTCGCTCTGCAAATACTTGAACAGAATACAGCTTTTGTTCATAATTTTAATGTATTGAAATGTGAACTAGGGCTTATATTGATTTCATGTATATTTTTAATCTATATCTGATTTATTTATAAATTTGTTCATATTTTATTTAACATTTTGATATTATTTAATGAATTAATTTAATTAAAAAAATAATAATAATGAATGGCAAAAGAATGTTAAATTTTTGAACTTGTATAATGAAAATAATAAAAATAAATAGTTTTAAAATATAAATTAATGTATAAAATCAGTAAGGGAAATAAAAAACAAATATATGTAATTAAAAACGTGTTAATGTTTTAAATAAATACACAACAGTAACCCCATGCCGTTTTCTTTATCTATTATACCGGGTGTTCCAGAGCATGCGTATCAGCTTTTTAAGAGGGGAAGGAGCCATTATCAATACTAAATTGAGGGTGCTCTATCGATTGGTGATATTTTCAACTTCCGGGAAGGACCGAAAAAGAGTTTCTTAAGACCAAAAATCGCCGAAATTGGCCGAAATCGAGATAGTTAAATTGGAAGAGGTACTTTTTTATGCAAAATTGGATTCTACTAAAAATAAGAAACTTATGTTAAGTAATTTTTTTTTGTTTTCTCATTATTTTTCTTTAACATTACACCATATTTTCCTTTGGTAAACCAAAATAAATAATGATAATTTTTATAAATAAATTTGTTTTTCATTTTAGCATATTTTTTATATCACTTTTGGATACCTACAAAACTTAAATTGAAAAAAAAAAAATTTCTTTTGCAAAAGTTTTTTTTTTGCCGTATAATCCGAATTTGCATAATAAATACCCTTTTCCATTTGAAAATCTCGATTTCGGCCAATTTCGGCGATTTTTGGTCTTAAAAAACCTTTATCCGATACTTCCCGGAAGTTGAAAATATTACCAATCGATAGAGCACCCTTGATTTAGTTAACAAAAATTTTTGGAAGCTTAAAATAACGGCTTCTTTCTCTCTTAAAAAGTTGATACATATGCTCTAGAACATCCGGTATTTAGTTTTTCTTTTTATTTCCTCTTTCTAAACCAAACCAAATATGCGGATATTAAAATGAGCAAGTGAGATTACATTTATTCATATCTACAATAAAATAAAGTTATAATAAAATATAATTAAAAATCCTAGTTAATATAAATTCAATTAAACTTTAACTAAATGAAAAAAAAAAAAAAATTTCATTCAAAAATAATTTTAAATATGCCTCATTAACTGTAACTGTAAAAGGTAACTGTAAATAAAAAGCAAAATATCATAATCATTAATTATAAATTATTTGCAGGTTCATGAAAAGAAATATTTTTTGATTAAAATAGGACATCTTCGTTTTTTTAATTTCTTTGAATTTTTTTTCCACCATTTTTATTTTATTTTTTTTTTTTTTCTTAAATTTTTGATTAATTTTCTACCATCAACAGCTAAAAAGTCCAATCATCATCGCTTCTTTCAATATTCGTTTATTTGATTTTCATTTTTAATTAATTTCTATCATTATTTTTAATTTTATTTAAATTTTAAGCTTATCACTATGAAATACGGATTAAATGACACCAAAACTAAGGAATATTTAAGAATACTTGTACAGGAAAAACAAATCAAAACAACAACAACAAAAAAAACCCTTGTTCCATCAACCAATCTTTTCATTCAAGGTTTCGTTTAATGCAGTACCACCAAACTACAACACTACTGTCTATTCAGAATTTCATTATGTATTTTATTATGCATTTTAGATCTCCTCTCATTCATAGAAATGAAGGAAATTAAAAGTGATAAAACCTGTAAACGTTTTGATTACAGTTCCTACCATTTGTATTCGTACACATTTATTTTCTTAAAAATTAGTTAAGATATCAAAAATTTAGAAAAAACAAACAAAAACTGAATATGAGTATGGGGTTAGTTTTGACATTATAAAAAAATAAAAAAAAATATTCTGGGGATGTTGAACCATTTTTTTTTGTAGATATGAACATCTCTCATAGCCAAAATGGTCGACATATATTACCAAATATCTCAAACTGGAAGAATAGAGTGATATAACTCTAAAATATAAGATGTGTGAATAATAGATCTCAATTGGTTGTGCCAAAATATAAGGTCTATACTACTTAATTTTCTGATTATTATAAAAAAGAATAAGAATTATTTTATATACGCTCGGATGGCTTAACAAAATATATTTAATATGGCTAATTTACCTTTCGGCACATATAATTGTTTCCAGTTGGTAATAGGCGAGGAAGAATTTTTTTAAAAATATTACAGCAGTAAAACAGATTTATTAATTATAAACTCAAAATATGAAATACAATGTATAGTTTGCTGTGCAATAGAAAAAATATCATCGAACGTTGCATGTAATTACAATATAAATCATTACAACAACAATTACCATAATTAAATATTAAATAAAAATTTTCACTATCACAGAAACAAATAAAGACCTCACAAAATCCCAAAAAGGCAATAATGATTATTTTTTGTCATTATCACCTTACAAAATGACACTGCAGTTTTCTAATTGTATTTGCAATTGTTTTGTTTTTAATTGTCCTACATGAGCTATATTAGATTCGCAGTTAGAAATCATAAAACTGTCTCTGAAAGAACACTTCAAAGCATTTCAGAACATTCCAGAACATTTCAGCATATTTAAGAAAATTTCACAACATTCCAGAACATTGCTGAGCCAAGAAAGATGATCCATTGAAATTGTATGTTGTGACCGGTGGTACTTTTCAATGGCTGATTATTTTTATTGCACAGCTAAAAAAAAAAACTATTGTATTTAAATACATTTATAGTCTATATGAGTGATTTGGCTCAATTGAGAAAAAAATGAAATAAATAAATAAATAACTATCAATTGTAATTGTTGTTAATTTTGAGTGACGATAAATTCGTTATTATTTTTTCTCTTCTTACACAACTCTAATTTCACATATTTGTCATAAAATTATTTGCGTTTTTCTTTTTTTCTTCACTTATTATTAAATATTTTGCTTGGATATAATTTTTTAAATGTTGCTTAATGCTGCTAGTTTTAAAAATAATCACTTTGCAAAATACTGAAAATTTTTCACAACATTTGTGATCGCTTTTACTTTTTGTCACAGTCACTACACTGAAAAAAAAAACTAGGTAAAAAACTATAGCGTCAACAAAAATTGTGAGTAAATATGACAAAAAAATTCAATTTTTTTTTTTGCATTCTGTAAATATGACAAACATTTGCCTTTATGACAATTTAAATCTGTAGGAATGACACAACTAAATTTCTTAATATAACGAAATGAATTTTCATTATGCTAAATATTTTTGTCAATGTAATAAAATAATATGTTGAAATGAAAATAATATTTTGTTGATTGGAAAAAAAAAATATGTCAATTTAAATAAAGAGTTTTTATTAAATCAACAATTTTGTTTTGGCGAAATAACCTCTATTCGAGTTGTTGAATTAATAGAATCATTTTGTCAATAGGGTATTGTATGCATATAGAAATAAACAGCTTACAGATTAGTTTATCATCAAAAAATGTTAAAACCAAAATAGGACCTATTCCATAAGACACTTCTAACTTAAATATAACTTGTTTGATATTTTATTATAATATTTGTTACTGCTAATAAATTATAGCTATTGTATTTGCAAAAATGCAGTTGTAATTTGAAACTACCTTATCAGAAAAACGTTATATACGGATTAACTTCTATTTTTGTTTTAACATTTGTTGATGATAAACTAATATGTAAGTTATTTATTTGTATGCATATACAGTATCGCTCACAACTTAAGCACCCCTATGCAAAAAAAATCAAATAATAATTTCAAATTAAAAATTTTCTATGTTATATTGGTCAAATGGTAAGAAAATATAAGTTATTGTTTAGTTTTATTATCACTAATTTATTTTAAGTTAACATTTATATCAACACAATTCGTAAAATTAAAAAAAAAATAGAAACAAAAACAAAAAATAGGAGAGGTACAACAATATTAAGTTCAAAACTAAAGCACCCCTCTGTAAAAATATCATAAAAATATTTAAAATACCGCTATTTTTATAGATTTAATTGACTGATAATATTTTTAGAAATGCATTTACGTCTTAAAACTATATTCCCAATAACAATGCAATAACAATTAGTTAAATTAAAGAATTAAAAATTTATTCCAAATAAGAATTAATAATTTACTTAAAAATATCATAACATGGCCCGGAATAAGTATAGTGTTGAATTAAAATGGAAAATAATTTATGATTTTGAAGCAGATTATGATCTCGCCATGAACTCAGTAAAAAATATTCTATAAATAGATCAGTCAAATCAAGATTAATTAAAAAATATAATGAAACCAAAAATGTTGATAGTAAGCATTCTGGTGGCAGACAAAGAAAAACAACTACGAGAGAAGATAAAATGATTAAAAGAACGATTTTAAAACATCCTTCAATGTCTTCGCGAGATATACGAAAGCATTTGAATTTGGAAATCAGCGACAGCACAATTAAAATAAGGGCTATTGAATTTAACGACCAAAAAGGCAAAGATTAAACCCTATATATTGCATTCCTACCGTAAAATTTAATTGTATACCTACAGTAAAGAAACATTATGGTCTGGGGCTGTTTTTCTGGGTTAGGTATTGGACCAATTCATCACATAAAACAAATAATGGATCGTTTTGTGTATGTTGATAGTTTAAATAATGTAATGCTCCCACATGCTGAAGAAGAAATGTCTTTGAAATGGCGATACCAGAAGGATAATGATCCACACACAAGTTGCTTGGCGAGAAACTGGTTCAATGAACATAAAATTGAGGTTTTAGAGTGGCCTGCACAACCACCTGATTTAAATCCGATAGAAAATTTATGGGAAATAGTAGATCAGAGCTTGAATCGAAGAGACTGTGCCTTATGGGCTACTATGTTATTTAATGAAATAAAAGATAAATAGCAAAACATACCACAAACTGTCATTAATAATTTGATTTCTTCAATGGCAAGACGAATGGCTGCTGTAATTAAAAACAAGGGTTACTGGACGAAATATTAATCGTATTTTTAAACTCAAATCTATAAAAATAGCGGTATTTTAAATATTTTTATGATATTTTTACAGAGGGGTGCTTTAGTTTTGAACTTAATATTGTTGTACCTCTCCTATTTTTTTATTTTTGTTTCTATTTTTTTTTTAATTTTACGAATTGTGTTGATATAAATGTGAACTTAAAATAAATTAGTGATAATAAAACTAAACAATAACATATATTTTCTTACCATTTGATCAATATAACATAGAAAATTTTTAATTTGAAATTATTATTTGATTTTTTTTTGTATGGGGGGTGCTAAAGTTTTGAGCGATACTGTAAGTTAAATGTGGAACCATATCTTATATTAGTAACACAAGACAGCCCTCATAAACACTATATAATACATGTGCGTCTGAAAAATAAATGCATGCTATTATTACAGTTAGAAGTAAAACAATAATAGTCTTGTTAATAACAAATTAATTTATTTTATAGCATTTCTATTATTTGAAAACAAAAAAAAAATTACATTCATTATTACAATAAAAAATTTTAAATAAAGTTAAAAAACTAAAGCTTTATTCAAAATTATACAAATAAAGTTCAAAATATTTAAAAAATGTTCAGACTTCAACTTCTGATTGTTCCAGCTCTTTGGTGCTCAACTGTTACTTCAAATTATTTATTTAAGAAATTAGTAAAATTTATTTTTTTCATTCTTCAAATTATTTTTAACAAATATTTTAGTGGCAAGATTCAAATAAAACTAAACAAATTTATTAACAACGCAAATTAAATAATTCACTAGTTCTGTTAAAATATATAAGTAAATAAATTTGAGCTTTAAATTTTTCATATTATTTAGTTTTTTAACTTAATTCGAATATTTTTTTTTTAATTTTACATTTTTATTAATTGATAATTAATATTATTATTATCTTTTATTAAAATCTTTTTTTAATTTAATTTTTCAAATGTCTTTTTATATTTAACTCTTCACTTTAATTTTAAAAGATTATTTTTAATAAGCAAATTCAAGAACACAACTTCATATAAAACCGCACCTTTACTTTTATATTTTTAACTAAAGTAGAAAAAAAATTGTTCTACGAATAAAAATTGTTTATCAACTGTTTACAAAATTCTTTTGTTAATCTGACTGCGACAGCAACAAAAATTATAATAATAATTTTTTTATTGACAAAATTGATTTTGAAGAATTAACAAAAATTTATTAATTGCAATCAACTGCATAGTATTTTTTTTTTGTCAAATTAAGGTAAATTTTGTCAAATATTCAAAAATTGATTTAAAACGGATTTTTGTCAGGATAACAATTTTAATTTTTTTTTTTTTTTTGCGTGGATTGGTGGGAATCTTCATAGACACAATGAGCCCCGTAGCTTCCATTGTGTCCCAGATTTTTACTGACTAAACCCCACCCCTTCCATTAATACTAGTCCGACGGACTAACCATTAATTTATTTCTATTTTGATTTTCTTAAAGAAAAAGTTTACGAAATTCTATCGTATAAAATCTATTGGCTTAATTGTTTTAAGCCTTCTGACATCATTTTGATTATCTAGCAATTGAGTGGCCTCAACGTTAACATGTCCCTCCAGACGATTTCTTTTTATGTCATTTTCTATGCCAGGAATTTTTAGATCTCTATGCAAATCACTGTTGCGAACATACCAGGGGGCATTTACCATGTTGCGCAAGACTTTATTTTGGAATTTTTGTATACAAAGTACATGTGTTTGTTTGGCACATCCCCATATTTGTATGCCGTACAACCATATCGGTTTGAGTATCTGATTATATAACAAAATCTTGTTATGTATAGGTAATTTAGAATTACGACCTAAGAGCCAGTACATTTCTCTATATTTATTTTCAAGCTCAATTTTTTTCTTTTTAACGTGCTCTTTCCATCTAAGTTTGACATCTAATGTCATTCCTAGGTATTTAGCATTGTTTTCTTGGGGTATATTGACCCAATTCAGATTTACCAATGGTGGTTGATTTTCTAATTTTTTATTTGTAAAATTTACATGTACTGATTTTAACTCATTGAGTTTAATTTTCCATTTCTTTGTCCAGAGGTATAGCTTGTCGCTTGCTCTTTGCAATTTAATTGTAGCCTCGTCAATATTTGATCCTATTGCCATCAACGCAGTATCGTCAACGAATGTAGCTACAGTTATATTTTCCATTTCTGGTAAATCATTGGTGTAGAGCAAATACAGTATGGGACCCAGAATACTACCTTGAGGCACACCCGTTTTAATATCTCTAATAGTAGAATACTCTTCGTCTTGTTTTATTCTGTAATAGTCTGTTTTCTAGATATGATGAGAGTATATCTACGTATTGTTTAGGTAACATATTGTTTAGTTTATTTATTAAGCCTCGATGTCATACTTTATCAAAAGCTTGGGCTACATCTAGAAATATGGTAGAGCATATTTTCTTTTCCTCTAAAGCTTTTTCTATTATGTCTGTTATTCTATGAATTTGATCGATTGTCGAGTGCTTAGATCTAAAGCCAAATTGATAATTTGGAATCAGATTACTATTTTCTATGATCGGTCTCATTCGAATCAGTAATAGTTTTTCAAATAATTTTGATACTATTGGTAGTAATGATATTGGTCTGTAGGATTTGACCTCATTTATGGGCTTACCTGGCTTTGGTATCATAATTGTCTCTGCTATTTTCCACATATTCGGCACATACCTTATTCTTATAGCAGCGTTTATAATGCGTGTTAGCATTGTTATAGCTTTTTTCTGAAGTTCTTTCAGGACTTCCGATGTAATTAGATCAAAACCTGGAGCTTTTTTATCTCTGAGTTTTTTAATTTGTTCAACTATTTCACTCTCTGAAAATGGTGATATAACATTTTCTTGCCAATTATTATTTTCTTCAGTGAGATCATCCGAATCTGTCTCGTCTGGACAAAAAATTTCTTCAAGATGATCTGCGAATGTTTCAGCTTTATTCTTATTATCTCTCGCCCATTCACCGCTTTTGATTCTGATTGGCGGGATTTGAGAGATCGAGGTTTTTGTACTCTTTGTTGCTTTCCACAACTAGTAGTTATTTTCTCTTTTAGCTGATAAATTTTTTATATATTTTTCTAAATTTTCATTTTTAAGATCTTTAATTTTTCTTTTAAGATTCTGAGTTAACCTATTTAGCACAGTTTTGTCTGCCGGATCACGCGATTGTTGCCATCTGCGTCTAACAATTTTAATTACTAAAAAATTTTATTCACTAAAAATTATTAGTTTTTTTTTGTCAATTTTAGAAACTAATTTTTCAATTTAAAAATTATAAATTTTTTAAAAATTATAAAAAAGTATATACAAATTAACAAAAAATTGTTGAGCAAACAAACATATTTTATAAAATAGAAAAAAACTAGGGGCCCCTGCTGAGTAATTATAACTCAAGTTAAAGCCAAATTTAAAGTTTCTAAAAGAACAGGGAGTTGCATGGACTGATATAGACTTTTCATTACAAAGCAAAAAACACTCATGTTTTAATGAAAAGCTTTGAAATTAGTATGCTTTCGTTAAAAAATATAAATTGCTTACTTCTCATTTTCTGTTTCGTTTGTCTACCCTATTTCTTAATGTATTTGGTGAATAATAAAACCATATGATTAAAAAATTTTCAACTGTGTGCGCATTATTGTTTTATATACAACTTATTTCTATATTAGGAGTTCATTAAATAGAAGCGAAATAAAATGAATAGGTGTCTGATGCGCAGGTCTTTAAATGCTTGTCAATTATAATTGTAGATTGTTGTATGAATAAAAAATTTTTGTCAACACTTTACAAAATTATTTTGTCAATCCTTCTAGCAAAAAATTGTTCAGTATATTAATATCAGATACATATGATCTGATCTGATCAAAAACAATTTTCGAGGCTTATATTTACTTTATTTTTTTTTATAAATAGCTATTTCCTGTATTTACTTTAATTTCTGAAACGTCAGTGCATACCAAAAACTGCATTCTTGAATCAGAATTTCCAAAAACTTTAGAGAATATTCTCTTCTCTTCATTCACATCGGTACTATACTTCACTACCATGTCCAAATACAAAATTTGTATACTGTTAAAAAAAAAAAAAAAATTTAATCCTAAAGAGAAACGTGGTGTCCCTTAACTGATGCTAACAATGTGAAAAAAAAAATGTATATGAAAAATAATGTTGACCTAAAAAAAATCTATGAAATAGTTTTTCATCGTTTTAGTTTCCTGTGATTTAACTGTTGTTATTTGGAAATTTTCACCAATCTTTTATATTTGTTTTTTTTTTAATTTTTTTTTTCATTAAAACCCAAAGACAAGAAGAGAATTCTAGGACACAGTTAAAAACAAATTTGCTGGAGGAGTTATAAAAAAAAAAAAAAAAATATAGAGAAGTAAACAGTAAGAAACTCCCATTTATATTAATTTTCGTGATTTCATTTTAACTTTCGTTTTTTTTTTTTTGTTTTTGTTATTGTTTTTTATTTCAAGTTTATTTCAGAGAGTAATGATGACTTGAGTTTTATATTCACTTGCAAAGTTCTATCGTAGTATTTTTTCGTTAGTTTTGCAAAAACACAAATAAAAAAATAATTTTTATTTTTTTTTTACTGTTTACTGTTTTTTTATAAATGGATTTTAATTGCTTTTAAGGCACCCTTCTTCCTTTTGTATATTAGAGAGAGAGAGAAATGAAACCAATTTAAAAGCAATTCGGGATAGTAATAACAGAAAACAAATGCTGTTGTTGTTGTTATTTAATTTTTTTTTTAATTGTTTTTCATTTAAAGAAGCTTTTTTTATTATTATTATTATTTTTTTTTTGTTTTTGTACAAGGATCAAAAAATTCACACTTAAATAAGAAAAGCAAATCTGTTAAGCACCCATAAAAGATATTATATACTGTGAAACCAAGCATCAAGATTATAGTCTTCTAATATCCAAATAAAAATATATATATATATATATATATATGTATGGTATGAACATTAAGGTGTTGATATGAAATTATAGGCAGGTATTTATAAAGTCATTCATCTTTACATTAAATTACTTCCAATTATAATACCGTTCCTATCACACTACTTAGTATTTTTATTCATTTCCACTGTAGTGTTAAGAGTAGCGTAGATTATAGTGACAATATAAAAAAAATGTTCTGACATATTTGAATAAAAAAAATCAATCAAGATAGTTTTGAAATGTATGAGGTAAAGCTACTCAAAAGCATGACAGTTTAATTTGTGCTTCATAACTGTTGTTTTAAAATGATAACTTAAGTCAGTTGGGAGGACGAATACTCTTTCCTCTTAACAATAACTTGGCATTAATCAGAAATATTTTTTAGTTAGTCTATACCATGTTGTCACTATCACTATCATCAAAATTTCAAAATATTTGATTGCTTGCATAGATGGAATTAAATAGTTAATGGAACACAAACGTGCAATCAAACAGTTGCAAAACTAAGAATTGCATGTGTGCGCTTAAGCATTAGGGTTATAGAATGTTGTCACGTGGATGTTATAAAAAATGTATTTCATACCTTCAAATGAGCTGCGAATATGATTAGCAGCAAAAACTACATCATAGAACGATGCTATTTATATAACAAAATTTCAAATGAAAATTTAGACTAGGCGGACACATTCAATTTTTAGTTTTGCAACTGTTTGATTGCAAAAAATTTTTGGGCGCACACATTAGCAACTAAACTATTTTATTTTCTGGTGCCACGCACACATAGCAATTAAACGATTGTATTACGTTTAGTTTGAAAATGGATTTTGTAGGACTATCATGAATTTGTGTTCTTGAAATTAAAAGGAAGAAAAAGTTAAGAAAACGACGATATTGGGTTCACCCTTTATTAAGCTATAGGGGTTTAATAAAGGCAATTTCTTGAAATATATGAAGATTTGAGGTGGTGTAACCAAGAAGAAAGGGCACTGAAAAATAAACAAATGTAGCCCAAGATTTTTATGACTCATCAAAAAACTAAGTTGTTTGCTCCCGAAAAATGATGTTGAATTATTTTCATCATATCTCTCAAATAGAGTTAAAAATTAGAATGAATACTCCTCTCTAAGAGATATAAAAGCTGGAGTACCGCAAGGTAGTATCCAGGGTCCAATCTTATATTTGTTATACACCTGCGATATACCCGAAGTAGAAAATATAAAAATAACAACCTTTGCAGATGACACAGTGTTGATGGCAGTTGGTTCTACTATAGAAGAAGCTACAAACAAACTGCAAAATGCTAATGACAAAATTTCCAACTAGTGCAAAAAACCGGAAAATTAAATTAAATGAAGCCAAATCTAGTCATGTAAACTTCACCTATAAAAACATAGTAACTCCTCTCTCAGTTAAAATTAATGATGTCGTGATTCCATACGAGAATAAAGCTAAATATCCTGGCATGACCTTGGATGCAAAACTGAAATGGAAAGAGCATGTGAAAATAAAAAAACAAGAACTCCAGCTCAAATATAGAGAAATATACTGGCTGATTAGGTGGAATTCTACGTTCTGGACCTATAACAAAATTTTGATGTATAATCAAATATTGAAGCCAGTCTGGGCATACGGTCAAATTCACAAATCCATATTCAAACTGTCCAAACGTTCCAATAAGGTACTGCGTATCACAGTCAATGCTCCATGGTATGTTCGCAATGCCGATATTTATCGAGATCTGAAGATCTCATGTATAAAAGATGAAATAATGAAATGCGCTGCACGACATAAAACTCGTCTGATCCAACATGGCAATACCGAAGCTTCTACCTTAATTGATATTCAAAACTTTTATTTAAGCGACTAAAACGAACAAGACCACTTGAGTTAGGTTAAAACCTTTTATCTATTAAAACCTTATTGGATTTTGGTAGATCAAAGGTATCTTAGTTTCTTTGAGTTAAATGTAAATTAATGGTTAGTCTATAAGACTAGTTTTAATGTTGCAATAATGATAGGAGTTTTTAGTGGGTTAAAGTCCCACAGTCCTTCAAACTGCCTTCCCTGGTAATAGGTAGTCCCTGAAGCCTCTTTCGATGATTTACTACTATCTGGAAAAAAGAAAAAATATATTATAGAATGATTATTATTTCTTAAGATAATCTTCTGTCTTTAGCTGGACCTTCAATTACATAACAGACAATAAATGGTGGAGTAATGCCATTTTACCAGGAGACAGATTCTCCCATGAAACAACAACTATTTCGCAGGCTTGTGTCAACAAGGTTTACAACACATTTTCATTTGAATATTCTTTTAAGATTTTATTGTAAATTGCAGGCCTCAACATTTTCAATTGATTTTTCAATTACATTTACATTTTCATGTAAACATAACAACATTATATATGTGCTTATATAACTACAGCTATGGAAAGTTTAAAATTAATTAATCTTATAAAAAATAAATTATCAATAAAAACTTACCCATCATATGCAGCGGACACCATCTAATACATGATTAAAAATTTCAAACAATACTGTACACAACGAAAAATAAATTACAACTGGTTTTAATTTCAAGTGTGCGCAGTCACATTTAATAAAGTAATCTACAAATCGATTGCTTCAAATAAAAGTTGCTATCAGTTTGCAAAATTACAAACTGTTTTATTGCTTGCCTAAATGCAATTAAACAGTTGCAAGTGAGCGCGCTTTCATATAAACTAATAGAACAGTTGCAAAATTATGTGCGCCGAAGCATTAGAGTTAAAATCTTGTCACATGAATGTTTTAAAAAGTTTATTTCATACCTTTAAATCAATTGCGACTACGATTCGATTAGCACCAAAAACTACATCATAGAACGATGCTATTTATATATTAAAATTTCAAATGAAAAATTATTGTGTGTTTGTACAATAAAACTGTCCTATTCTATTCCATTGTCTAGGAAACAAAAATAGTTTTAATGCTTATAAAATGTGCTCTTTTTACCGCTAAATAATATCTAAATTTATATTTAGACCAACATTTAGAGATTACATTTAGACCAACAAATATGACATAGTTAAAAAAGTGCCACTTTCAATTTATAAAATCAAAATTTGTACATTAGCTTGTACAATTATTATCATTATGATATTTATTAAATATATTGATGGACGCATTGGCACTCACAAATAGGGTGATTTAAATTAAATGCCAAACATAATTACTCATGTTCATCTAATGATCATCTAATGAATGCTATTTATTACTGTCAGATTAATGCTTGGACTAGACGAAAGCTTGTTAGATTTGTTTGTGCAATATATCATCCATCATTCAGTAGGGTTAGTTAAGCACTGCCAACTTTAATTAACAGTTGTTAAAATATACTAAACCGGATAGAAAAGTAAAGAATATACTAGAAAATTAAAAATTATAAGTTAACACATTTCTCAATAATAATTATACACTTACATTAAAATATTTTAAAAAGCCAGGCCGAATTAGTAAATATCAAAGAAGCGAAAGTTAGTCTCAACATATATGTATTAATTAACAAACAAAATATTTTTAGGAAATTATTTTGTTCACCATTACACTATTAGAACTCATTAGTAGGTATTTTTAGTGTTAGACTACCTATACAACTCCTATTTTCATTTTGATTGCATTTAACACTAAAATTATCTACTGATGAATTCTAATAGTGAACAATTTCCTAAAAATATTTTGTTTATTAACACAAATAATTATAATAATAATATTTATAGATACAATGGTGACATAAAACGTCTATGCATCAACATTAATTAATAAATCGAACATGTTCTTTTTATTAAAAGTAAAATGACATGGATTATTTTAATATTTTGAAAAATTTATAATCACATAAATTTATTTTATATATTAATTCGTGTTCATTACAAAAACTAGGCCGAACTAGTAAAAGCAAAAATGGTTAAGTAGTCTCAGCATATTAATTCGTATATAAATACAGTTAAGTCAGCATTTAATTGATATTTTTAATATTCCTAAAAAAACCTCATATTCCTTTAAAAAAAAAAATCATGTCTAGAGCCGTTCACTTGGTTACGTTTTCTACTCTGGCCTACTCATTTTTGTCAGACCAGTTGTAACAGATTTTTTTACAATAGAAAATCGTGGTATTACAAACGACAACTTAATTTAATAATACTTATAATAAAAAATGCCCAACATATAATTATTGTTGGGGAGGGGGAGGGACCTGTTGAATAAGAAAATTGAAATTTTAATGCCTTATGATTTTTTAATCAGAGAGAAAAAAAAACGGATAAACAACAAAAGAAAATAAAAAATTTAATTTAAGGGGAATATTTTTAAATCCCCGATTGTACTTACTTTCAATCAAAATTCTATGAATACTTTTAAACAAATTCCTGAATTTTTTTGGGGTGAATTTTTTTTTGTTTTCTTATTTTACTGTGCTCGAAAAATGCTTTTATGCACATTGAATTTTTAAATAATCTACTCTATTCCAAAAATTTAAATTCTTAAAATTAAAATTGAAATTTAATTTAATTCTCATGAATATTTATTTAATAAAAAGGAACTAGGTCTTTGTGGTTGAACTTTGGTGAAATTAAAATGTATTCAATATTAAAGTTATTTTTTTTTTTATTTCATCTCTTATATATATATTTTGTAATGCCATCTGTATTCCAATATAACTATTGTAAGGCTTAATGTTCAATTCCCACTCACATAGACTTACCAATAACAAAATATTTATCATATGAGATAAAAAGTATCATCAAATCAGATATAAAAATAAATACAGCACCCCGTTTCGATCTAATCAATGGTAGGATCCTACATGAACTATCTGTTCAAGGACTCAAGTTGCTATTACTAAAGCTTATATACTTCCCAAATCAATAGAAAAGTAAAGGAATGTAATAATGGATTCTCAAGCTAGGTATAAAAGTCAGAAGACATGGCTTCGTACAGACCAATAAGCTCGCTGCCAATTCTAGGAAAGTTATTGAAAAAACTTCTTGATTCCAATAACTGGAAATAACATTCTGATTTCTAACCATCAATTTGACTTTCGTCACAAATACGCAACAATTGCGTTAACGAAATAAATAACTCTTTTGAAAAGAAAAATTTCTGGATATTAGTCAGGACTTTGACAAGGTATGGCACCTGGGTGTATTGTATAAAGTGAAGAAAAATCTCCCAAGTGAGGTCTTCGACATTTTAAAAAGTGATTTACAAAATCAATTTTTTTTACGTATTAAAATACACGTATTCTGAATTGCTGCCAATATAAGGAACTCTGTATAGTAGGCTATGTTTACTATACACAGCTGATTTACCATATACTAATGAAGATAATGAATGATCCATATTTTGCCACTCACATGTTGCAGCAACATTTAAATCTACTACAAAGATGGCTTGACAAATGAAGTTTTAAAGTAAACGAATTAAAATCCACACATATAACTGTCATACACACTTGCCCGCTAGAAAGATATAATTTTGGAATAATAGGGGTTGTAAAATTATATGGACATAGTAACAAGAAGTAAAGCCAAGAAATTCAAATGCCTTGGACATCGCGAGACAAAATATGGACATCTCCTCTCCAAATCTCCTTTTTTTCCAGATAGAAGAAAATCATAAAAAGAGTCTTCATTTGAAGGAAGGACGAAGTGAAGGACTGTGTCGACTTTTACGCACTAAAAACTACTATCCTTTTGCTTATATTAAAACTAGTCTTTTACACACTAACAAAATTCCATTAGGAGTTATTGAGAGATTTTTTCTTAACACAGTTCGAACGGTTTCGTCCGTTTAAGACGTCTAACAAAGTTCTGACTGTCAGCTAAGCGTAAAACTTCAGTATTAATATGTTGAGAAAGACGAATTTTGTGGCATATTGCCAGTTTTTTTATAGGATCTTAAGATTTCTATGAATGTCAGCATTGCGAACATACCAGGGAGCATTGACAATGTTTCGCAACACTTTGTCTTGGAACTTTTGGATAGTTTGAATATGGAGTTGTTTAGCACAACCTCATATTTGCCCGTATGCCCAGACTGGCTTTAATATTTGATTGTAATTCAAAACTTTGTTATATGTTGAAAGCGAAGATGTCCGCCCAATTAGCCAATACAGCTGGTTGCATTTCAGTTCTAACTTTTGTTTTTTTTTCTTAACATGTTCTTTCCATCTGAGCTTTGCATCAAGTGTCATACATATTTTGCTGAATTTTGATATGGTATGACGACATTGTTTATTGTGACCGCTATGGGCGATTCTATTATTCTGTTTGTAAAATTAACATGTGTGGATTTTGATTCATTTAATTTAATTCTCCACCTTTTGCACCGTGAGGATATTTTGTTGTTTGCTTGTTGCTTCGTTTATGTTATTACCAACCGCTAATACTGCAGTATCTGCAAAGGTTGACATCGTTGCATCTTCTAGTTCTGGGATATCACTGATGTGGAATAAATATAGGATGGGACCCAGAATGCTCCCTTGTGGAACTCCTGCATGTATATTGCTTAGCGTAGAGTAATCCTCCCTTTGCTTAATATGAAATACTCTATTTCCTAAGTAAGATGCTATTACCTCGACATAGGCTTTGGGTAGAATACGGTGCAGCTTGAAAATAAGTCCTTCATGCCATACTTTATCAAAGGCTTGTGAAACATCAAGGAACACAGGTACATTTTTCTTCTAGTGTCTTTTCGATGACATCAGTTATTCGATGGACTTGTTCAACAGTTGTTTTCTAAACCCAAATTGGTGATTTGGTATGATGTTTCTACTTTCTATTATTGGTTGTAATCTTTTGAGCAGTAATTCCTCAAACAATTTGTAGATTACTGGAAGCATTAAAATGAGTCTGTACGACTTGGTCTCATTCGAGAATTTTCCTGGCTTATGAATGAACTTATTTCCTGACTTTCCAAGAATTCGGGACAAATTTCCAAATCTCCTCTTTTGTGAAGTTGTAACTGACTAATCAATCCAATCAAAAGATGTTTTTGCGGTCTTGAGATTTTAGGTTTGGTTAAACAAGTTGATCGGCGATGTACCAAACCCTTCCCAATATGTATTAAGCAGTTGCGGAATTGGGTCAGCGATTATTCAGTTCTTTTTCTATTTACTATAGCGCAGATATCACATTATTTTTAGCCCCCCCTTCAAATCCATGACAAACTTCTGACGAAAAGATGGATTCCAATAATTGGAAATAAAAATCTGATTCCTAACCATCAATTCGGCTTTCGTCACAAAAACGCAACAATTGAGCAGGGCTTAACGAAATAAATAACTCTTTTGAAAAAAAAAATTTCTGGATATTAGCCAGGACTTTGACAAAGTATGGCACCTGGGTCTATTGCACCAACAGAAGAAAAATCTCCCAAATAAGTTCATCGACATTTAAAAAGTGATTTACAATATAAATTTTCTAATCAATCCAATCAAAAGCTTTTTTTAAGGTTAGCGCAAATCACATTATTTTTAGCACCATTCAAATATACGACAACAGACATGAATATAAAAACTAAACCCTTGAGATTCCAAAAGAATATAGGCATTATTATTTTTTAATTAAAAGCGGTTTTCAGCAATGTATTTAATTATCTTTCAAATCAAGTTGGAATTTTTTGACTAACTATTAGCAAAATATTTAAATTTTTTATACCTTTTTTTGCAGGTTGATGAATGAACATTACTAAAAATTTAAAATAATAGTTACAAAATTTTTTGTTTTCTTTTGCCCAGGAGCAAGCAAAAATTTAACAATACATATTAATGATTCAAAATAAAGTATGTATGTATATGATAATTTTAATGATTAAACAATATTTAATTTACAGAATAAAATGTAATTAAGTATAGCTACATAATAATATTACGTATTTTAGAATTAAATAATTTTAATTTCATTTCAAAAATTTTTACACATTACACTGCAGTTTAATTGTTATTCATATAATAATGTATATATATCAGCATCAAATACCACATTTCTGTAATTTAACTGGTATTCATTATTTATGTCATTAATTCAACATTAATTCAACATAATATTTAAAAACATTGAAAATAAAAAAAAAAAATTATTCAGAAATTCTGAATTTACATTTATCCTTTTTTATATATAGATTCAGTTGTTAAAATTACACTTTTAACTTACATATTTATATTTTAAGTCACCTGCATTATATAAAAAATTAATTTTAAATATTCATTTATATATACATAGAAATTAAATTTATACGGACATATACATATATACTCTATAATAATTGTATGCTATGTAATAAATATGTCTTAAAAAATCAATAGATGAACTTATCCAGCTGTGGGAACACACAATATAATCATTTATTAAATGACTGACATTAAATATAAATTTAAAATTAATATCATATAATAAAAAAATATAATATAACTTATTCGTATGGTGCAAGTTTGAGTTTATTTGTATTGGTAAAATTATCAGAATTTTAAAAAATTGTATTTTCAAACCGAACAATTTAATTTTCCTATACATATTGTTTGTATCCTTCTGGACATAAACGTATACACATACAAAAAAAAAAATACAGTTAAGAACATAAAAAAAATTACAAATTGGTGGATTTGAAACATTTTTGATTGTGGGTGTATTTTTTCAATTTAATCTTCAACAAGCGAATCTTCAATTTAATAAAACAAAAGCGAAATTATGCGTTTGATAACGTATTTCGATGGATTTATAGTTTTCGGGTTACTACCACATGGCTGTATTTCATTTGACTGAATTTCATTTGTCTGTACTTTCAATAAATATTCTGTAAAACGCGTACAACTTTGAATCCAACTCTAAAATCTCTCCTAGCTCAGAATTTCGCATTCAGGACAAAACTCATTGCCATTAATTTAAAATTCTACAGTCAGAACTCTTGTAAGAATTGAAAGAAAATATGTACGACTTTCCAATTAAAAAAGTTATTATTTATTATAACTTAAAGTTTTAATAACAAATAATAACAAAACAATTCACCACAAAAATCTATGATTCTAATATTTTTTTTTTTTAGTTTAACAAAAACGTATGTACATTATACAAATACATTAATACATATTATTATGTTTGTTCAACAAACTGTTCTAAAACGCTCTAGAAAAATTAAAATCTGAATTTTTGCTTGAATTTGTCTAATGTTGCTAAGTGGTACAATGCTGCTAAAATTTGATTTATTTTTAAACATTGTGTACAATGATTATACTGTGATACAGTATAGTTTTATTCTTCCAAGCCTCCGCTCTATATTATCAAAATCCTGATTTTGCTGACGGCAGAAAGATGTAGATGGCAGGCAAAAACAAAATTTGAAAATTATTACATTTTTTTGTTATTGTTTATATTTACAAACCCTCGCTCCATATTATTGAAACCCGAATTTAGCTGACGACAGGGAAAAAAAATTGTTGTTAAACTATTTTGTAACATCCGGACTAACTAATTTTATTTCATACATACTTAAAATGAGAGAGCGATCGTCCTCAACTCCTTGATTAATAGGTAAATATTATGATATTGAATGAATTGGTTGGTATGGTATTGGTATATAATATATATATATATATATGTATACATAATTTGTATGCTTGAATGTATTCTGGACGATTTCGTGTTTTGTTGAAATAATTAAGAAGAGAATAATAATTGAAAATTACTTTTTTTTTATTAAAAAAATATTTTTTCTTATTAATAAAAATTAATATTATTATAGTCTTTAATTTATAATTTTATTATTTTTTTTATTTATTTTATTAAATTTTTAGTACAAAATATTATATTTCTTATTTTTACAATATTGCAGTTTCACTGCCAAATAATTTATTCAGGATCACCATAAATGTTACAAATACTGTATTATATTATTTTTTCTTTTTTAATACAGTCATCTCACTCACTCTAATTGCTTACATTATGAATTTTATAATAACCAACTGAGCTAATAACCGATTAAATTTATTTCATCAAAATGCAAACATAAAATAAAAATTTATTTTGATCCACACAAAATGCAATAAAATAAAATGAGTATCTATACTCAAATGGGATATGTACAATACAAAGGGATACAATCAGAGTACTCGTAAAAAGTAAATTATATTTGTATATATGTATATATATATATATAAGACGAATACTCAGAGAATGCGTAGTCTACTTTAATATTAACTATTATTGTGTATTGTGTAAACCAATACATGCAGGCTTTTTGAAAGCAATTTATAGTATTAGATATTTGATAGGTAAGTATATGGATATATTCAGTATTCAGCATATTCAGTCAAATGGAATGCAGGCAAATGAAATGCAGGCAAATTGCAAGAAAAAAGGCATATGACACGCTGCCATAATTTTCTAAGTACATACTTTTATTTTCTATTTCCTGGTGGTATTCTATTGTGGTCCTTCAGTTCGTGAAAAATGTACCAAAACTGCGCCCTTCTTTCATTTTCATAATTTCATTTTTATTTTTGTCTTAAAACCTTGGATTTTAAAAAAAGAGATGCTATTTAGTGAACTTTACATAAATTGTATTTCCCGAAATAGAGTTAAAATGGTAAGACATTGATACAAGATTATCGTTGTCTTTAAATTTTTTATAACATTCTTTTAAGTATTCAAGTTTGTTATCTTTCAAATAACCTGGTGGTAGCTTTTACTGAATTTTATTTTTCTTCTTCATGGCCCTAAAGCTATTGAGAGCCTTGGCCGTCTTCAAAATTCTTCTCCATATAACTTGATCCTCTCCAATTATTTACAACATATCCAATTATTAACACCAATTTTCTGGATATCAACTATTGCATTATGGAGCTGCCTTATTCTTAATGTTAACGCTTGCCATCCTGTGGTTGACCATTAAAATGTTTACATATAAGCTAAGATGTTCCCAGGATGTCCGAGCCAGTTGAGATATTGAATCTTTCTTTGATACCCATCGGGTTGTCTAATAGGGTCAAATGTTGCCCTAAATATTTTCCGTAAAATATTAAAATTTTTAAATATAGGCCCAAGATATCCCAGCATGACTGAGTTAGTTGAATTTTTCTAGTTGAATATTGAATTTTTCTTTGATACACATCGCGTTGTTTTATAGGGTCAAATGTTGCCCTAGAATAACCGAGTTTGATAAACGTTTTTCTTTTTGATTAAATCAGGCCTATAAACATATGCGGTTTACTTCAAATGTTACAATTCACTTGTTTTTCAACAAATATGAATACACTTTTGATTGCAAATTTAATAAGAGTTCTTCTTATGTTTATGATTGAAAAATCGAACATAGAGACAATTTTCATCAAGTTTGTTAAGAGGTGTTTTTTTTGTGACTGAGATTTATATATAAAAATTTATTTAACGGTTTTAAATTTTTAAATTTTTCAATGAATCTGGAGACACTTTTCAATAAATTTTAGCCCTGACTTAGTAAACGAATAATTTATTATTATTTACGAAACTGATCAGATTTTGTATGGTTGTACCAGCGTCATAGAATGCTGATGAAAGCGATTTATTGCTATAGTGCGCTGTTATTTGATTATCTTGGCTGTGATGAGATTCGTATCCAGTGTTTTCGGATTTATGCCCTTAAATTTTTATGTGAACAAATGACAATAAAACCACATAGATATTAGACGCAGCAGTTAGTATAATCATTTTTCTATAAATTAATATTTTATAACAAAATTAAGTTGAATTTCGATGTTCTGCAAAATAATGTATCTTGAAGATTTTAAATGTTTAAAATTTTTTTACCTAAAACTGTTCATAAAATCTAGTCATAATGTTAATTTTTTTGTCTGAAGATGTAGGTTCACATATATATATATATATATTTATATAGTTATTTTGTTATATTTTAACTTTCACATACATATTACATGTAATTTAAAATCAAGTGGTATTGTTTTTGCTGATGGCAATATAATGTTGGCAGTGTCACTATATAAAGTAAATGTTATAACGATTATCTGAGAATGAAGGATAGAAAATGTATTGAATAAATTTAATGTCAAGATCATTTTTCTCAATGTATACGACTATGAGTCGTATCTTGATGATGGTGTCGTCTTTTGTTATTCGAATTAATTTTATTAATATACCGCATCTAAGTTATTATTGTTGTTCTATTAAAGTATAACAAAATAATTCTCTTTCTTCATTATAATTTATGTGAAGATGTATGTTTTGTTGCTTCTAATCTAAATGATGTGTCTTTTAAAAAGAAAATAATATGCGTTAGAAAAAGGTAGACATGAATAATGATAGATCAATTAACACCGTTTTTCTTATTCTTTTTACAATGATGGTCTTTGGATTGTCCTCCTTGCATTTAGTTTTATATTCTTTTTTCTTTTTTTCTGATTTGGGGTTTTATTTTTATTTTATCCACACATTCGTTTTTCGGTCTAAGTTTTATTAGTTTTTGTTTCGTATTGAATATTTTTGTATAGGTATATTTTTGTATATCGTATTGAATATTTTTGTATATCAAATTCCAAAGGCATAAAAAACGAGTTGAATTTGGGTCCGGATTGCTTCAAAATTTATTTCACGATGATGACAACAATTTCTAGAATTAAGTGGAATCGGCCATTAAACTGTTTACATATCATCATAGGCCATAGAATGACCATAGGCCAACCGAAATAAACTATAAAGGTCACTATTGTTATAAATTATTGTCATTTTCATTTAGAAAGATTCAATTAATTAAGTTAAGGTGGGGAAAAAATATATATGTAGGCCAACATGCCGTATAGGCAGTGAATTCAATGCCGTTTATGTTTTAATACTGTCAACGAAACAATAATTCAACTAAAGTGGGCGAAAGTTTGAAGGCGTCAACCCCCTACAAAAAAATAATTTCTTTTTAATGCGACATTTTCGTTTTCAAACAACAATTCAAAAACAACAAGAAAAACATTTTTAATTTAATGATTTGGAACTGTCATAGTGAAATGTCGCAGGGCAACAACGACAAATTTTGAATTTTAATCAAATTTTTGTTGTTGACTTTCTCTTGTCGTACTATTTGCATTTAAATACATTTGTTTAAAAATAATTTGACATATTTTGTCGACGACAATGTTGTATCAGCCTTAACGTCTACGTTTTTCCGTTGTCATGAAAAATAGGATCACAATAAATTGGTTTGGGATGTTTGGAGGTTCCTCTATAATTTCCTATCGTCGGATAAGTAGCAACGCAATAAATCTGCAAAACAAAAAAAAGCAAGCCCAGTCGTATTTTATTTAAAAATCTAGCCCTGTCCACATTTCTATTCAAAAAGATTGATCGTAATTTAACTAAAATTTACATCGGGAATTGAAATTATATTAGAGATGATTTTATTGATTAACATTAGCTTTTAATTTTTAAAAATTACGTCGCCATAACAGGAAATACACAATTTAGCTTTTTTTTTAGTCTTTCTTGGCTTTTGTGATCTCAATACAGCTAATGCTCGTCTTAATGCAGCTTGCTTAAGATCAAATCTATATTTATTAAATAATAAATAATTCTTCAATTTTTTTAATGACCTTTCTTGGTTCCAATTTAAAGGTAATTGAAACTGAATTTTTAGCTGGACGATGTGCATATTTGCCCTTTTTAGTAATTACAGTAATTTAATGCTAATAATATGAGGGACAATTCGTTCTTAATAACATTTACTAACTAAATATTATAATTGAATTATTTTATGAAATTATAAAAAAAATAATTAAATTAATCATAAAATTTACATTGGGTAATCATTTATGTAAGTATGCATATGTATAAATTTCATTTCTGAACCAGATAACTTCATCTTTATTTTCATCACCATTTATAGCAAATTCTGGAGTTGTACATCAGATTCTGCGCAAATGAGCAAATCGCTCACACCAAATTCTTGAGTTCCACATTGTAGCCATTTAGGACCACTGTTATTCATTATTGTCATCAATGATGTGGTTCCATAATTTGTAATTGCGATCTGAAAATGTATTCAGATGATATGAAAATTTTCCAATAACTTCGATGCAAGGTATATTCATAATGCTTCAAGTTGATTTAGATAAATTTTATACATGGTGCATTAATAACAATCTCCTACCCAACGCAGGACCCACATATTACCCACGTTCAATCCAACCATTTACCTTTATTGTACTCTAAATGGTGAACCTTTAGTTAAGATTATTTTAATTAAGGTGATAAATTATCATTCAATTAAGCAGCATTATGAAAACATAAATTCAATTATTAGATTTAAAAAACGTTAAAAGTAGTTTAACAGCCCCTTACATTTTTAAATCATTGTATAAATGTCTCGTTAGAGGTAAATATCTTGAAAATTCATGTCAGGTTTGGTCTTAATTTTATAATTCACACATACAAAGAAAGAAAGCTGTCTTTGGACAATTTATTCAGAAAGTTAATTTAAGAATCTGAAAAGGTAGAGTTAAACAGTTATTCTAATTGGTTAACTAACATTAATAAAAAAGCATTTCGCTCAAATACATGAAATATAAGTTTTTATCAAAATCATTTGAATTATTATCAATATTGTAGAAATTATATTGATAGAAAATACTGAGAAATTATATGCTCATGTGTTTTACTTTAATTCGTTTAGATCATCACACACTGGCATTTGAATTCAAAAATAAAAATTAAAGTAAATGTTTAGTGAAAATAAAAAATGAGTACCTTAATATTATTTGTTTTTTTTTCTGTCTTTATGTTTTTGTTTAAATTTTTTTTGACAGATTTGATAACTAGCATTCAATAAAATATATTTTCAAATGATGCCTTAGGTGCCTATATAAACGGTATCCAAATAATACTGAATGCTATTATGTGAGTTTGTTACTGTTTAATGTACGTGGCCTAAACATCATTTAAAAACTTAAAAACCGTTAATAGCTTAATAACGTATTGTGTGAAACATATCGCGAAGCCTGCCAACATTTAAATTTACTTGAAAACATTGAACATTGGGATAACGCACCTACCGATCCATCACTCGCTGCTTCTGTATTATTCGTACATCATTTGCAATATAATATAAATATTTTTCCAATCACATCCACATCTTACACTACAGTTATGGGAAAATAATAAAGATGCTATGATGGCACAACCAACAACCTTTTGAAGGTGGTCTTATATTATTAGCAGGCAGTAGCGTGCGGTGGGTTTTGTCATAAGGTGTGCAACAAAATTAAAACACATGTATTCGGAAAACAAATATACATATAATTTAATTCACATATGGAATCGAGAAAAACATTAACTTGAAAACTAAAACATAAATAAAAACATAAAAAGCTTATATACTATAATATAATAACATAATTAAATATACTTAATTACGTATAAATAAGATCCCTCCGTCTATCTATCTTAATAACAAAATCATCAATTACTATTTCATAAAAATCTACCTTTAAAATAAATTAGCAGTTCTTTTTCAATTGCAATCAAAGATAAATTACTTAATCTATTTTGACCCATTGTATTACGAGAATACGATTTTATTCTTTTCAAAGCTGAAAAAGATCTTTCAACCGATTCTGTTGAAAAAGGAATTGTAACAATTAAATGAGCCAATTTATTGACTTCACTCAATGCTTCACTCAGCTCATGATCTTTAATGTACTGAATTATTTGAGTTACAGTAATGTTATTTATAGATTGTGACTGGTATATCACGCAAAATTCATTATTAAGACGTACAAAATCAAAATATTTTTCATAATTTTCCTTCAATGAGCTTAAACCTTCAACCGGAAATTCTTTTTGATATTTATAAAAAAAATGTGAATTTAATAGTTCAAAAAATTTTAAGGCATTAAGTTTTTCAAACCGCATGTCCATTAGGCTGTAAATTGTGTATATTATTTCATTGTATAATTGCTTATATATTAATTTTGGATCATTGGTTACCATGTCACGTCTTTTTTTAATTGTTGGTCCTGCAGAAGACACAATATCTTGATATATATTTTCAAAATTATTAGTATTTCTCATATTATGAATGACAGCTTTCGTTTCATTAACTTTTTCTAAAGAATAAGTAATATCTAAACTTGATTTTTGCAATATATCAAACAAAACGTCAGTATAGCTAAATATTTTACTATATATAGCCAGAAGAAATTGATTTTGAAATTGTTAAAAAAAAATACAGAAATCTTTGGCCATATTGATAGTTTCATTGTCCCAATAGTTAGGATCATCAAGAATATTTTCAAATAATTGAACTAAGAGTTCTTTTTCGGAACTGATTGTATTTATCAATCGAGAAGAATAATTTCATCTAGTTGTAGCCACTTTGAAAATTTTTTTTTAATACTTTAATGTAATATATAGTTCCTTTTTGTTGATCCGGAGGAAAATGATGAAATTGTAGAAACTGTTGCGAAAAATAACTTACATTTTTGTATATATGATACAGACTGTGACAACACTAAATTAAGCACATGCGGGCAACAATGAACGAAAAATATAAAAAATAAATTTACCATAAACTGTTAATATTAATCAAAATGTCTTACTTGAAAATTAATAGGCACTTATTATTCTAACTTTATTTTCTCGTCTTACTTATTTATTCACTTTTCATTGTCACATTTATTTTTTGTTTTTGTCTTGTATATCATTAGCTAATTCTATTTCACCACGTGCAATTTAGAGCCTGCACACCCGAGTAGTATAATTTTTTTAACTTAACCTGAAATTTAAGTATAAAATAATAGAGACAGATTGATATCTAAATATATGAATTAACGTGCACAAAATATACTGCACGCATATTAGAATTCACCTTTTCTTCCGCCTGAATATATGCACAAAAGTGGTTCTAAAACAAAATGAATAAACGTGCAAAAGAATATACTGCACCTAGTCATTAATTCCACCATATTTTTTAGTTTTAATTTTTTTTTCGCGTATGCCTGAATATATGCAAAACGTAGGTGTAGAAAACATTTCAAATTTCAATCTAATAATTTTCAGTGAGGAAGATGATTTTAAGTTATGGTTTGATTTTTTAAATTATTATTAATAAAATATGATTATTTACAGTATGAATTGATTATTTATAGGGTGTGCAGTGCACACCTTGCCCTCTATGACCGCACGCGACTGTTAGCAGGTGATTTCAGACAAACTCTACCTCCTATCCCCTGATCAACATGTAGCAGATGAATTAAACACATTTATAAAATCACCACATTTGGGGAGATTTGCTAAAAAATTATCACTCAATGTAAACATGCGTATACAACTACAAAATGGCCATTTATTTGTCAGTTATTAGACATTGGAAATGCCAATATAACAATCAACAATACAACAGAATTAATAACGTTGCCTGACAATTTTTGTATACTAAATGAATCAGAATAAGAATTAATATCAAGTGTATAATATCATGGTTGAACGATCGCACTATATTGGCAGCAAAAAAAAAGATGTCAATGAAATACATATATATATTTAGAACAAAATAAGTGTTTGGCCACATACAAGTCAATTGGTGGCGTTATGGATAATGATGAAGATGTGAATTACCTAATTGAATTTTTAAATGTACTTTATTTACCATGAACTCCACCACATATTCTGCAATTAAAAATTTGTATACTCATAATTATGTTACACAATTCAAATGAACCACTGTTATAGTATAGGTTCAAGATTATAAGTGAAAAAATTGATGGAAAATATTATCTAACTATATTGACAAATATAAAGAAGATATTGTATTTATTCCACCAATACTATCAACCAATCCGTCAGATGTGACATTAAACAATTTAAACATATTAAATTTCCAGTTAGTTTAGCATTTGCAATGACAATAAAAAAATCGCAAGGTCAATCGCTACAAGTATGTGGGTTAAACCTTTAAAATGACTGTTTCTCACCTTCGGCATAATTTATATTTGCACACAAAGAAAAAACAAAAAATGTTATTTACCGAAGAGAATTGCAATAGAATAGTAACATATTTTAATATTTCAAACTTTGTAATCATTTAAAATTCAAAATATTAAATTATTATTATTTGTTTTAATAAAGAATTAGAATTATTTTGTACGATTTTTGCATTAACAAATAAAGTTTACTTTAATATACTTCCTACATGAAGGTATCACTGTTCAATGTGTAATACGGACATTTTTATCAACTGGGTGTAGCAAGGCGCACCGGGTCTGCTAGTATTAGTATAAAGTAAATTGAATTGTATTTTAATAATTATATATAAAATGTTCTACTAAATTGTAAACTGTTGAAGCTAAATAGTATTAAATAAATAAATCAATAAACAATTTATTTGCATTTTGTAAAAATTTTTTTACTTCAATTTCTTCAAAAAATTTTGATATAATTTAATTTTTATGCCATATTTTCTGAGTAGTCATTTCCTTGCATTGTTATCATATATGTCTTGTTTATAATTCGTGCTTAAAAATCTCTTTAAATCTCAAATTGGACAACAATCGAAGATAATTGAAAACATTTTTTTTATTTTCTATGAAAATATAAACATTTCATAACAAAACATCAGACCCGTCTTATTACATCTGTAATAATTGTATTGTATTTATACATATGATGCATTCATATTTTTCTCTTCAAGGATATTTCGTAAATTTTTATGTGAAAAAAAAAAAATTGAAAATAAACCAACAAAAAAACAACAAAAAAAAAAAAAAACAAATAAGAAAAACTGTACCTACCCTCCTACTTTCTATTCATAAATCATACTTAGAACATAGTTAAAATCCAACAACTCTTTAATAAAAATAAAAATCCTTTGTGCCATTTAATTTTTTTTCTCCCTCTATCTTTTTCTATTACTTTTTCAAATCTTAGAGGAAAAAAAAAATCTTTGAAGCGAAAGGATACTGCTGAAAACAGCAATAAAAGAATTGATATGTTGCATGTACGTGTGTAATATGGTGAAGAAATACAATTTTTTTGTATTTTATTTTTTTTTGGAAATTTAAGGAAAATTTAGATAAAAATCTTTAACATTATTTTGTTTTTGTAATTTTTGTTTTTTGGAATATTACGTACAGTTAAAATTGTATATACATATAGTATCGCATACATTATACAGTATCGTATTTGAATTTAAAGCTAACTAAGTACAGCTTTAAATTCACATGGGATATGGTATATATAATGTATGCGATCCGATTTTAGTACATTGAACTAGTGCTATAAGCTTTAACTAGTGCTATAAGGCTTAACTAGTGCTATAAGTGCTATAAGGCTTTTGGTTCGCTCTTTGAACTAGTGCTATAAGGCCTAACTAGTGCTATAAGTGCTATAAGGCTTTTGGTTAGCTCTTTGAACTAGTGCTATAAGGCCTAGCTAGTGCTATAAGTGCTATAAGGCTTTTGGTTCGCTCTTTGAACTAGTGCTATAAGGTTTAACTATTCTTTTTTATTACATATAGAAATTTCCTTTGAAATTTAGAATTAAACCGTTATATTGCATAACAAAAATAATTTATACCAATTAGCAGAGGTAAAGTTATTAGAGGACAGTATTAGAAGTGGTAAATTATAATCATCTTTTACTTATAAAAGTCAAATTTTGTTTGTTTGTTCGATATACTTTAAAGATAGAATTCTGAAATTTAACACAGTTATTAATGATTAAAAAAGAGAATTACTAGAACCTGTCATTTGATGGTACTTATAAAGCCTGCCTGCCAACATTTCTAATACTTGTTTTACAGGCCTGAAAATTTGTAATTAGGTACTGATAGTTCAAAAATAAACAAACATTTTTCACCATTTTTCCGAATTCAAACTGGTTTGGAGAACTACCATACAAATCCTATCATCCGCTAAGATTATTTCAAAAACCAAAAATGTTGCAGAACTTACAATGGTAACTAACACGCTCTCTGAAAAATAAACAAATACGTTTGTCAGTGTTTTCCAAAATTCTTAGTGGCTGATGACGATTTTGGTGAAAATAATTCTGATATGTTTTAGCTGGGATATAGAAACAGTATAGTAAAATGGTAAAATTGAAATAGCGATGATACCGTCAGCAAAAGAAAAATATAAATTGTTAGTTATCCAATTGAATTTTTGAATTAGTTGGATTTGACAAGGTTTCTGACATACCTTCATTATGTGTTATTGTATCCACATGTTATTGAAGCACAAATTCAAACCTACTACAGATTTTTATTTAGAACCATCATGTGTTCAAAAATTTGTTATAAAAAATATTTTCCAAATTTTGTTTTTTTTAAATTCAATTTTTAAATAAAAAAGCTTCATTGCAATAAATTTTATATGTTCTGTGTTGGACCCAGTCACCGTCCGTTGACTTTGCTAATAAACTTTAAATGTATTTTGTATTATTATTTTCAACTTGAACATTTTATTTGTAATCTGTATAAAGAAATTTACAATCTGTATAATGAATAAGAAAATATTTTGTGGTTTAAGAGAATCAAAGCGGATTAAACCGTAAATGTATGCAGGTTTTGTGGACAAGCGTATGTTAATCCATCCAATTGCAAAAAAACATTAATAACATTCTAATATGGTATATCAAGCTGCTGAAAGCGAAAATGAACCAAGCAGAAAATAATTTAGAAAAATTACCTAAATTTTAATTAATTGAAGGCTATGCTAGAAGATATGAAAGTAGCGAAGGAAAAAAAATCTAATGTGTAAATTGTACTTACATATATTTCATAAGTACAAACATTTTCTTTTTTGATTAAAAATTCTGATTTTTTGGCTTTATAAAAATTATACTGGAGCAGTACATTCAATTGTGTAATCACATAGAGGTACTAAAATAATTCGATTAAGCCATCTCCTGGCAAGCTTAATCTGTTGGCATGTTCACCAACGGTTGGGTTTGATTATTTGAATGTTGCTTTTATTTACTCCTGTGAATTGTATGTTTTATTGTTTCCTTGCAGACCAAATGAATTTGGGTTATTTTTTAGATTATTTAGTATATTTGATTTCGGTACGATAGTCTGCAATTATTCAGGATATTACCATTAATTAATCTATAACCCAGTTTGTATTAGTATCTGTCTATTGAGTTAATCGAAAAAATATAGGGCTAATGTTAGAGCTATTGCCCAATCTTCGATTTCACTGTTAAACAAATTATACTATTTCAATAGTTGTAAAAAATGACAAAAAATCATAAAAAATGAAAACAAGCCAATTTCGATAGTCACTTTTTATGAATGTACTCGGATAAAATGACAAATTTTGTCAATTTGAAATTGTTAAATGACGGCTTAGATTTGTTTAAAATTTAAAAAGATAGACTTACAAAAAAAATTCTTAAGTATTTTATGTTAAATTTATAAATTTATGTTTTAATTGAAATAAAAAAAGTAAAAAAATTAAAAAATGTATAACTTCAAGACCCCAGTTTGAGTTATTATTAAATATAATGAAGGAGCATAAGTATTTAACTATAGAGGCAGTTCCCATTATATAGACAAAAATGAATATAAATCAAAATAGGATAGTTTTGCAAATCGTCTAAATGTTATTGGTCTAGCACAACGTAATAATAAAGGTTGGGAAAAGGTAATAAAATTTTTTTGTTATTATTTTTGGTTAAGTATATGTAATAACTTGCCGGTTTGGTATGATTTGAAAATCAGTGAAAAAAAAATTGGGCAAAACAAAAAAAACTTTTATTTACTCAAGGAGGTAATAAACACATTAATACTTCTTTCTTCTTGTGATAATTCAATAATTCAATTGAACACATTTTTTTTCTTCACTTACTCCACTTTTTCTTCGTAATAAAATTTGTTTCTTTATTAATGATAACCAAAACACGTCAAAACAAAAAGTGTTGCCAGTTTAAAAAAAAAATCATCTCATTTAAATTTCAAATCTCATTTCATTTTTCCCGACTATCAAAATCCCAAAAGATCATTAAAATGATATGACATCTGTCATTTTCATTTTTATGAGATGACTATCGAAATATGGGCCTGCATAATTTTTTTAGCACCAGATTTATTAATGGCAAAATATTGAGAAAAATTTCAAAACATATGGAAAAAATCAAAGTGTTGTAAGTAGGAAAAATCAAAACTTGTCCCGTTTTCAACCAAATTTATGTTTCAGATTAATTTTGTAGGTGTTGCCGATGCCATTTACATTAATACATACTTTTAACATTGTGTTTTTTTATTATTTAAGCCGGGCTTGGCCAACACAACAACAACACGTGCTCATGAGCCGCATGTGGGACATTGACAGATAATTTGTGGCTCACAAAATAGTTTATTAATATTTGTAAGGTATTCCAAATACTATAAAAAAAGGCTTTAAATTTAGAGCTATATTGTTAGTATGAATAAAACATGATATGTATTAATTTTTGTTTCTTTTAAAAAATGCACAATCAAAAACAGCATTTTTTTTTATATAAACGGCCATGTATTGATTTTTTTTTCAAAAATCAATACATCGTCAAATAATGTTTTGAACATATTACTGGTAATATTGAAGCTGGAGTAGATACCCGCTTACACATTTCATTGCATTGATACATGCACTAATAGATACTGGCTTACACATTTCATTGCTTTGTACATCAAGAAAGCTTTATGTAGCCAAACATTAAAAATGGATCATGCAATGGATGTCGTGGTTAAAACTATTAATGTTATTCGTAATCGTGGACTATTCGTAGAATACCATCGTCAATTTCAAGTATATTTGGAAGAAAAAATTTCGCGCTACAAAGACGTTATTTATATTTCTAATGTTCATTGGCTAAGTAGAGGCAGATATTTAACAATACATTTATATATATGAAAGAAAGAATTAAGGTTTTTGTGGTTATAAAGCAAATCTTTTGAAGAATTGTCAGACGATAACTGGTTGCTTGATTTGTGTTTTCTTGTAGACGTGACTGGTCATCTCAATACTTAAATATAGTTGTTGAGGGTTGTAGTGAAAAAAAATCTTTAATGCTCAAATTACATTTGTAGGAAAATCAATTAAGGAATGGCGATGCATTTAATTTTTCGGTATTAAATAATATTATTTTATCGGTAAAAGGATTTTTTTAAATGTGCTGATTGTTTGAAGAAATTGGAAAAAGCTTTCGATTCAAGAGTCAACGAAATTGATTCATATGATAAACATATTGAAATATATCAGTCACCATTCAATGTTAATCCCATCACCCAGCGCAGAACCATCTGCTTTGCATATGGAATCAATTGATCTGCAATGCCATCCCGAATTAAAAATCATCTTTCTTGAAACAGGTTATAAAGTACAGTTTTATGCAAAATTTATTCAAAATTCCAAATATAAAAAAATTCGCTGCAAAATATTTTTGGCAGTTCCGTACTATGCGAATCGTAATCTTTCTAAAAAATTACGTTTGTTAAAACAAATATTATTAATCAATTGTTTATAAAAATTTGCACAATCAATTACGAATTGCAAAATCCAAAATAGAAATTGATATGTACGATTTATCCAAGCAATTGGAGAAACAAGTTTCCCATTAATGCATTTTAAATATGTGAAAAATTTCATTTACAAAATTTATTTCGTAGCTTTTTTCGGCTCATCCAATTATAGATTTTTTTATCTTGACTCATTATTCAGTTCGGGTTGCCCAGGCCTGATTTAAGCTATTGTCGAATATAATAATTGTTTGTGACAATCTATAACCTTTGCTAATACCTTTTTGAGCTCTTTCCAGCTGAGGTAAGACCATGTAATTCACGATGCTACTGTTTCAGTCTACTGTTACTATTCTATCCAGTGTTGTTATTCTATCTAGTGTTGTTAGAATAGTAGTATAGTTGGGAATGTATGTATTGGAGTAGTAGAATAGGATTGTTGTTCGCATATTTTGAGACATGTACGATATTATATTATATTGGCATTTAACATACATCAACCAACCATGAGACAACAGAAAAATCTATACAAGTTTGTGGCGTATAATATTTATTATTTTGGTATTTTGACTTGATTAAATATGACGTAAATTATTTAATGTAAACAAAAATAAATTGCGTCACTATGATAGAATAAATTTTGTATATTTTTAAAACTTGAAGCCTCATATAAATTTCTGCATTTGAAAAATTTATCCGTAACAATCATTTTAATGTCTATATTTGGGTTTTACCTATGACAAATTTTTGGTTTTAATAATTTGACGTAATATAAAAAACATTACGTAATTTAGAGCATGTGAAAAATATGACTATGTACGATTTGTATATATTCAATTGCATTATGTTAATATCAAGTATACTGTATATGATTAATTCAAATTATATTATTTAAAAGTCATTTCGATTTTATGTATATAGAAAAAAATTAAAAAAGTTTAAAATATTTTTAATTGTAATTAATATTGCTTAATTAAGAGCCTTGTACATAAATATTCATATTTAAAACAATTTAATTCGGATTTAAATAAATTTGAAAATTCATTTGCAAATTGGAAATGTCACAGAGAGCAATTTATGAAATTAGTATTTTTATAAAGAAAAATTTTAATATAATATTTTATCAAAAATGTATTTATTAAAAAAATACGATAGTATTGAAAAAACATAATGATGCTACATCATTCCCTTCTATCTTCCTCCTTTCCTAATTTGCATTTCCCAGCCTGTTCTAACGTACCAATCGGTATACAAAGTTCAAACCTAGTGTTTTGGCTATGTATAAAAAAAAGAAAAAATAAGGGGTGAGATCTTATCTTCCAGTGGGTTAGCATCCATCATCGTTAATAACTAATGTTAGTAAGAGATAAAAATATAATAGCTATCATGCTATATTTAATAGAATGTTAAAAAGATAAATTCAAACACAAAAAGAAAGTAGAAAAAAATTAAATATCAATTACAATAAATTCTTTTACTAAAGTTAGTATCAAAATAAGCTGCTCCCGAGTTAGATTCACGGAACATTCTAAACACAGATTCAAATTTACCATATTCAGTACTATGATGGTTATAACAATATTAATTAGTTCAACAGACTCTCTCTAAAAGTTATTAAATCCCTATTTTTTGGGTGCCAGAATATTTCCAGTAATAAGATGGTGGATAAACGTAATGTTAGCCGTCAATCAGCTTTGTTGGAAAGATTTCAGGTCTATCAAAAGCAACCTATTTTCATAAGGAGGAATCTGAAAATAATTAGATTATGAAAAGGCATGCAGGGCAAGGCAAGGCGCAAAAATTAACTTCGAGCATTAGCTACACACTTCTTCCAACTTGTGTAATCCACGGCAATACGCTTAATTTGTGAGCATTTCTTTCTTTGCGATGCTGTTTCGATTGATCCTGTTTTGATGATTTTCCTGCACTACGAATTCAAAAGCTTGTTTTGCGATATTATTATAACATTTTTGTTTTTTGGTTCGACTTCAACTGTATATTTTTTGTTTGTTGTTATTTGTTGACTAACGAATTGCCAACATATTTCTGCATATTTCTGCAAATTTATTGTAAGCTACACATATTATACACATTTATTATACCAATTTCTAAGTTTAACAGACATATAATAAGAAAGATTTCATATTGGTTTCAAGCAATATCGGATTGGTTGGTAATGATATTATATTTAATCACCATGTTGATATTATCTGCTCAAAATTGGTTTTTCAACGTCCATCAGCTCATCACTTTCTGTTCTTCTTAAATATATTAATTATCCTGCTAAATTATACTAACCTATACTTGATCAATATTTTGTGATGATTGGTTGGATTATTACACGCCTTGCTCTTTATATTTGTAAATGTAAGCCAGGTCTGTTTCCTATAATTTCGATCAAAACTATGTAATTTTTACGGGTAACAAAGTCAGCCTCAAATTTTGAGAATTTTGGCGCACTTACAATTATGGCCTGCTTACCAATGGATGCTATGCAAAACAGTCCCCAGGGGTCACTATGTGAAGGTAATGTAAGCACTTGAATAGGAACTCAACAGTTGCGCATCTGGGTCAGCGACTGATCAAATGTTTTCCTGTCGATCCTAAACCAGACCCCCAGGCACGGCTTAACACTCAAATCACTATTTGAATATGCTACGAGACCCAACTTGTTTTAGTAAATGCAAACCTGCAGTCAATCTGCATATTCTGAATTTATGAACACACTTGTTAGATTTTCTGAACGCTGTTCATAAATGCAGACTAAAACTCTACTTTGACAAAATACATTTTTAGTATGCATACATTTTTTTAAAATAGTTTTCTTTGTTGTTTTGAATAGTTTTTATTTTGTTTATTTAAAAAAAATTGTTATTTTCAAAATGTCAGTATTTATGAACAGTAGAAACTTTGCAGAATTGTCAAGTAGATGTAGAATATAGGTAGAGTTTGTGTTCATTATTACAAAGTATGCCAGCACTGGTGGCAAACTTGTTGTCAGTTTGCAGCATTTATGAATACACCCATACATTTTCAGTGTAGTTCAAGTTGAAATGAAGATGGTAATATGGGTGCCACTGATGATAGTCACGATGTCGACTATGTACCATATCTGCTATTGTATTGGTGATCATTTCTTCTTCTTCTGTTTCTTTTATTGGTACCCAACCAATGATCCACATTGTAATTGGTATATGGCAAAATCAGTCCGGATTATAAAGAAAAGAATATTTAAAAAAAATATATACAATTGACTAACGGTTCAGTTTGAAAATGGATACGAAATAAATCTAATGATTAGAAAGGTAATAATAGAGGGAATTAAGATTTGAAAATTTTTTAGTCGATAGTATAGAAAGCACAAATTAGACTCCAATATAGATTTAGATTTAGAATTAATTTATTTCCTTAAATATAATATTTTTTACAAACTAAATCAAATTAAAATTGAATATTAACAAAACATAAAGCTCCTAAATCTAATAAACTAATATAATAAATTCAATAAAATTAACAAAAGTAAAAAACTATAACTAATATAGTTTATTAGAATAATTAATAGGAACAAATAATAATATAAAATTCAATAAGAAATAATTTAGTAAAAATAACAAAACTATTATGTAAAAAAATAAGTAGGATCATTCGAATATATTCAGAAGAATTGAACGTGTTGAATTAAATAAACATAAATGAAAAAAAAGATATAAATACAAATGTTTTAGCGGGGTACTAAAGTCAAAAGTGATTACAAATTAAGATTAGACAAAATAACTAAAAAAAAAACATAAAATTAAAAAGAGTAGACAAAGTATCAAAAAATGTGTAGAAAAAAGAAATAACAAATAAAAAACGTATGAAAAGCTTAATATTGAAGTTAAAAATTTACAAGTACACTATAAGTTCAAGCAAAACTAAAGAATATAATATAATTTAAGTATGAAGAGAAAACCACATTTAATTATAATACATACACAAAACACTTATTTAATACAAATTTCCACCATCAAATAGTGATTCAATTTGAGAGTGATCGAACTGAAATAACCAAATTTTTAACTGTCTAAGAAATGAGGAGAGATTTCGTTCACTTCTGATTTGAATTGGTGGTCTATTAAAAATTCGTGGTGTCATATTAAGAAAGCAATGCTTAAATTGTGTTGTTCTGGCCATTGGGACAGCAACATAATTCAAATAATTAATACGTAGGTTGTAAGTTAGAGTTAATCTTTGATAGAGATGTCTGAGTAGCAATACAGACTCTTTTGAAAAGTGGGAAACTAGATGATAGACGATTAACATTAATCATGGTTCTTAAGTAATGTTTTTGGGCTAGGAGAAGTGAGCGAATTCTGTTATTGTAAGAACTACCCCAACAAGCTATAACAGAAAAATCTAACTGTATTTTCATTTTCAGATTAATACTGTTACTAACATATTCCTCTCTCGATATCAATATTTCTAATCACACCAAATAATGCGTCACTGATTCTATATTACAATACTAATTCAAAAACAAAAAAAAAAAAAAATGAAAAAATAAAAACAAAATAAGAAAATAAAAAGCAGAACTAAAAATAATGGTATCCTTTTTTAATACCCCAGCTATCAGTATAAATTTTATTTTGGAGAAACAAAAAAAAAAAAAACAAATTAAGTGGACAAATACATTTTCAAAATGGATTACTAAAATAATATACTTTACAGTTTATAGTTTACAGTTAATATTATTGTATACACATACATGCATATATACATAACTTTGAAAATCACATATAAATATAAAAGAAAATATTTTGCGTTTAAATTTTAGTATGAATGTTTATGTGTGATGTCTGAGAAGATTGGTAACAAAACAAAAAAAAAAAAAAACAAAAATAAAAACAAAAAAAATATAGAAAAACCGAATATTAGATTACTTTTCCTTTTCTTTACTTTACTCGTACAATTCCAAATAAACGTGTTAAAAAGGATAATTAGATTTTTTTTTTTTTTTTGTTTATTTAGTTTGTTAAAATTTTTCAAAATAATATATAAAAAAAATCGATTTCAATTTTGAAAGGATAAAAAAAAAATTAAAAAAATAATATACTTTTTTTTAGATATTATTTTAAAGTTGATTCAGCATTTATTTTATGTTTGAAATTATGATAGAAATAGGTCAAGGTTCTTCAAGGGATATTTAATTTTATTACTAGTAATTAGTTTTATTAAATTTTAATTGTAATATATAATATATATATATATATATATTGAATTTAAATTATATATATATATAAATTGAACAAATATAATTGTTCAATAGTTTTTTAGAAAAGTTTTGATATCTTACATTACTAACTAACGTTATTTAAAAACTAGATTCCAAAGCCCATAGTAAGTCCAACCAAACAAATCAAGCTCCTGAACTATTCCTCCCAATGCATAAAATATTTTCTCTTATTTATTTTGTTTCACTCTATTGAGTATTATATATATATTATTCTCCATTTATATGGATGTTTGTAAGTTCGACGGAACGCTCCAACACATATACAAATTGCATATGTATACAAATGCATATATATACAAATTGCTTTGGTGCTTTTTTTTAACCCCTGTCTACCATGCTGAACCTTTGCAGGAAAAATTGATTGCATGAACTGTATTTTTTTAATTTAATGTTAGTCTTCTTCGCAAATAATAAGGAAAAATAAAAAATAATAATAATAATATAAATAAAACAAAAAATTTTTTTGATTTATAATAATAAGGACTAATAGAAATTTAATCAATAGTTTAATATGGTATAATAAGCATAAGGCAAACAGCATTTAACAGAAAAAAAAACATAATTCACTCAAAGGTTATTCTTATTACTTAAAATTATACATAATAATACACATGTGTATCTGCTTATACCTTTTATTAACCCATAAAAATTTCTATTAGTCCTTATTATTATAACTCAAAAAAATGTTCGTTTTTTCCACAATCAATTGGAATTTGTAATTAAATGAAATGAGGATGCCAAGTTCTTATTCTTAATCTAGTACCGTAGTTTTGGCTTCTTCAAGTTTCGTAGAAGCAATATTGAAGCTACTACTTTTAATTCCAATTGATAAGGAACAACAACTTCATTTTCATCGATAACTGTATCTATCGATTTGTACACATGGACCCCCTGGAACACTCTGCAGTATTTTCTGATTAATAAAACGAATCGTCACATTTTTGTGGCTAATTTACATAGCCACTTCACATAGTCATGTAAAAATTTTATACTGATTCCTAAATTCGAAAATACTTTTTCAGGAAAATACATGTTTTTTTATTTTTCATAGAATACCTATGAATAAATTTTCAAGTCTGTAACACAATTTTTTTTTTGAAACATTTCTGATAGAGTATGTAAGTGTAAATTTTCATGCCTGTAACACAATTGGTTTTTGAAATATTCCTGAAACGTACGTGCTAGGAGTTGTACGACAGCAACCCGAACCAGTTCAAATTTTCGAAATCGGTAACAGTCGAATTTCTTTATTTGTGAAAGAGAATCTAAATGTAAATTTTCATATCTGTCACACACATGGTTTTTAAAATATTCCTGAGTCTTGGTAAGAGTTGTACGGCAGCAACCCGAACCTGTCATCTGATGGCTTTGTAATTTACCGCGTTATTTGCATACCGGTGCATACCATGAATAACTGTGCAAAATTTCAGAACTCTATCTTTAAAACTGTGGGCGTGTATAGCGAACAAACAAACAAACAAATAAACAAACAAACAAACAAACAAACAAACTTTCCCTTTTATAAGTATAGATTATATTCTTTTTAAATAAATTTACTTACAATAATTATAAGTTATTTTTCACCATTATTAATAATATTTTCAATCTCAAACGATTCTACAATGACATCAAAATATTTATTACCAAAACTTAAAATAATCGTATGTTTACAATATAACAACAACATTTTTTAAAATCGAAAATATTGCTGATGTGAAAACGTCAAATTTCGAACTTTTTTTTTCTAATAGATGTCTCTTTTCATAAGTTAATGATCATTCATGAGTTAACTACGATCTATAATGGTCATTTTGCAGAATTTTCTTTATTGGGCCGCAGTTTGCACGGGCCCAGTCTATACCTATCCCTAAGTACCTACCCAGATTTAATGATGAAAATAAAACTCATATGCTACCTATGCTATGCGCTCTCTTGAAATTTGTATAAATAGGATGGTGTATTAGTGTTGGGGTCGTGGTGTGATGATTTATTTTCTCTAATTTTTAGTGAATAGGGTGAATAATTTTCAGGTGAAATGTTGACAACTAACTCTATTATAATATATGATGATGATGATGATAATTGATGCTTGTTTGTCATCTTAAAATATTCTGCAACTCTATCTAACTCAATCTAATTTAAAATTGTGTGAGCTGTAGTTATCAAATGGTTAGAATCTTAGAATTTTAAAAATTTAAGAATGTTAGAATTTTAACTTAAAATTTTTAGTTTAATGACATTTAATACAATAAAAGACTAACGACCGTTTATCAGTAGGTCAATGTGCCTTTAATACTGTAATAATTTTTGACTGGGAATACTTGAAATTTCACAATTTTTTAAGCATAAATTAAATTTATTCAAAAAATTTTTAATGCTCTAATAATTTAAAAAAAAAAAAAAACTCATTCAGGCGACTATGCGTCTAAAACTGTATTCACCTAACTAGTAACATTTTTTTTTCATTTTTTTTGTTTTTATTCTTCCTCACTTTATTTCGCCAAAAAGTTCAATTTCGAAATTAAATAAGAAAAATTTTCATTCCTTGTATTTCTCAAAAGAACAATAAAATTATTTTTATGTTTCTAAAGTGAAAATTATTTTCACCCACTTTAAAAATCCAAAAATGGTATTTGGTTTTTGTTTTTTTGTTCATTTTTATTTTTACATAACCAAATTTACAATTTACACAATCTTAACAAGAAGAAACAAAAAGAGAAAAAAAACCTCTATAAGAATTGCAATTGTTTTTTTTTTTTTTTTTTTTTATTAGAATAGAAAACAAAATTGAAAATTCCTTTTATTCACTTAAAAATTGCATTTATTTGCAACAAACATAATAAAAACAATAACAATAAAAATAGAAACACAACTTAAAATCTAAACAATCCTTGGATTTTGCACAGCAAGCCTCAAAATAACAATGAAATTACCGAGGGATAAAGAAAATGAATTTGAAGCGAATATTTTAATGCATGTCCAGTGTGGGGTTCGCAATTTTTAATAAATTATAAATTTGTAAGAATTTTATTTTTTACTGAAAATTTGCTTTGCTTCTTTAATCATGGTTTTAAATTCTCTAGATTTCAAATAATATCTTTTAAAATAAAGCCTGGGTCTTGAAGCCTAGTGGTTTGTTTTAAATTTTAACCCTTTCGCGGACACTGACGTGTATAGACGTCATAACAAAGTTTTTCTGTGGGACATGACGGGTATTACCGTCAAAATTTATTTTATTAAAAAAGTCATAACCGTCATGAACTACATGAGTTTGTATGAATTGCTTATATTAAGTGTCCCATAGAAACTGCAAAATTTCGTTTAATTGTCGGTTTAAATTCAAAAATACTCACCACATAGATATATAGATGTTTTGGAATATAATTTGGGAACTTCCCAGAAAGGCTAAACGTCTTATACCGTCAATGTTATACGTAAATTTCTTCAGTGTTGAAACAAGTGACTTTCTGAATAGATATTTTTGTGAATATGGTTAATTTTTAATTTATATAATTTATAAAAGGTAAATATTTACAGTAATTAATAGTATAATAATTGAATTTGTATTAATAAAATAAAAATATTTAAAGAACTTTTTGACCAAATAACAAAATGTCGTATGAAGAGGTTAGAAAAAAGATAGAGAAATTATTTGATGAAAGTGCAAATGAAAGTAACGACGAAGCTGCTTCTGATTCAACAGACACTGATTTTTTCGAGGATGATGGGATTTACTCTGGTCGTGATCCAAATTATGAATCAACTGAAAAGAACACAAATTCTAGTAGCTCAGTTGAGGATAAGATAGAACCTCGCGGATATTACTGAAAAAATAAATTATGAAAATTTATCTGAAATTGAAAATGAAGTTGAAATTGATGATCAAGGTTCTGATGAAAATGAAAACGATAACTGAAAGTATTCCAGAATTTAATTTTAATAAGACTAAGTCGGGAATAAAAATTGATATTGCTTCTAATGCTACACCATTCGATATATTTTCTAAAATTTGGACTCCAGAGATTGTAGCAACATTTGTTGATAACATTCGGTTATAAATGTCATGACGTCTATCAACGTCTCTGACTCAGGATACCTCCCAAATTATATTTAAAACATCATGAGGGAAATAGACGTCAAAAATTAAATCTTATTTTTAAGAATGAAAAAGATTTCTTATCCAGCAATTTTCAAAATTCCTCTATCATTAAAAATGACAAAAATACAGCAAGTGTCCCACAGTAAACCAGCAAAAAAAAAAAAGAGTGTCCGTCAAAGGGTTAAAATCAAAATTTTTTTAAAAAAAAGCGGCAGTTAACTGAGAATGGTGTTAATTGACTAAATATTAATTGTTACTTTGATATAACCGGACATTTTGTTTCATAATTCGACCATAATTACAATTCATTCTATCAGATTTTTCAAAATATTTTTCTTCACTTATATATAGACAGTTAAGTTCTACTATAACAGTAGTAGGGTTATAGACGCAGACAAAATTAATTTTTAGTATTGCAATTATTATTACACATTTGTATTCCGATAGTTTATATGAAACTGCGTACTCCTGTAAATAGTTGTATGTGCAAATTTGTAATTTGGTCAAATGTAAATTGATCAAATGAGCAATCAAAGAGATGCAAAATTAAAAATTGTATGTCTACGCCCAGCGTGAATGTACGTAATTTATTTCAATTTGATTTTACATTTTTTTTTTAACCTTACGATATTATTTTCGTGTTTTTTTTATTCAGTGCGGTAGCGTTAAAAATAAAAGATTTTTTTTTTTTAATTTATAATGTTAGTTGTACTTTTTTAAGCTTCCAATTCAAATGTAACGCCAATTTCATGTCCTTATAATGCATTAACAGTGTTGGCATCAATTTAAGTTGATAATCGGTGACATCCTAAATGTCTTTAAAAAAAACTTCAACCAAAAAAAACAAGTTGTCAATTTTATCCGTAAAATAAGTTGGCAACATTGTGTAATGAGAGCTTTCTAAGACATTCCGTTTTAATTCATTTGTGATCAAACAAAATAGTTATTATTAACACTTTTTTAAATATTTTTGTAAACTCAAATACCTGTCAAACCGGTCGTGAAGACATCGTCAACAACAATTGTGATCATGTAGACAATGTCTCAAGCTTTTATGAGCTTTTGTAGACATTTAAGATCATGTGGACGTTGTATTCAAATTTGTGTTGATACATTTACGATATCAAGAAATGTTAACACTATCGCACAGTTTTTGTTGATAACCCAAACTAACTTGGCTGGCATTATTAACTATCATGGCTAGCATAGTTATTTCTGAATCTAATTTATAGCACAGCCGATTCCAAATTTGGAATAGGTCCATTTTATTTGAGTTGGTACCAGATTATACTCTCAATTATTTTTTATCATTTATTTCATCCCAATGACAAAGGGTACTGAAGAAGGTCGGAAAATCCATAAAACATTTATTTATTTATTGCCTCGTCGGGATCGAACCAAGAGACCTTTCGGTTAAAAGTCGGGAGCTCTACCTACTGCGGCAACCAGCATGTATTATCAATGACATACTTATTCACTGAATATTTATAACTTAGACCGCATATTTTACCAAATTTGTGTAATAGCTAAAAATACTTAAAATACCCGCACTTTAGGTATATCTTCGTCTTTTTTCAGTATTCTTTTGTTTTCGATATCATGTATTTGAATCAATCTTGTCTAGTGTAAATTTTCTTCGGCCTGATGGAAAAATTTTATTTAAAATTAAATAATGTTAATGTTTCTTACTTCCTCTCCTCTCTGGCTCAAAACACTCAACCAGTTTACTTTGTCATATTTCGGCATTTACTATTGACGTAATGAGGGTGAGAAGTATCTCTATTTTCAAATTTGACTTTTGTTAATTCGCTTAATTCAGTTTCATTTAATTAATTCGTATACGTCTAGAATGAAAATCTTAAATTGACTATTTTATTCCCCTCTCTTCATATTTACTAGCAATCTGGAAATTCTATTGGAAAAATGAAATTAGTTTTAAAAAATTTTCCTATACAGAATAATTCCTAAATGGTTCCTCCTCTCGCAAAATTAAAAAAAAAATCAAAATATTTCTTATCTCAATCTTTATTATTCTTTAACATTAACCCAGCGTCAAAATAACTATACAACTCTCAAGTCTGCGAGCAAAAGACAAAAAAAAAAGAATTGTGCCAATTACTACCAAACAATAAAGATAATATAAGAAAATCCTTAAAAAGCTCCTTGAAAGGAAACTACTACACATACAAATGGATAATACAATATATTCAAACGCAATCAGAGTTAAAAAATAAAAAAGGAAAAAATAATAAAGAAAACGTTCGTTGTCTCTAGAAATAACTTTTAAGAAACAAGAATAAAAATAAATGAAAAATAAATAGAAAATGTCTGTAGTGTGAAAGAGAAGCGCGAAAAAAGTACACAAAATGAAATTTTGCGCAAATAATAAAAACAAAAAACAAAAAAACTTTTTCTTTCTCAGTTCACCTGCAGCTTATTTTTGACTTATATTAGAAACAAAAGGACTGAAACTATTTTTATTATGTATTTTCTATTTGCTTTCTTCAAATATACCATCAAAATATTTTTAAAAAGTACGTCGTTGTTTGTAGGTAGGAATTGTTTAAATTATACCGAACGACCGAACAACCTTTGTTGGAGAGATGAAGTATCGGCAGATATGAAAAAACTTCAAATCACCAACTGGAGAGATTCCGCTCGAGACCGAAATCAGTTGCGGACAATTTTGCATCAGGTCCAGGACCTTCAAGGTCTGTAGCGCCCAGCAAGTAAGTATACCAAACTTTTTTTTTGTATTTTTAATATTCTTAGAAATTTGTTATACCTAGTACAGCAATGTGAAGTCTTTTAACAAATCTTAGATAGGCAGAAACTGCTTTTAAATATTTATTGATCTGTAAAAAAGATTAGGGCGTTTCTGAACCTCTCGCACTTGCACTTGATACTCGCACTAAACCTGTCAAATCGCACTTGATTTGTTGTCAAAATTTTAGTGTAGTCTCAAGCACACTAGATATCGCCAAATTAAATTTATTAAATTTAGTGCGATTACACAGTTAATGCGGCAAATAAGCATTAGCAGCCTCCAACATAATGCCAATAATAAAGCTACTTACTACTTATATTTGTTATGACGCATTTGCTATGAAAGTGAATAACGTTTTCATTATTCCTTCATTATGGATGATCTACAATATTTTGAAATATATTGACAATAAAATTTTGTACGTTAAAAAGATTCAAAATGGCGCACTTCATAATGGAAAATAACCTTTAGAAAGTGAAAATAATGTAAATAAATAAGAAAGTAAAACTAGTATTTCAGTCAATAATCTGGTACAGCAAAAAAAAAAAAAAAGCTATTCGAACAAATAACCATTATTATATGGTGTATTTTCGTTAATGTTGTCAAAACAGTGTAGAGTAGACCAGTGTTGGCACTTTACTCGTAAATTAACGTTTTTTATGATTCTTTACATATATTTGACGTAAATAAGTGTAAAATACAAGTAAACAACTGTAAATTACTGTAAAAAATTGTAAACAACTGTAAACAACTGTAAACAATGATAAATAACTGTAAATTACTGTAAAATTATTTGATTTTGACAGTTAATAGATAATAAATAATTTTATAAATCTTTAATATTAGGTCTGTATGTTTATTTTTATTTGCAAAAATTTGCAAATGAGAGGAAACATCACGTGATCATAAAATTCTGCGAGAATAGTTAAAATGTTTTCTTTTGCAAACAAAAGTAGGCATACGCAAAATTTGCATAAATTTATCCAAATTTATTTATGTCAAAAATTAAATGATTTTTAGGTTATGAGATTTTTTTAAATTTGAATTAATTTAGTAATTTTCGGAATTTTTTTGTAAAGTTATTGAATGTTTTTATTGGAAAAAATTAAATTAAATAATTTTCCGTGGTTTTGGTTTTTTTTCGGTAAAAAGTTATATAAATAAGTTTTCAGGTTAAGTATACAACTTTTTATTTATTTTAGGTATTTAAAACAACAACAAAAAATTGACAGTAAATTTTTACAAATTTTTGTAAATAGAAATTTTATTTCCAAAAATTTATTTAAAAGAGACATCTGACGTGTTTTAAAAATAAAATTCTCTTAAATTTCACAAAAATTTGTAAAGAGGGTGCAAATAAAAAAGTAAACATACAGGAATTTGGATAAATTTATATAACTTTATATAAATTTATATAAATTTGTGAATTAATATACAGACCAATTTATTCAGAATATTGACGAATTAAATTTATTAAATTATGACAACTTTTCATTAGAACAACAAATATGTGTACACCTACATTGATTTAAAAATATTTTAATTAATGTGCGGTGCGAAAGAAATTCATTTGTATGTTAATGAAAAATATTCATTAACATAACGAACAAAATTATAGATGAATAAAGGTTAGTATTAATGTATGAAAAAACTGTCCTTGCTTCAATGAGCTGATGAAAATTAATTAATATTTCGTTAATACAATGCATTTTTTCCATTATATTTACGTACAAATTTTTTTTAAGTGCCTTTGCACCCGTTCTTTTTTCATTTACTCAAGTTTTACGTCATGCTTTACTTCCTTTAATTATTTTTTTTTATAGTATTCTAAGATTAAATCAAAATAATCTGATGTATGTAAAAACATCAGGTTCAATTTCTAACATTTCCAAATCTTTTAGTAAACCTTTTTCGAATTCAACGCTGGATTTATATCATCCAAACGCATTATTAATTTTCACAATTAAATACTTGTTAATAACATTGATTTAAAACAATAACAATTAAAATTAACAAAACATCAAATTCAAAAAAATATGTACATACATATCTACTGATTTCAAATTTCGTAAAACAAATGTTTATTTTTGGCTGAAAATGACAATTAATGATTAATAAGATAATGTATTAGAGAGAAAGAGAAAGCTATACCAAGCTGGCAATCTATGCGGCATATCAAAAATGCTATAAACGTTTTGATAAGCATTGATGTATATAATATATAGATTGTAAAGTTATATATCTTATAGGTTCCTAGCAAATCGGGATTTTAATTATTTTTTGAACATAATCATTTCATATTCGTATAAGTTTTCATGTGTTAATATACAAATGTTGCAGCAAAATTATCTATTTTGAATTCTTTACACACTTACAAAAAAAAAAAATTTTAGTAAATTACTAAGTTCTTTATATGTAAACAACTGTCTAAAAAACTAGACGTAATTTACTTTACCAAACACTGTGTGCTTCGATGAATATTTTAATATTATAGTGATGACTCTAAACTCTAGCAAATATTATATTTCACTAATAAATGCCGAGTTAAGTGTATTTTAACTCATTGTGATGTTGTTGTGTTATACAAAGTGATTATATAATTTTTCAAAAAGTGCGGTCCTTTTCACACTTTGTTATTTAATGCATCTATAACACTTTAGGCTTTTGTGTTGTGTTAGATACATTGCACAAGCTTATTTTAAATACTGATGAAATATGTTATGACGCCGATGGATTATCTACGCCTTGTTGAATAACTTAACTGAATGCAAATTCATATGTTAATAGTTTTCTTAATCATCACATCTACTGCCCAGTTTATTAGGATTAATGATATTGAATTTCAAAATTGATTTTCGTTATTATTAATTTTTTTTTCCTTTATTAATTTCAATTATAAAATATTACATTTAGAATTGTTTACAATTTCTTAAAATAAATTAAATTTGTTGATGTACATAATTTCAGATGAATTTGTTATTTTTGTTTTTATTTGACATATGTACAATGTACATTATATTCAATGCAAGCAATTATAATAATTTATTTGTTTGTTTCTGTTTCTGTGTTATTTTATTTTAATAAGAACTCACATATACATAATGTATTTGCTGAATAATAAAATCATATGAGTAAAAAATTTTCAACTGTGTGTGCATTATTGTTTTAAATACAACTTATTTATATATTAGAAGTTCATTAAAGAAAAACGAAATAAAATGAAAAGTTGTCTACTGCGCAGGTCCTTAAATGCTTGTCAATTATCATAAAATAATTTTATTTGTAGCCTAATATTTTTATTATTGTTATTATTATATTATTATTAATATTATTGTTATTACTAATTGTTTTATTATTATTATTATTATGTACAATTATTACTATTATTGTTTATTATGGATTTAAAATATATTTTTTGATTTGTTTTTTAAATATCAGAATTTCGTTTATTTCTATAAGCGCGTTTGGTAAATCGTTAAATTGTTTGAGGCACCTATATAAACAAATATTATCTCTATAGTTCGTTCTAAATATAATAATAAATAGAAATTACATTTATTACGGGAATGTCAATCATTCTATTCAGAATAAAGCTGTGCTTTAAATAATTATTTATAATTTTGAATGCAGTGGTATATAGTTCTTTGGTACAAATGTTATTTAAATGTTATTTCTCAGAATAAAGTAGATTGGTTGGATTCCATCACATGATAGAAATGGATTTGTTGGATGGCTTTTTTTATATATAATATCTAGTTTCGAAATTAACTGTTGAGTGGTACCACTCCAAATTGGATTTAGGAGGGAGGTACTGTGGGACAAAATAAAAGAAGAATAAATTGTGTAGAGCGCCTCAGTTGAAATGAAATTTCTTAGGAGTCGTATTATAAATATGTAGGGAGAGATTTTTTGGAATTTATTATCAATGACTAATCCGAAGTAATTATAGTTATTCACAATTTCTATATTTTTGGTGTTAAAGTTGAATGGATTGTTTGTATATTTCTGCTACGTATTCCAGAGCTGCATCACCAGCATAAAGTTGTATTTTACCTTTAAGACTAAGTTTTGATATATAATTTATATATAGCTTAAAAATATTCGGACCCATCAATATAGACCCTTGAGGAATGCCTTTAATACATATTTTATTCGAGCTGAATGTAAAGCCAATTTTGACAGTCTAAGTTCTGTTTTCAAGAAAAGATTTGAAGAATTTTAGCTGACTTTCGTTGAAGTTGAAATTACTAAGTTTCGCTAGCATGATGTTATGGTCTACACAATCAAATGCTTTCTGAAAATATAATAAAACACAAGCTACAAATTTCGCATTATCTAAATTGTTGGTGATAAAATTAGTGAGACTGAGTTAAGCTGCTGTTGTGTTTGAAATACGGTTCAGCCGAGAGTATATTGTTATTGACAACAAAAGTACAGTCTTTTCTTTTATAATGACAAATATTCAAAAGAAGACGTAGCGCAATTAAATATTTTTTAAAAATTTTGTAATTTGCTATTAAAAATTTCAATTTAAAATTTCACTCAATGTATAAGTCATCATCTTAATCTACAAAAATTTCAATTTATCAAATTGCCGCAACAACACTTCTGATTTAAATTTAATTTTTATATTTTCAAATATGAGGTTGTTGTTTAAGATAAATCCATAAAAAAAATTGTGTCCACGATAAATTGAAATGATGGAAAACAATTCATAACGAAAATTATTGATAAGGGAGCGAATACCCGTTAACTGTTAATTGGTGATTCAATACGCATATGTTCTTTATATCAACACATAGGGTAATAATGAAATTAAATATACTAACTATACACACTCCCACATATACACCTTCAACAAATTTGATTTATTTTAGATCTCAAAATTCCAATCAAAGACAATTCCATTTACGATAATACTTTTCACTTAATTGTTACTAATGTCCTTGGGCTCTCTTGTTAATTTAAGAATAAAAACATACAAGAAAAAATGAAAATGAACAAAAAAAAAAAAAAAATAGCGAAAGACGTAACTATTACATTTCCTTAAGAGTTTGAAAAACTTTCAAGATAATAGCAAGAATTGTAGTCATTCTAAACTATGTACGTAATGTTATCCTTTTGTTAAGTACCATAAAACACAAAAAACGAAATGTAAAACAAAAACTTTAATAAGAAACGATTTCATTGTTTAGATTTATATAACAAATAATATAATTCAAGTGAAATGAGTATAAACAAGAGGGGTATTGTGGGTCTTCAAACTAAATTTATAACACTTTGTTTTGCAACATAATTAAAGTGAATATTTCATATCTCAGTATAAATCTAATGATAGATCTTTAACAGAAGGTCCTAAAATTTTTCTAATTTAAAAAGTCATAGTTTTTATAAAGAAAAAAATTTGTTGTTTTAAAACTTATAAAATAGATTGAAATAATAAGGGATTCGTAATTTTCTTTAATAATATCCTTATAATTCTGAGGATGATCATTTCTATCGAATTTTCTTTTATTCTATTTATTTTCATAATATTAAAATTGAGTTGGTGTTGGGTTGTCTATATGCTAAATTTTAGTCCTTTTTTTATTTTAATATTTAATCCTTTTGAAAAAGTTGAAAGACCGTTCGTTTCCAAAGAAGAATGAATGAATAGAAAACTGAAAAAAAAGAAAAAAAAAAAAAAAACAAAAACAGAATAGTACAAAATGTGTTGATTTAAATTTGAAGTACTTCCGTGCCATTGTTGAAAAGTAAATTTGAATTCAATTAGAATTAAGAAAATTCTAAAAGTCAACATGCAATTCCGTCTAGATTTTAGAGATTTTAATTTTAAAATTATATTAATAATTGTAATAATTAAATAAGATAATTTTACAAGGATTTTATTTGAATTGAAGTTTTTGAATATTTTTGTGTTGAAAATTCTTTAGGATTAGATTGGTAAAAGAAAAATTATTCTTTTGGGAAAATATAAAATTAATTAATCAGCAGGGGATTTACACAGTACATAATTTTCAAATTTTTTTATTGCTTCTATGTTTTAGTAATTATTGTTGTTCTTCTATTTAATTATTATATATTAGTTTTACAGATTAGGGTGAGCCATAACCACAACTTTCCTCTATTCTGTTCTATCTTTTACAACTGTTTTTTTTTGTATCCGTTAACAGGTTATTTTCCTCGATTTTGTCCAACCGTTTTTATTTTGGTCTATTGCCCTTGTATTGTATATCTTTTTTCCATCCTTGGATCATTCATCCTCACCACACATTTTCTCCATCTTAGTCTTTGTGCCTGAATAAATTTTAAAATGTTTAGTACTTAATTTAGTACTTTTAGCTCTTTGTTTGATCTTAATTGATACTTACACAGCATAATTTGGGGCCACTTTGTATTCTTATTTCAGCTATTTCAGATATGCATTAAGACCGGTTATATTATTTGGCCTTATAAATTTGATGTTTAATTGTCTTTTTAAAATTTTTGTAGTTCTTGATTTCTATCATTAATTACATAAAATATTAGGTGATCGCCGGAGTCGAGTGTTATTGAAAATTCGGCAGTGTTCAATATAAATCGGGACGTAATATTCCCCTTCACTACTTGGATGATGAAAAGAACATCAGCAACTTCACGCCTAGTTTTTAATGTAACTAAATGTAGCAAATTTAATCTGTGTTCATATGGAGGCAGGACAAATTGATTGGACCAAGGAAGGTGGTGAAGTGCATATCTTATGAAGTTCTTTTGAATAGCTTGTATTATTTTAATATGAATTTCGTAATAGGGTGACCAGACTTGACTAGCATATTCCAGTTGTGGCCTCACAATACATGTATATAAGGGTATTTTAAGATATAAAAATTCTTTAGACCATCGCTTTATAAAACCTAGCATTGAGTTAGTCTCACTAATAATATTGTTATAGTAGAATTTAAAAGACAGTTTTTCGTCGAAAGTGACACCTAAATCTTTGATTGACCTAACTATTTCAAAAATATGTCCATTAAGTTAAAAAATATTTGAAAAGAAACTGGTACGCCTATGCGATAACTCATCACAACACATTTATTCGTATTAAGCCTAAGGTTATTGCTAAGGCACCATGCAAAGAAATTATCGAGATCATTTTGAAGCAAACTTGAGTCTCGAAGTGATGTGATGTTCTTAAAAATGTTTATCAGCATAAATTTGAACTTAACTATTTTTTATTATTGATACAACATCATTAATAGAGATTATGAATAGAAGGGGATCTAGATGACTTTCTTGAGGAACTCCTGAATTTACTTCGAATGATGTTGACGTAGCTGCTCTGAATCGTATAGTATATACTTTCAATTAGTCAAATTAGATTCAATCTATTTCACAAATGACGGTGGTGGAAATCCAAGTTTAATTAATTTTAAGAGAACTAGGGGCCCCTGTTGAGTAATTATAATTCAAGTTAAAGCCAAATTTAAAGTTTTTAAAAGAACAGGGATTTGCGTGGACTGATATAGACTTCTCATTACAAAGCAGAAAATACTCATGTTTGAAAAGCTTTGAAATTAGTATGTTTTCGTTAAAAAACATAAATACCTTACTTCTCATTTTCTGTTTCGTTTCTACCTATTTCTAATAGCTAGTGGGTTTAACGGATAATTTAATATTTTTATAATACAAGATATATACATATTATTTAACCTATGAATCTAAATAATTATAACAAATGACAAAAGGCTAGAAAACAATGTAAGATAAATAATTTGAGACACTTATGTTGTGACGTTAAAAAAGATATATAAATAGAAATGGAAATATATATTTTGTTATTAGAGAAAAATGAAAATAATGTAATGCATAAATACATATTTATTTATTGTTCAGTAGATTTATGTAGATACGTAATTTCATAAAAGTAAAAAAAAATAATTTTGGTCAAAATTGTAGGTATATAAATATGTATGGATTATGTATGAATGTAATTCTGAAACAGATTAAGCTCACAATTCTGCAAGAGAACTAATAAAATTTGGGTCTATATTTTCATTAACCAAAACCGTGTTTATTTATAAATTAAGAATATTTTTGGTAAATTGAAAAAATAATATAAAGTTAAGTGCTTGTCAATTATAATTATAGAAAGCTACTTTGACTCTATTATGTGAAGATGAAATTGCCCGTCATATGATTTTTTTTTGTTTTTGTATTTTTTTTTGTTTTTGTCTTTTTATATTTTTGTGTGTTTTTGTTTTTTATTTTAATAAGAACTCACGAATAATGTATTTGGTGAATAATACAACCATATGATTAAAAAATTTTCAACTGTGTGAGCATTATTGTTTTATATACAACTATTATAATATTAGAAGTTCAATAAGGATAATTATATATACTCTAACTCTACTATATAAAAATGAATTTGCTAGTCATATGAACAATTCAACTGATTTTTTTTGTTTTTGCTTTTTTATATTTTTTATTTGAAATGAATTTATTTCTTTGTTTTTATTTGGCATATGTAAATAGATTCATTTGAAAGTATATAATATAAATTATAATAACTGATTTGTTTGCTTTTGTTTATTACTTTCATAAGATCTCACTTATGCATAATGTATTTGCTGAATAATAAAATCATATGGTTACAAAATTTTCAACTGTGTGCGCATTTTTGTTTTATATACAATCTTATATATTATATATATTAGAAGTTCATTAAAGAGTAGGAGAATCGAAATAAAATAAAAAGGTGTCTACTGCGCAGGACCTTAAATGCTTGTCAATTATAATTATAGATGACGCAATGTGGAAGAAGATCGAAGGCTTTACTAAAATCTGTATAGACGATTTCAGTTTGAAAACATTTTTTTCATATTATTAATAAACTGACAGGTACACTCAACCAGATTTGTGACTGTGGACTTGTTTTTGACAAACCCGTGCTGGTTTGGGATTAGAAAACCAGTGCAATGATGATATAGTTAATCAAAGAGAATTAATTCGAATAATTTAGGAATGGTGGACAATTAAGCGATTTCCCGATAGTTACCAACATCATTTTTGAAATTTTTTTTATGCACTGGTGTTATATAGGTTTTTTCCAAAAAGAGGGAAAAACCCCTTTAGGAAGTGATAAATTGAAAATTTTTGATAGGGATGAAACAAAGGAATTCGAGCAATTTTTCAGAATAATTTCTGAGACACCATTTGGGTCAGGGGATGTGTTTTATTACCAATTCATGTCAGTAATTACCTCTTCTAATTGTTGGTTTGTTTTTGCTTGATAAACTATGACTAGGTTATAGTTAGTCGAAATTTAGATTAATACTGCACACGATAATGAATATAATTAAGGCTATTTATAGAATAGCTATTTATATTGAATATAATTAAGGCTATATGTTATTTAAAATTTTAATAATTTATGTAAGGGGAACCAGCACAATGGGGATTGGTGAGATTGTATGATGAACAGTTGTGTGGAAGGGGATAGGTCTACTTTAAATTTTTAGTTTTAAAGATTTTTTCACTGATAAAGTTATATAAATTAACATAAAATAGATAAAATTAAATAAATTAAAAGTGATTTATTTTTTCTTCTAACGTGTTATCAGTCATTTTTGTAGATTTATTTGATCGGAAGTTTGCCCTAAAAATAAAAGAGTATTTTTGAATTTTTCGTTTAAAGGTTTTTTTTTTTCTTTATTTATCTGTGTTTACTTACAATTTTAATAATTCAAAAATAGTTACAAATTAATTCAATGTAATTGCAAAGCAATTTTAAAGTTGTAATTTTGACACACATTGTACCTAAGAGTTTTATGACCGTAGCGGAAGCTGTCTGGTCTTATAATTTATTAATAATATAAAAATTCAATTATTTGACAATAGTTTTTTTTTTTTTTTTAATATAAAATAAACACAATCAGTTAGAAATTCATTAAAAATTTACATTAATTCAAATATATTTAAAAATTGCACATTTAAACATAGGCAAAAATTATAAATGAACTTAATATTATCAGGCAGATTCTTAAAATTTTTTAAACAATTGTAGAGACAATTTGTCTTTTGACGGTTTGTTTTGAACAGTGATAGATAAAAATTGCATTTGTTTCGGGTGTTATAATTATGCACATCTTCTACATGTCTTTGCAAAATGAAATAATGCTTAATTTGATTATTTATAATTTTAAAGCCCAGAATGTACAATTCACGCTTACATATATTCTCGAAACTAAGGTACTTATCAGAATAAATTATACTCGTTGGGTGCAATATTGGGTCAATTATGCGTTATTTTAATAGATTTTTTCTCCATATATAGGGGTGATTTATAGGGTTCCACTCCATATACAGGGTTGACATAAACAACATTTGACAAAATATATGACGAGTATATAATAAAGAGCGTTTTTTTATTGAGAAATTTTTCTGCGTCTGCGTAGAATAAAAGCATAAGGAGAAATTTTTTTTCAGACAAGATCAATATGATCTACCCATTTAATTTTGGAATCTACTACGAGACCTAGATAGTTATGACTTTTCACAACATCAATACGTGAGTTGTTGTGTCAGAAATGTTGAATCAGAAAATAATTTATTTTCAAATAACAGGATTTTTGTTTTTTTTGATGTTTAATAGTAGTCTATTTTTAGAAAGAAAGTGTTCGATCAATACCAGGTTTTCTAACATCGCAATCTTCAAATCACATTCACTGCTTAAAGAGTATCTTATGACTGCATCATCTGCAAAAAGCGAAGCAGAGCCATTGAGATTAAGCCGCAAAAGATCGTCAATGTATATATTAAAAAGGTCAGGACCTAGTATAGAGCCTTGTGGTACACCTTTCTTTATTGTTGCTGTTTCACTTAAGCAATTATCAATGCGGACACATTGTGATCTTTCTGTCAAATATGTTTTAAAAAAGTTAATTTGATCGTTTGTAAACTTTAAGCAGGATAGTTTATGTAAAACGATATCATGATCAACACAATCGAGTGCTTTTTGCAAATCTATAAAAATACAACCAGTATATTTACCACTATCTGTGCTTTTAGTTATATACTCATTTAAAGATAGGCATGCGGACGCTGTACTTGAAGTTTTTTCAAAATCGTATTGCTCTAAGTGCATGATATTATTACATTTTATAAAAGAAGTCAGTCTTTCTTTTATGATTTTCTCAAACATTTTGCCAAATGCACACAACACCGATATTGGTCTAAAAAATTAGAAGCATTTGTAGTGTCTCCAGATTTATAAATAGGTGTAACAATTGCCTCTTTATGACAATTAGGAAAACAATAACTTTCGAAACTGATAAATTTTACTAAGATCGGTGCCAACCTGTCTATAAATACTTTAATTTGTTTCGTCGAAATGCCATCATGATCGGTGGAAACCGATGATTTTAGTGAGTTAATCGCTGCCTTAACCTCATCTAGGTTTGATGGTGTTAGATCAAAGTTTGTATGTACATAGCGACAAAAACTACTAAGATATTGTTAATCGAAATTATCGGTTGGTATACCCAGACTATCTGTTATCGTTCTAAATGATCCATTCATGATTTCTGATATTTGTTGTGGAGATGAAACAACATGGTTGTCATGGTTGATAACTTTAATACCACTATTAGGGTTTTGGTAAGATTTATTTAGCATTATTGATTTGTAGGTAGCGCACAATTTTTTTTGGATTTCCGGGATCTTTCATAAGTTGTTCTGAACAGTACTTTGATTTTGCTGCTGTAATTAAACTTTTTACTTTACATTTGTATAAATTAAACAAGTCTACAATATGAGGATTTTGCGGATATTTTTTTTTATATTTTCCAAAGGAGTCACGGATCTTTATCATTTGTGAAATTTCCTCATTCATCCACTTATGTTTCTTTTTGAAAGTTTTTTTTGGGAGAATGCGGGTGTACTTTTGAGCTGATTAACTTAATACTTGAACCATTTTTTCAAAAGTTTCGTATGAGCTCAGACTATTCCATAGTTGGTCTATGGTCAAGCCTTCATTGTTTATTGGACTTAAATTAACACTAACAAATAACATTTGATGATCAGATAAGGAAGTATCTGCGATATGCAAAGAGTACTGTAGATTTAGCATATCGGTGATCAAATGATCAATTATTGTTTTCGAGGAACTACCAAATCTTGTTGCGAATTTTTCTAACACTTTGTTGCAAATACAGAACCCATTACTTAAGAGAGTGTTGCAATAGTCACGTACATCTTTGTTAGTTTCGTTTAATAAATTAATGTTAAAATATCCTAATATTAGTGAATTTTTATTAGATAGAGTAATTTCATCGATTTTATGGATGAAGTCTGACGACTTTTTGTGTTATGTGATTTGTAACATGCTATAATATTTATATTTATTTTCGATTATGAAATATTTTTTGTTAAACTCAGGCTAGTTTTGATTATCGTCCAACCCAGGAAAACCTCACAATATCTGCCAATACTGGTTTTAGACAATAGATTTTATTTAAAAATTTTGTTACTAATATTTCTTAGATCATATAAAGTTAAATAAATCTTTGTAAACTTAAATGTTATCACATCACAATTAAACGGTCAAAACCCAAATGGCAACTTGTAGTACCTCTTCTTATGATTTATTAAATTTTTGAAAACTTTAAAAATTCCTTCTTTATTAGTATATTTTCAAATTCATTATGTGAATATAATTAAAAATCATGTTAGTGTCAGTAAATTATTATTTAAGCAGTCATAAAACTCATTACTCTTAAAATACCTTTCTGTCACCCAACAATATTTTTCATACATTTTAATTTTTTTGCTCTTTCAATGGGACTTTGTTTAATATAATTTTCTCTATATTTTTCTTAATAATGAAAAATTCCATAGCTATAATAATGATTTTATCAAGTGTCTTCTTGTTCTGAGACCCATCATCAAATATAAATGAAAAAGTAAAAAAAAAAAAAAAACAGAAAACCAACATAAATTTTAAAAAATTCAAAAATTTAAAATATGACCATTGCAGTACTTTTTAAGAAATATATTAAAAAAATTTCTGACTGAATTTGTCAAATTCAAAACAGAATGAATATTTCATAAATTTTGCTATATACTTTTAGATATTGTATTCATATTTAGTTTACACAAAAATTTTTTTTAACCCTTTATGTGCTCCAAACTAAATAGTGTAGCATTCTTTGAAATCAGTAATTTTTTAACTATAAACTTGCAAAAATTTTTTCGTGCGGTACTTGTTATATTTTATAGATTCCAGAGGTTTGTCTTGAATATTAGTTAAAAAATATTTGGTTGGTATTTAAATTTCACTAAATTTGAGCTTGTCCATAATAATTTGGTAATAGTAAATTTAATTGTGAAATGGAGTAAGTGGGGTTGTATAAAGACAACTGGTTAGTTAGTAATTAAAAACTAATTTTGTGCTTAATGATTTGTATCTTTTTTTTTTTAGTATAAATTTTATTTTTTCCCACTATTTTTACATTCTTACACTAGTCTAGCCTACAAAAGTTTACAAAAACAGCTATCATTACAATAGAGTGTCAATATTTCGCCTCAACATTATACAATCTATTCATCAAAAATGAGAGAAAATAAATCACCACACCACGACCACACCTACACCAGCACACCATTCTATTTATACAAATTTTGAGATGTGCATAGTGCATAGCATATGCAGCATATGAGTTTTATTTTCATCATTAAATGTAAGTAGGTAGGTACTTAGGTATAGACAATGTAATGTGTATCGTAGTTAGTTATAAACAAAATTTTTATTATTTTTTTTATACCTATTCATGTGTAGTGAATAATATCAGTATATTTAAAAAAAACGTTAAATTTGGCTTTAACTTGAATTATAATTAATAAATAGGGGTCTCTAGTTTATTTCTAATTTTATTAACATCTAAGCAATTTTTTGTCGTTTTTATGTTAATTTTACGCACAGTTTTAGGAATTTTTTATATTATGTACAAAGTTTTTTTGTCTTCGAATTATATTATTGGAAAAGTAGGGAGTAAAAACCAGTAGTTATTCTAAGAGTTCGAATCTAGATAAATAAAATATTGACTTGTAAAGCTTGAAAAGAGTCTGGTTTATTGCTAAAAACCAATGACTTCAAATAACCCCACAAGAAATAGTCTAATTGTGTTAAATCACAACTTCTTGGAGATCATTCAATATTCCAATTTCTTGAATTAATCGAATCTCCAAGCTTTTCTCGCAATAATTCAACTCTTGCACTTGCTGTGTGGCACGTAGCCCCGTCTTGTTGGAACCAAATATTGTCAATATCAACTTCTTCCAATTTCAGCCATAAAAAGTTGCTTATCATCGATCTGTACCGGTCTCCATTGACAGTAACGGTGTTACCAGCTTTATTTCGAAAGAAGTACGGACCGTTGATTCCACCAGACCAAAAACCACAACAAAACTGTCAACTTAGGTGAAAATAATGGTTTTTCATGAATAATTTGTGGATTTTCTTCACATCAGAATCCACAGTTTTGTTTATTTGCCGCCCCACTCAGATGAAAGTGAGCCTCATCGGAGAAGATGATTTTTTTAAAAAAATCGTTATCGTTTTCAAGTTGTTCCAAGGCAAAATCAGCTAATTCACGACGTTTACGGTGCTCCAATGGCTTCAGTTCTTGAATGAGAATAATTTTATACGGATGCAAACCCAAATACTTTCTCAAAATCCGCCAGGTTGTGGTTTGAGACAGTCACAATTCTTTTGAACGTCTTGGAATCGACAAATTGTGGTCAAATTCAGCAACACTTGCCTCAACGGCAGCAATATTTGCATTTCTTCGAGCGGTTCTTTGTCTTATTGGCACTTGAAAATTATGCAAAGAAAATGTACGTTCAAAATTTTCAACAATTCGAAAAATAGCGAGCATACTTGGCCGATTATTACGACTATAAAATGGCAAAAGCGCACGAAAAGTTGAAATTGAAGAACGATTATTTTGATAATAAAAATGAATAATTTGTAAACGTTGTTCTTGCGTATATCTCTCCATGATGAAATTGTAAACATTACTGAATTCAATGAACAAAAAAAGACAGATCATGACATATTACAAATGGCCGAAACGTTACTTCAAGATCGTATCAACCCTATTGGAAAATTCTTTATTTAGTAAAATTAAAGGAAAATATATTCGACTTTTGCCAACAAATACCATAAAAGGGTTAACACAATATCATTATTTTCATCATCTTTATAATGAGAATAAATTATGACATTTCTCATTATATGAAGATGATGGAACTGTTCATAAGGAGCTAAATTAATTTTTTGTTGCTACATCTAATTTCAAAGCTTTTGAAAATAACACTTTAATTCCTAACCATTTGAATTATCATGAGAAAATAAATTATGTGTAGTATAACAGAGGTGGTCAACCTTAATAATTTATAATATGAAAAATTTTCAAAGTTAATTTAAAAGTTATGTAATCTTAATTTGGAATATTTTTATGGATTACGAAAATTAATATAAAATGTAAACGAAATCGTAAAATCAAAAAAAAATTGAATTAAATTTGGTATATTTTAAAATTGAAAAACAAACAACATTTTGTTATCAAGATCATGGAGTTGCTAAAAAAAAAAACGAATTAAATAAAGAATAAGTTTTAATAAAGCTGAACCACACTGTTATCTGTCGATGTTAAAATTTACTTGTTACACTTCTAAATTTACTATTTTCAAATTACTATGGAAAAGCTCAAATTTAGTGAAATTTAACGAAACCGAATTAAATTATTTAGTATTAAATGTGGAAGAGCACTAAACATATTTTTTTTTTTTGATATTATAACCAAAGCTTAGGTTATGAACTATTGAGTACTTACGGTGCATTCAAAACAAACAGAAAGAAGAAAAGTTATGTGAGAAAGAGCAAACAATGTTGTTAATATTCTTAAACTTCTGCAAATCACAAATACAAAATACTTCTTTCATTGGGAATGAATTTTAATAACTGGGTTCAAACCATCTCGGAATTTCCGCTTTGAAAGGGTGGTTACTTGATACCTCTCGTGTTATGCGGTGGAATTACTCGAGTGCAGGAAGAAGTGATTTTAGCTCTTTAGAGCAAATGTTAACAACAAGTAGATATCTATTAAATAGAGTAAGCCTTCCAACAATACGACGATGCGACAATGTATAAGGGATGAAGTCATATTTATGTCGCATATAAGGTTTTGAACTTTGTCCAAAAACCGTAAAACAAGTTTTAGACGCACCTGCCCATATATGTTAGTATAGCAAATTTCTTAATGTCTAATCCTCATAATTTGGCATTGTTACTACCGTAAGATTATTCTGTAATGAATCTTCTATTTAAAATTGAATTATGTATTCAATAGGATATACATTACAGTTACCAAAGTAGGTAGAAGTGGCTGTTGACAGTACGTCGACAGCTGTATAAGGCAATCTTAATATCCTATCTGGACATATGAAAGAGAGCTGGCAACTCTAACATCGATATTCTTGAAAAGTTTCAAGCCAAAGCTCTTCATGCAATTGTCAATGCCCCTTGATACGGCAGCAAATCAAATATAAGAAAAGATCTAAGCATGTGCTCCGTGAAAGAGGTGAACACAAATACCAGCAAAAGATACCACGATAGAATGCAGCTCTGTGCATTGTAATGCAGTGCTGATGCGATGGGTCTTCAGGTTATGGATGAATACGCCTAAGGAAAAGTTAGATAGACATCGCAGGTGTAGTCTACATTGAAAAATAAAATAAAGCCAAGAAAAAATTGCTCATTAGTCCTGTAGGACTAGATCGCAATATAGGAAGGGTGTGATTTAGTGGGTAAGAATCCCACACACAATGTTAATTGTGTGTGTTCAAGATTCCCACCAGTATGCGTATAAAAAAAAAAAAAAAAAAAAAGAATGCAGCTCGATCCAAAACCAACTGGTAGGTTACCTGCTGAATACCGTCCATACAAACAGACTAAAATGCTTCAGGCCTCAAGATCTTTTAAGTAGATTCTAAAACTAAAGTCAAACCATATTATATTTCTTTAATTGTTTTTTATTCTATTCTGTAAGTAACTGTAAAGGCATAAATATTTAATATTAATATTAAAATTAATATTAATTTTTTATATAAGAGGTCGACTGAGTGGAATCGTCTCTCTCAAGCTATTTGCACATTTTTACAAGATTTTACTTGTTATCTTGAATATGCCTTTTGAATATTAACAAAATAGTTGCAATACAATCATAGAGATAAAAAAAAAAAACGAACACTACCCAGCGAGTCCAGATAGAATACTCCTAGAAGGGTTTTCCTTTTGTGATAAAGACCAGGGCAGAAACAGAGTAGGTGTTGGAAAGTTTCATCTTCCTCCTCCTCTGTACACGTTCTGCAAAAGTCGTTTGAGAGGAGTCCAGAAAACTTGGACTGTAATGCAATAATCCCGTAATAACACCTAACGTAGTGCTAATGTCACAGAGCAGACATATACGATTGATAGACCCAGAATATCTCAGAATCTAGTCGTATTCTAGTTGTATCTAGTTGATTTTTATTCATTAGTTGCCAATTTCGTACTGCCCTTAACATCACACTGTATACTTTTATCCTGCTTTAAATTAATTATTTGCTTTAATCAAAAATTAAAATTAATTTTTGACATATTGTTTTTGACATTTGACATTTATATGAAAATATTTGAACTGGCTTGTTATCAGCAAAAATAATGCCATCAATTATTTTATTTGATCCCATATTTTGCATCGATATCAAAAGAAATACGGATTTATAAACTTTTCGAAGCCGATAGCCCTGGTAGCTAGCCGCTGACTTCTATTTTAATTATAATAAATAAAAAATAATAATAATAAACTTTTCGTTTGATTTAATCATGAGTAAGGAATTGTAGAAATTTAAAATAGCAAAAACGTTTCGTTCCTGTCAAAAAATAAAACTAAACAAATAAATTTATTTAATTTTTTTTTATTAAAAAGAGAAAAAAAAGAGAGAGAAAGTGAAATAAAATTTTCTTTGTAAATTTTATGGAGGAGATAGTGTATTATCTTTTATTTTGATTAAGAATGATTCAAAGTCTATAGTTAAAGCTTTCTAGTAAGAAGAGGAAAATAATTCTATTTTTTGTTAGATTTTAAAATTTAGTTTTTTTGTATTTGTATGGATATGAACGTGTATTAGTGTATCTATATTTATGAACATAAATTTATTATGATATTATTATAAGAGATCTTCTAAAATTTTCTTTCTTTTGAATTATTTTATAACAACTTGTTGGATCCTTTTAAACTCATCTTCTTAATGACAATGTAAATTGTATTTGTATTATTAGCGGGTGTTCTTCTAATAATAACGAGAAAAGTAATTATGAATTTATGAATGAACGAAAAAATTCTGTAATTTCTAAATGGAAAAAAAAAAATATTTCTAAACATCAAACAATAATAGGTACATAAGATCCGTGGAACATTAAAGTACTGCTTGAACTTATGAACTTAATGCAGTATGAAAAACTAACTATAAAGGAAGACTGAAAACACAGTGTGGGTTATAGTTAGTGTTGAGAACAGAGTTTTTAATGTTTTTTTTTTATATTTTTTTTAAATTTAAATTAATTTTCCAATGAGACATAATGAACTTTTAGACTATAACTACGGAAGAAAATTTTCAATATTTATTTTCATATTTTTTTTATTAAAAATCACGAGACTATGTGATAAAGATGATAATAAACATGTTGATAACCACACATTGTTAGTTTTGAATTCGTTAAAATTTGTTTAACTAAATACACTTTTATAATAGCTCCACCTAGTTTAGTGGTACAATAATTGTATTCATTCAAGTAACAATTTCAAAGAATAGATATATAAAACCAACTTTTTATAACATCCATATTCTGAGCTGAATTTGATGTGGAAGCCTTCTGATTTCTCATCAAATAACATAAGTATACGCTGGGGAGTGTAGTAGAGCACCTGTCTTTCATCAAAAGATCCCAGGCTCAATTCTCGACGAGACAAAAGAATAAAAAATATTTTTAATCGGTTTTTCGACCTGGTCCAGCTAGTACCCTTTGTCATTGGGATAAAATAAATGATAAAAAATAGTTCAAATATAGTCGCACGTATATCCACCGTAGTATCCCATTTTATTGTTATAAAAACAAAATTAGTGCTTCAAGACTTCTATATGACTTCCGATCAGCACTAAAGATGTTATAATAATGTTTTTATGGGAATAATGTAATTAATATGGCTATAACAATGTTCTTATACCAATTACAGGAGTTGTTACAATGGCGATTTTTAGCAAGTGCTACAGCAGTGTTGTTATAAGTATAAAAATGTGTAATCCTATAACAAGAGTTAAAGTATTGTTATAAGAATAGAACTGATAGAATAGCAGTAGTAGTAGTGTTATTTTGTTGTATTCCTATGATGTAACTAATAAACTTATTGTACGTTTTGAATAAATATTTAGAATAATTATTTTGCAACGGCCATTATTTTTCTACAAACATGATAAAAAAAATGTTTTTTTTTTTTTAAATAAACAACAACTGAAAAGCTTTATTTTGCATTATTTTTGCAGAAATATCATTAAAATATTATTATAAATTTATGTTATATTATCATTATAATTTATAATATATAATTTTCTGCATTTATCTGGATGTTTGGATGTTCGACGGAATACTCCAACACATATATAGAAATTGTAAAATATATATACAAATTGTAACATCATGTAATTGTCATAAACAGAGTTCCTGCTTTTTTATTATTGCTTATATATGCCATCTGTCAACTGTCATCTGTCAACTGTCAGCTGTTATCTGTGTCATTTGTTAAATTTAGATGGCGCCATAGAATTTTTTGCTTTTATTATGTCTTAATTCTTAATTAATTTCATTTTACAATTTGAATTTTTACAGCGGCTATGATTGTAAACATATAATATTATTGTAAGTTTATAGTTTGATTTTGTTTTCATTAAAAAATATTATTTAAATTTAGTATTTTTATATTAATTTAAATTGAAATTATTTTTTTAACTTATAGTATAATTAATTGAATACAATAAAATGTCTAAGAATATTGATTATCTAGAATTATTGAAGTCTTAGGATAATATATGTTTAAATTTTCAGTTATGGCAAATAAGATGTATGCACCTTAATACAAATATTCTGTTTATATATGGGAATTAAAAACCGTTATAATAAAAAAATAAAGGTATGATAAATTAGTAAGCAAATACGTACATTTTTCTTAAACTTGAAATGAAAACTCGAATGAAGGAAAGAAATGCTAGAATTTATTTTGCTTCCGTCATTTATGGCCGGTTACAAAACTAGTATAATATAATAATAATTATTATCTTAATAACAAATTCGATGTTATGCATTAATTAACGTATATTATTTAACGTTTTAAAGATGCAATTTAAAAAGATATTTTCTTTATTTATTCAAAAATTGCTTGTTTTTGAAGGCAATGTCTTTTTTCGAAGTTCATATTATTCTATTAAATGTTAATGACATTTTTTTCTCTGCCAATTTTTATCTTTTATAAATATTAAAACAGTTATTATTAACCGGAAAATATATTATATTTTATTAGTAAGACATTTTTTATAATATAAATCATTTACATTAGAAATATAAAAATATATAATTAACATCTATATCTCCCTTTCTCATTAAATAAATATAAAATCCATAAAATAATTATTTTCAAATAAAAAATAATGCCTATCTCACTCTTGCATAACATAAATTTTTTATAATTGTATACTATAATAATATTACAGCAATTGCTCCGGTGACTTATATTATTCTCCATTTTGGTGCTATAACGTATTTATAACGTTTCGCTACAATTGCGGAGCACTCAAATCGACACTGATACTTCTCCTGGTAAAATACACCAGGAATATGAGAGGAGTAAACTGCAAAATAAATAAGGAGAAAACTGCAAAAGTACAATGTTTCGGACACATATGGATGGATAAAACATTTGTATCACCACTTTGGCAGTTTGAATCTGAAATTTATCGACTAAATTGAATACACAAAATTTTAATGTTAAGTCGGAAACGTCAGATCATACATGGAATTGTAATATATCTGAAGTATAAATTTTATTTACAGAGTTGGGACTAATTAACAATTGGAAAACTAGTGACAGTAATTTGAAGTGGCTAAGAAAATCTAAACCTTTCGTAGCGTTTAAGATTATCAGTTTTGTTAAATTTCAAAGAAAAAGATTTACTGATGATAACCCACTCTGTAATAGTTTCATATAAGTATACGTAATATATTCTAATGTTAACTTTTCATTAATGTTTTTAAAATTAATATTTTAACTGTAAAAAAGTCAATATTGTAAAAATTTGTCAATTTTGATTTCTCAAAAACTTAAAGCTACTCACCATCAAAATTTATGAAGGCACCCATATGCATTCAAAGTAAAAAGATATCTTCTTTCATTGTCATTTAATTGTTTTTCAGCCTCAAATGTGAATACCATGTATTTTGTTGCCATTTTTTTGTTACAAAAAAGAAAAACAAAAAAAAATTCCTACAAAATTAAATGTTTTATAATGTTTTACGTTGTCTTATTAAGAAAATGATGTCTCCATCCTTTTTACATTTTTCTTTTTTTTAGTTTCGTTCATACTGAAAAAATAAAAAAAAAAATTTCAAATTAAATATACATAAACCAATTTTAAATGAACTGCAAATAACAAGAAGAATGAAAGAGATAGAATGATGAAACGAAAATGAAAAATATTTTACATCTCAATTCGTCATTATGTCTTTATTCATACCCCAAACTGTGACTGTCTGAATGCTTGTGAAAAATTAATTATGGCTTTCAATAAACTTGACATAATGTCTCCGTTTTTGTTTTTCGTGTTTGTTTGTTTGTTTGCATTTGTGTATTAAACTGACTGAATGTTGTTGTATATACATTTTGTATCATTTTCTTTGTATTGCTTTCCATCATTGTTTTGGCATTTTGTTTTTTGGTTTCTGAAGTTTTTAAAATTTTAAATTGTGTTATTATTGGAATGGTTTTTGTTTAGATGTTTTTTTTTGTTTTTATTGTTATCCTTGCTGTTTAAAACATTAAATTATATTTTTTGTTGTTATGAGTGAAGGTTTTCCATGGTACTGGCATGTGGAGTGGAAATAAAAGCAATGGAAAGGATGGAAAACTTAAATTTTTTTTTTTTATTTCAAGGTTTTTTGAATTTAGTTTTTTGTTATCATAATATTTTTTATCACATTAAATTGGTTAATTTGATTTTACGAATACTCTAAGGAGTATTTTAAAGTTAAAGCCGAAAGTAGTTATATTTATTAAATCCAATTTCGTTTTTATGAAATAAATCAATTTCATATTGATTTGCATAAAATTGCAAATCATTCTGCACCATAAGTTTTCGAGTCTACCGTTTTAAAATTAAAATAACAAAAGGTGTATAAGTGAATATGAAAATAAATGTGTCGGAAATGGTATAGTTGAAATATTTTTCTTTTTTTTAAACTTTACGCTAAACAGGCAGAGAAAATGTGATGAATAAGGCTGAATTAGATAGAAGCAATTTGGGTTTCGTAAGATCAGGTTAACATATTAGTAAATACAGTTTGTTATTTAACCTTTCTTTAATATGCACTAATCCCATTAAAGTTAATAAGAAGTTTCCAAACAACAAATTAGACGAAGTAATAAAAATAGAATATCTGAGCTGATATTAAAATAATAATTTCGCGTATTCATTTGTAATACGCGTTGTATGACAAAAGCAATTAAAAATAATTCATTAGGAACATGGAGCATTGTGAATTATTTTTTTCCATTACCTCGAATCATCAATTTTGGTATTAGTGAATTGGTTGTAGATATACATATGAAAATGTAAATCTATAATTATAATTGACAAGTATTTAGGGACCTGCGCAGTAGACACCTTTTCATTTTATTTCGATTCTCCTACTCCTTAATGAACTTCTAATATAATATATAAGTTGTATATAAAACAAAAATCCGCACGCAGTTAAAAATTTTTTACTCATATGATATTATTATTCAGCAAATACATTATGCATATTTGAGAACTTATTAAAATAATAAACAAAAGCAAACAAATCAGTTATTATAATTTACATTATGTACTTGCAAATGAATCTATGTACATATGCCAAAAAAAAAAAAAACAAAAAAAACAAATTACTTGAATTCTTCATTTTTATCTTTTTAAGTAACTGTCTCTAAATTTTGGTTATTTGTAGTAGCAATATAGTTTTTATTAAAATTATGTATTATATAGGTATACACCAGGCACGAAGCGTCCATATATTGAGTTGAATGAGTGCTTCCCCAAATGAAATATTATTTATTATTTCTTACAGCTTAATATAAAATTTATATTTAATTTAATATAAAAATTACTTAAATACAAAAATTCAAAACGAATGAAAAAAAAATTTCAAGCAAAAATTATATGCATTGATATTAACTACATTATGTATGTTTAGAAAATAATGCCTATGTATATAAACATCATTATTTTCTATTATTCTTTCAATCATACAAGCCAACAAGAGATATTCAACAACCACAAATTTATAATATTTGAAAATAATGCCTATTAAAAATCATTATTCTCTTACCAATATGCTATAATAATTATACATTGTAAAAAGATATAATGACAACTTAAATATCATTCTCCTCAGTTCTCTTCGCATTTAAAATATGCATACACTCAAACACACTGTCTGTATTTAGTTTCGTAGCAACAACAACAAAATAATAAACGAAGCGACAATAAAATAAAATCTTAGAAGGAAAAAAAAATGAATTTGAATGAGTGGCTGATATTCATTCCAAATTTACCTGATATAATTAGAAAATATCTGATAGAAAATAGATTATCTAGGGAAACAACAACAAAATATCGCATGACACAAAATGAATTTACAAATAAAAAAAGTATCAGGGAATGAATTAATTTTATGCATTATTGTGGTTGTTGACTTAAATGAGAATTAATATTTATATAAATAATGTATGTAGTTTTGGGTTTTTTTTAGAGAGTAGTATTGATTTGTGTTAAGTAATTCTGTAGTTGTTTGTTATTGAATGTTACATTGTTTATTTTCAACCATAATTTTGTTTTATAAAGTTTTGAAACAATTAACTTGTTAGCAAATGACAAAATTTAAAACATTTTGTTTTTTATTATTTATAAATAATTAAAATAGATAATTGTAATTGTGTTATTGAAATTTTAAGAAAAAATCATTTTCGGTTAGAAGTTTTGAGGAAAAATTATTAATTGTTAAAGATGGTAAACCAGTGCTTGCTCTACTAATAACAACAACAACAATAAAACGATGTAATCAGCATTTTTCAGTAAAATCTTTTATTTCGTATACGTGGTATTTTCCAACATAAATATAGAAAATTCGTATTCACACTTTTTTACATTCCTTTCTTAAAGTCAGAGCTTAAATTAAAGTTATATTTTCAGATGAAAATTTAAATAACAAAAACAGTATATGCAAATATTAACATTTTTAATTCAAACTGGATTAAACAGTTCTTTTAATAAATATTCCCAACTTTGTAAATTTATAATAACATAATAACTGCTTCAGTTGAGCGATCGTTTTTCTGCCTAAACAGAATTAAAACTACTTTGAGAAGTAGATGTGAGTAAAAACTTTGACTGTCGAAATTAGCAAAAATTTCAATAGAAAAAGAAAAACCAAAACAAACTGATGCTTCCTTTTATAGTGCTTCCCCAGTTGAAAATTCCACGCCCCGTCACTGGTATACACTAACCTCTTTAATGACAACATTTTTATTTTTAGTAATTTTATCCACTAAATGCCATTTACAATAGGGAATATATCGGAAACGAAGCAGTATATGAGGGACGTGTATTCATGTGTCATGAATAAAACTTACTACCCACAAAACTTTTTATTAAACACGAGTGGTTTCTGCTATATCGTGCGAAGTCTATGTCAGTATGTAAATTACTGTTTTTTTAAAAACTTTAAATTTGACTTCAACTTGAAATATAATTACTCAACAGGGGCCCCTAGTATAAATATAACCTACTAAGTGTCATTTATGACTAAATGTAAATATAAATATAACCTACTAACTGTCATTTATGACTATTGTAATAACAATTCACTTTCACAAATTGACACATTATTCAATTTTAATCGCCAGCTGAAAAAAGATCAAATAATTAACATGCTTCTGTTGACTAAAAGAACAATTTTTCAAATTAAAAAAAAATATATAATATTTTGTCATTTATCATTATGGAAGGTAAAATCAGATTTTCCAAAGTTCATTTTAATAAAACTAAAAAACAAAAGTTGTGATTAGTTTTGAAACCAAACTGTACAGCTAAATTTTTTAAGTTAACATAAAATTAGTTTTGTTGCAACACCCTGTGCATAAGTTTTTTTCACACAATTAATCAATTTATGTAAATTTTTTGAGAATCTTTTCTCTGATATTTGCATAATGAGTTTTAAGGCTTTGAACTGTTTTTTTTTTATTTTTTTATTTTTATTTTCATACATTTATTTTCTAATGTTTATTTTATATTTCTTTTATCATTTCTATTACTTTCTCTTTCTATCATTATATTAAATTATTTTCTTCTTTTTAATTTTTTAGCTATACATATTATATACTTTTGTTGAATATTTAACGACAATTCAATCAATTGGCAATAATTCAAATTTAATCAGTTTTGACATTTCTTATTGTTTGGCATAAAAAATTTCCATAAAAAGGTTATTTATACTGCTCTCATTTTTATTGTTTCTCTTTCATTATTTCTTCTTTCTTACTTTTTTTTTATTTTTTTTTTTTTTATTTTATTGCAATGTCAATGATAACATTACCTGTTGTTTACACTGATTATTTGTTTAGTAATTTCTGTTGTTTAACATTTCACCTTCACCACCTGTCATTTTAGAATTGTCAATTCAATTGAATTGGATATTTTTATCGTATTATTTTTTATTTTTGTTTCTAAAAAGAGAATTACAATCGTGAAATAATGCTGTTGCTAAAAATAAAAGAAAAATTATTTTGTTTTGTTTTATTTTATTAATATAAATATATTTGAATATACTAGCATTGTGGGGATATTTATTTTTGAAACACGCGCGACAAAACGATAAATTGATGAGTTCATGAACTCAAAAATGGTGTGTGGAAATTATCCAAAAGCATCGATTTAGAAATCAAAGTCAAAATATCGATTAACTGTCAGTTAGCAGAAAATGTTTGTGTCATTTAGGGATTTAGATATACATACCATATTATCAATAATCACATGATACTTCATAGTCGAAGAGCAATCCAGTTAGTATTTTTTGTAATAGTTCAGACAAAATAATAATGATTTCTATTTTGTTCTATTTATTTACTGCTTTAATTCTACTGTTATATCATTATGACATTATAATTTATTTGTTTTAATAATAAAAATTTGGAAAATATATATTTATCTCTTTCTTTCATTATTAATAGTTGTTTTTTTTTTTGACAATTTGTTGTAGTAGTAGTAGTAGATGAAGTGGAAGTTTCTGGAACTACGTTGGAACTTAGCTGGAGTGTTTTTATTACACACCCAGCTACGTTCCAACATAAGGTTTGCTTAACCACCAGAAAATGTTCCCCACTTTGGTTCCAACCACGTTTCAAAGACATAGTTCCTATTACTCGTCACAGTTTCGTTATTCTAGCAAAATAAGTAGCACATGCCAATGTAAAAAAAATGTTATTTGGGTAGTTACTCATTGTTTTTTATATTATTGTTATCTGCAAAAAAAACTTAACTTTAAAAGCATCGATTTAATTTGATTCACTCTCGATAATTCGTAATTTTAAATTTTAAAAATATTCTAAACTCTATTGTCCTCTCGTTTTAACAATTTTGTTTAAGTATTATTCAAAATTTAATTTTGGAAATTATGTACGAATATACAATAAACAAAATTATTATGTTATCGAGCCTAAAATTTCATATTCAAATATAAGCTAATTACTTATTTATCATCCTAACCAACAACCGGTTCGAATTCGAAGAAATCAGCAATCATGGTATATGCATATATTAATAATATTTACTCATAAATATTATATACTTATCATATTGTATTAAATAAATATTTACTCATTTACATATTATTATTATTTATATTTAATAAAGGACTGCTTTTTAATTTTATCCCACGCTCTCTAGAATATTGTGCCTCTCAAGACTTAAATGAATACATTCTTGTATTTCAGAATAACATTAAAATCCTTTTGTCCAGTTTTATGATAAAATTTTAACGGCTCTTGGTTATTACGAAAAGAGATTGTTTTCTGCATTTTATTTTTCTTATTTTTATTATTTATTTTCATGTTTCTGGTTGGTAATGAGATTGTCATAATAAAAATGCTATAAAAATCATCTGTACAGGGATTAAAGGAGTTACTTGTTTTTATTGTTGTTTTTTTTTTTTAACATAAACAATTTTGTTACTTTCTACTTATAATATACTCATCATCATCATCACCATCATAATAATCATTACAATCATCATCATTATTGAAGAGTTTGTTGACGAACATTATTATAATTCAAGTAAATTGCGAAGGTACTCTCCTGTAATAGGCAGTTCAAGTGGATGATGAAAGTATCCGCAGGACATTCACTTATAATATTATTTATTTTGATTGTTTTTTGTTTTTTTTTTTCTTTTTAGCATATAATAATCGTAAAAATTTTACAGGAAAAGAACAACGAAAAACAAGAATGAAAAAAACAAAACAAGAACAGACAAAACAAAGGAAAGATATTCAGAAGGCTATGAATTTACTTAGTTTTAAGTAAATATAGAAAAAGATAGTAGTATAAAGAAAAAAAAGTAAATGTGGAAGAGGACGAAATTAAAAAAACCAACAAAAAAAGAAGGCTATAAATTAGTGAAATGTACCTAATGTTGAATAAATAAAATTAAAACAGGTGACTTTATTAAATATGATTTACGAAAAAGGTATATTGTTATTAAATAATAAAGTTATTTTTGACAACTATAGGATTAAAATTGACTGAGAGCTTAAATTAATATTCTGGTTGAGTGTCTTTTGTGAAAAAAAAAACTAAAAAAAGAAATTAAATACTTTAAAAATTTAATAAGGACAGAAAAATGTTTTTATTACAATTTTGTTGGTAAATGTTTTGTGTTGAATTATTTAATTTTTTGCTCTAAAAATTATTTAAATTTGATTTTATTTCATACTTTTTTGCTCTCAACAATAACTCATCAGTTTGAATTATACGAAGTGGTTGACTACTTTTTTTTGTATCAAACATTAGTGATTTTGTAGATTTTCCGAATCATTTTGTATTGCTTTTCACTTGTTTTCGATACTAAGAATGTGAATTTTTGTATTATTATAGATATATTTTATGTTTAAATTGTGGTAGATTTTTATAACTCACAGATATATTTTTTATCTTGTAATAAGTTATAAAATCAACTTAAACAAAAATTAGGAGTTGTATAGGTAATCTGACACAATAAATACATTGATCAATAACATTTTCTGTGACTGTAAAAGGTAAAAATTTAAGTTGGCTTGGATTTTTAGAATGCAAATGCAATAAATTTATAGATTATGCATATGAGATGGTGAATAAGTGGTCAGCAGTGACCAACTCAACCAAACCTCTATTTTATAGCGCTAATATGTTGGGAAGATGGACGAAAAACACCAATAAGTAACATTTATGCACCTTGTTTTATTACTTCATACGTACTTATTAACTTTTACTTAGCATTGTCTTATTCACATTAATATTCGGACAGTTCAAAATATATCTGCGCCATATGATCATAATTTAATTTATTTTAAAATATACGAAATTGGTTAGTAGATTTGTGATACAGTGGTGTTTGTAATATATAATTAGGTATAGTTGATAAAGTATGCCAAACAGCTTAGCTTATGTAAATTCGTCGCACGACGATTGGTTTGCCGTACCCGTCAAAGTGACGATTTTAATTCAGAGTTAATTTTTAGGTTTTCAAATATTTGAGGAATCTATTGTACTTATCAATTTTGTTGCATTATTTGTATATATTTTTAATATATTCAGTGTCTTTACCACCTATTTAACAAATAGTTAAAATTGATTTCACGTACGTCTAACAATTGAAAAAAAAACTGGAGCACATATGGGACAAATCTCATATAAAATATACCAAAAAAAAGATAATTACGTTGGTTTGCCGAATGTCTAATAATTATGACAAATATTGTTTATAATTGGTTTACCGTTTGTGGATTTATACACCTACACCAAAACTTATGATTTTTATATTTGTATTGGTTTGCCACATCACATTTATGAATACATTATAGGTTAAAAAGCAAATGAAATAAAAATATTTAAAGCTGACATAGACCGTAACAATGTTGATCCAAACATATGTGCTTCTACCTTTGATTAAGAAAACTTAATACATAGAAATTTAACTTCTTCTTTTCGTAAATTTTTAAGATTGAACTGTATATTGTGCTTTATGGGATGAAATAAGAAGTGGAAATTAAGGTGCAAAATTCAAACAAGCTATTTGCAAAAAAAAAAAGCCGGGGAATACAAGAATCACTTTTTGGAGGTGTTCTTGTATTCCAAAAAATAGAAATTGGAGCACTGGTCTAAAAAAAATTTATTACTAGACATCCCAATTTAATATAAAGTGCAACCAATTTCTGAACTTATTAAAAAAAATTTAAATTTCTAGTTTACGGTCCTTAATTAAAATACTAAAACAAAATAAAATAAAATAACGAAATTTAGGAATAATTTAAATCAAAAACGACGATTTATTACATTCCTTTGCTGCATCTAGATTAAATTATAAAAATGTTTCGTATACAAAAATTAAATAATGTAAAGTACATTCCAAATGACACTTTTTATATTTATTTCAAGGAGTCATCATTATTTTTAGATTTTAAGCCAATTGATATTTCAAGCAAATCTTCTAGAAATCGCTTAGAAACACCGAGTAGTTTGTTTTCTAGATCTTTAAATCGAATCGGCAAGCAAAAACGTTCAAATGAAAAACGAAAAGATATAAAAGAAATAGTACATTTCCTAGGCGTACAACATCAAAATGATCACAAAACTTTACCGAACTTTATTAAATATTTTTTACATTTTTTTTTTTTACTTAATTTAAGACTGAATTTACATTTTGAAGCCAAGAAAACTGAATTTTAATTTTTATAGATAGTTATGTTATGGTTTTTTTATTTTGTTTATTGATTTTGATTGATAATTTCTTATTTGATTTCAAGATAAACAAACAAAAATGTAAAAAAAAGAGCATTCAACTTTATTTCAATAAATAAAACATGACAAAACAAAATATAATTAATTTTTGTTATTATTATTCTTCTTAATATATGTATATTAATTTTGATGATAAATTTTAAAACAGTTGTTCACGCAAAGAGCTGGTTTTTCAGGGCACTCTGCACAAATATACCTCGTTTCTCATCTTTTGTTTTCTTTATAACAAACACGACATGGCTTAGTTGGGTTATTTTTCTTTTCCGTTGGTGGAATTGATTCCAAGTAGTGAAAGTTGTCTTTAGTTTCGATGCGAGCATCAATGTTTTTAGATTCACCAGCTAAGTGTTCAATAGCCTTTTCTCTAAATTGTAATATTGACAGTTTTTTGTTTGAATTATTTTGGGTGTAAAGTAGCCAAGCATTATGCATAAACATTTCGAAAAATTGAAACCCAAGTTTTTTGTACCATCGCACAGATTTTCTTAATGATGAATAATATGAAATGTTTTGATCGCTACGATCTAACCCAGCCATTCCCAAGGTGTAGTCCCGAACAATATCCGGTTTTATGGAGATTTTTGTATTTCTATTCATTACCTCCATCATGTTTCCATAGTGTTTGTTGGATATAGTGAGTACGTCCCTTTTGTCTTTCCACTTACAAACTACGACCGAATCTAATCGAACCCATGTTGATTCGCCTTTTTTAAGCTTTTTTTGAATTACATTTTTCGGATTTTCTTTTCTATTGGCCCTCAAAGTACCACACACATACGTAGATCTATTGGTTAAGGTTTTTGTTAAACCCACGGAATTATAAAAATTATCCATGTAAAGATTATATCCTTTGTCAAGAAAACCTTCCATTAGGCTCATCACAACCTCACTGGCATGATTTTTACAACCGTCAACTTATTTTCCTTCATAAAATTTTACCCTCAATATCATCCTTTTTGATTCGCAGAGTTCAAATAATTTTATCCCATATTTATGTCGTTTGTTTTTAATATATTTGTTTTTAATATTATTTGTTTTATATATTGAAAAATTAATCGGCCTCTCCAAAGAACCAAGGACTCATCAATACACAAGTCCTGCTTTGGATGGTAAATGTGATCCATTGTATCATTGAAATGTTGTAGGATTGGCTTTATTTTAAATAAACGGTCGGCGGTTTGATGTTCGTTGTTTGAAAAATGAAGAAATCGAAGAAGCATTTGAAACCGATTTCTTGATATTCTGTTACGGAAATATTTCAGACCATAGAGTTTACTTGTGTTCCAATAATGTGATATACTTGGTAAAGTGATAGGCCCCATGTGTAATAATAATCCAAAAAACACTCTAAGCTCTTCATTGCTTGTATCTTTCCAATTTTTTAAACGAGATGATCTCAGCAATGATGCTTTACTAATTTCTTGATTGGCATAAAGGTTGGTTTGTTCAACCAAGTAAGTTAAAAAGTTTTCTGTTAAAAATAAATCAAAATAATCTCCAGGTGTTATACAATTTTCAGAAACATTTATAAATGGTATCCCTTTAAATGGAAACTGAGGAGGATCTTGTTTTATTTCACTCCAATCATTATCTGAAGATGTTATATTCTCACCAACGCGAATTCGTTTAGGTGCGATATTTTCAATATCACTGTCAGACTCAGAACTTTGACTGTCAGAATTGCTACTTTCATCATCATTATCATCTAACAAATATTCATCTTCATCAGCAGAAAAATCGTTATCACTAGATACTTCTAAACTATCTAAATATTTTTCTATGTCTTCATCCTCGATTTCAACACGATAAAAATTTTATTTAAAAACAAATACTATTTAAGAAAATCAAAAAAAACCTTTAATATAAAAAATTTAAGCACGACTAAATTTTATATGTATAAAAATTCAACTTCAATAAAGCATTACTTTTTGGGGAATTCCCAATTTGATAAAACCGTTACTGTTTGTTTTTTTGAAAAAAGCACTTTTTCCATGTGCCAAAATGAAATAATAAAGTTAGTTCAATAAGCCATATCGAAATTATGTTCAATATTCAAAGTTCTTGCTACCAGTTATCTCGTAGTTGGCCTGTTGAGTAAGGTTTGCTACTACAAGATAACTCGTAGTTGGCAGTGAATGCGTTAAATGATTAATTTAAGTATTTAAATTTGCTTTATTTCTCTTATGGTTGTATAATTTTTAGATATTATATTATTAATATTGTTTTTTATATTTTACCTTAATTTTGTCTTGTAATAAATTTTTGATAAAAAAATTAATTTAATTTTTTTTTTTGTTTCACATCTAGCTATAAACAAAATTATTTTTTTATTGCCATATGTGTCAAATTACAAAAACTATTTTGTGTTGGTTTACCGTAAGTGAAAACTGGTCGAATATTTGTCAATATTTTATAGAATTTTTGTTCCACCAACTTAAAATTAAAAAAGGGGTCTAAAAGGAGAAGGTTACATCAATACAAAAATAAAATAAATTTATGAAACCGGTTTTGAGTAATATAAAAGCTTAAACTCATTTGCGTTTTACTCAAAATCATAATTTGAAGTGTACGGCAATATAATCGTGGTGCGACGATTTTTTTTTCGAACATATTGAAGAAACTAATATTACAAGTATTGATGTACATAATATTTAAATTTATTAGATTTGGTCAAAGATTTAATATTTTTTATCAATTTAGTATTTACTATAGTAAGTTTTTTAAAAATTCGATTTAATTTGCTTTAATAAAAAATAATGCTAAATTCGTTGCCTGAATTTTTAAATGATAAGATATTTCAATATTAATTTGTAATATTTCAAAATTGCGATTTTAAATATAAGAATAAAGAATTTAAAAATTTTAACTTATTATTTGCTAGATTATTAGATTGTCTGACAACATACGTTTAGTCATCCCACACCATCAAATTTGTATCAGACATTACTCTTGCTTTGTTGCTATTTACTGTGAGATTCGCTGTAAAAATCGACACACATTTTTTTTTATAGCTCTGCAAAGAATATTTTGAAAATCAGATGTAAGGTTAGTAATCGCTATTCTAATTTTATTTTGTTATTTTATTTACATTACATTTATTAAATGTTAATTTTTTCAAATTTGTAATTTAGAAATTTTCTTTTCTAAATTTTATGTGTTTATAAATATTTTTGAGCCAACTTCAAATTTTTTGCTTAATAAATTCATATATTTGGTTTTTAAATTCAGATATTTTTTAAATAAATTCGTATTTATTTATTTATTTATTTATACAATAGTGAAACAGTGGTTAGGACATGTAATAGGTCCTAAATTTTGCTACATTTTTTCTTTATCGCCGGTTCTTTTCAATTGGATATTCAAAATTGTTTTACGGTTATTGATACTTTGTTTAGCAAGATAAAAATGCTCTGCCTCAGTATTTTGTACCTTCGGATCTGGGTTTGAATAGTGAAACATTAATATAATTAATAAGAATATATTTTATTTTAGATGATTATAACATATAGTATTAAAGTTAATAAGAAAAGAAAAAAATTATATTTTATTGTCAAATAAAGTGACATCTGGAATATCATAATTTCAAAGTACTTTACCTAATTTGCAACGAGCGTGAATTCTATAATACAATATTGATCAAATTATTTAGAGGAGATTTCAAACATACTGATCCAGAAAAGATGAAGGTGGTGATAATATATTTTGTTTTTTTTCAAATTTCTTATTACAGATAATTTTCATATCTGTTGGGATGTAGATGCGCAGGTATATATCAAGCATATTGTTCGTGATTTATAAGACCTATCGCGAACGGCTTGTGAATGTATCTATTAATCCGAGTTTAATCGTGAATTCGGTAATACTTCACCTTATGTAGTTGTGAAAAATCGATATTAGCTTATAATTGTAGTACAGTACTGTGATATCGATGGAAAGCCTATATTCATCATCCGTTTTTTAAAATAAACTAATCTAAACTTGGCTTCAATTAGCAAATGTAATATAATTTATTTTAAATACTTAAATATTATGCTAAAATTAATTTTAAAATACAAATTCTTTTTAATATTAATTATTTAATATTTAATTATGCAACAAGAAAAAAAAATAATAAAAACAGCGTGACGTTTAACACGGTAAAAAACTATTTATTTTACTGTATACAAATTTAATTTAATTTTGACAGTAAGAAATTTATAGCAATTTGGTATAAAACGACATATGTATATATATTTTCTAATGTTGTTTATATTTAATTATGCATTTAAAAAAAGCAAAAGTTGTTTAAAAACACTAAAATATTATAAATGATTGTGGAAAGTTCTGTGGTTAGTATAGGGCTTTTTTCAATTAGGTTAAATAAAACTAATATTAAATTCGTACATTATATTTTTCAAAAATATTTTCTATTTAATTATTTTTATTATTCTTTTTTTTTTTTTTTGCTTTAAATTTCTGATACTTTCAATTTATTTAAAATTTATTTATTATTTTATTTTTGTTTGAAATCTGAACAATTATTACCGAATGCATATGCATATACATACATACATATATGTAGATCGGATCAGAAAAACAATTTGAATTTTGATTTTGTTTTGTGGCGAGAATAAATGACAAATTTTGGTATAGAATAAAAGTTCAAAAGGTTAATAATTTATTTATGCCAATTCGTACACTTAGTTGGCTATATATATATATATATACAAAATATAATTAAATAAATAATATATATTAAATTTATTATAAAAAAAATATTTATAATAAATAATATATTTAAAAAATATAATAAAAAAATATTTTGTTTTTTTGGACGACCATATTTATAAATTTTGGCAGAAATTTTTATTTTTAGTTTAATTTCAGTTCAACTAAATAAAAAGAAGAAGAAAAGCAAAATTGGTATATTGTTATTTTTTCAGTTCTATCAAATTCAAATCTATTTAATGAAGTATCACCTATGTTAAATCACTCTGTATTGATTTACATTTTGTGCTCTCATTACAATTGTAATTTACCGTTTCTAAAATCACCCCACTCAAACTTAATTTTGTAATAATAATATTTTTTGTATAAAACTTTTTTTTTTGATATTATACGCTCTCTTGCATTTGGATTGTTGTCGAGTACAGTCAGCATTTATCGAAGAGTGGTTTATATATGTTATATATATTTTGTTTGATATATTTGAAATTGGATTTGTTTTGTAATAAACTTTTGTAAATGAAATTAGATGAAGAAATAAAGATTAAAAAATACAGTCTTTAGTGCATTTTCATTTAAGTAAATAGTTTTTTTTTCGAATTAACTAGAAGTCAGCACTTAACAACCTATAAATGAGGAATTATTCATTAACGTTCAAGTGCATTTTTTTTATAAGAATTTTGTAGGTAAATTTATTAGTGTAGAATTTTTGTCAAACTAATTAAACTTCAACTATAACTTATATCAAAGGTGTGGTAAGTTTAATTACCATTTGAAAATGATTACCTGTTATAATATGTTCATTCCGTGTTAACCTTATTTTTCCGTTCATTAGAAAAGCTTATATATTTTACGTTAAGCATTCAATTGAAAAGTTTTGCGTTTGATGTTATTGAACCTTTCTTTAGACCTTTCTTTAGACACACTTAAAAATGTATCTATTGAGTATAGAGAATTAATAATTGTAAATATATTATGATGGCTTTATTATATGAGATGTTTGAACCAATTCATATGCTGTTGATTATGTGAAATAGACACAAACACCATATAATCATTTTTCAATCTCTAAACACATATTGAAGTAGCAACTTTATCAAAATACCTAACAATATAAGTACATCTACAAGTAAGTTACTTCATTCCCACACATTAAATTAGATTAGATTAGGCTTTGAATTTCAGGAGGGAATCTGCCACCTATTCAGTGGAGGACAATTTTCCGATAATTTTGCGTCTGGCCCAGAACCTTCAAGGTCTGTAGCACCTAATTAGTAAGTAAGTAAGTAATCTACTGGTGACCTATATCACCACAGTCGCAAATGGTCTTATTGTTATTGTGATAACCTGATGTGTTTACTAGTTATTATGATAACCAGTGTCTGACACATTGAAATTAACTTCCATTAATTTAATAATTAAAAATATTTTAATACTTTAGCTTTTATGCTAATATCTATACAATATATAAAATTGAATACATATGTTGGTTTATGTATTGATGGACTTATTTTTTTGTTTTTTGTTGACAACCTTTAGGTTATTATAATACAATCTTATTACATATTACAATAAATTATTACTGCATAGATTACAGGAATCAATATTTCTGCTCCCCTATGTTTTTATTTTATCCCATCAAATCGTGGGGTTTCAACCTTTTCAACTTTTCAGTCAATCGCATTTGAATTGATGTGTTGTACCAATCGTTGTTCGTGCATCAGAGCATGGTTCCTAATGATTTCATTGATTGTTTTTATCTTGAGATCGCTATGGATATCATCATTTGAATCATACCGGTATGCGTTTGTTATAGTTCTAAGGAATTTATTTTGACAGCGCTTTATAATTAATAAGTTAGATTTCTTAGTGCAACCCCAAAACTAGCTGCCATAAGTCGAAATGGGCTTAATTCTACTATTATATATTTGAAGGTTGGAGTACAGGCTTAGTTTGAACTGTCTTCCTATTAACCAATACATATCCCTTGTCTTTTGCTTTATTTGTATTGCTTTTTGTCTGACATGATGTTTCCAGTTGAGGGATGAATCAATGTGTATACCAAGGTATTTTACTGTTTCCGCGTTTGGAACATGTTTGTTGTTTATATACACGCAAAGTTGAGGTTATTTCCGCCTTAGTGCGTATATGAACCGATTTTCCCTCGTACTTTGAAGTTGCTCAACAGCTTGTCGCTCCGATGTGTTTGTGGCCATTAGAGCCGTATCATCTGCAAATACTGCCATGCCATTATTTGGTGTTGTTGGAATATCGGCAAAATATATCAAGTATAATATAGGTACTAAGACGCTGCCTTGAGGAATACCTGCTAAGATTGGATAAAAATTGGATGTTGCTTCTCTGTGTGCTACTCTGAGTTTCCTGTTGGATATGTATGACTTCAGTAATTCACATAAATTGCCTGGAAGGGTGTTGCACATTTTGTGCATGAGGCCTTCATGCCATACTCTATCGAAGGCTTGTGAAGCATCAGGAAATGTACAGCTGTACAATATTTCTTTTCTTCTAGTGACACGATGCACTTGGTCTACAGTTGAATGTTTTTCTCTGAAACCAAATTGAATATCAGGTATATTCACAAACGGTCAGAAGCGTTCCAGTATGAATTTCTCGAACAACTTAACGTAATTGAGTAGCGATATGGGATGATATGATGCTACTTCGTTTGCTGGCTTTCCTGGTTTGAGGTACATAATTATCTGCGGCACCTTACAGCACTCTGGTACATATTTCAGTCTAGTACATGCATTTTATAGGTATACTAGCATAATTATGGTCTTATGCGGGAGTTCCTTAGGAATATCAGTTTGTAAAGAACTTATAGACTTATAGATTGATAGAGTTAAGGATTGACAGACTGATAGACTTATAGATTGATAGACTGATATATTTAAAGATTGATAGACTTATAGACTGATAGACTTATAGATTGATACACTGATAGACATATAGATTGATAGACTGATATATTTAAAGATTGATAGACTTATAGACTGATAGACTTATAGACTGGTAGACTTATATATTGATAGACTTATAGATTGATAGACTCATAGATTGATAGACTTATAGACTGATAGACTTATAGATTGATAGACTGATAGACTTATAGATTGATAGACTGATACATTTAAAGATTGATAGACTTATAGACTGATAGACTTATAGATTGATACACTGATAGACATATAGATTGATAGACTGATATATTTAAAGATTGATAGACTTATAGACTGATAGACTTATAGACTGGTAGACTTATATATTGATAGACTTATAGATTGATAGACTCATAGACTGATAGACTGATAAACTTATAGATTGATAGACATATAGATTGATAAAATGATAGGCTTATATATTGAAATACTTATATATCGATAGACTTATAGAATGATAGACTTATAGATTAACTAGTATATAAGATAAGGCCCTAAGACTTCTCAAACTATTATCTGCAATTGATAAGAAAAAAATTAGGAAACGTTTAGAATAATAATCGATGTACTCACATCAGTTCCCTCAGTAAATGCATACAACTTTTAAATACCGAAAGTTCTTATATCTAAGACCTTTTACAGGAAAGTATAAAACAAATTTGTTAATCCTACTGAATTGCATAATGATGATATAAGCTTTCGTCTATAGAAATAGGCTTCTGATATGCTTGCTCTAAGTTTTAATAACGGATGACAACTAGATCAAGGATAAATATTTAATAACCTATAGAAGATATTTAAAAAAATTTATTTTAGTCATCATAGTATTTACTATTGGCTTAATTGGTCCATATTATAGCCTAATGTTGCGGTAGCAACGGCTGCCACCTTTATCATCATCTAGTTAATTATCAAACATGAATATTATTTATTAAAAATACATTTATATAAATTTGGTAAACTTTAATATCAGAATATTTCCATATCGATTTAAGATTAAAAAAAAAAATCTTTAACGTTTGGATTTAATTTACAAAAAAAAAAAATAGTTCAAATTATTTCTACACATCACATTTAATTTCGATCTACATTATATTGAAAAAATCATGTTCTTTTTTTTCCAAGGGTATATCCTGTTGCCTTAAGTTCCTTTTTTCTAGTTATTGTTGTTGTGACTTAGGAAGGAACACAATGTATTATGAAGAAGAACACAACGTCCTGTTGATTATGATAACGATTTCATGCAAATTTCGTTTGAATTTATTTACAAATAAAAATTGTTTTTTTTTTTCAGATATTTTGTTTTGTGGTGTTTTTGCTTTTATGTCGTCCTGACTTCAATACACGTGTCATACAAAAATATATAAAAAATAAATTCCAAAATATTTGTTGAAAAATATATTAAAATTATTTTTGGTTGTTGAACCAGTACAATGTACAGCATTCATATGTGTATTGTGTGTATGGAAACATATTTGAATGTTAGATAGTTATGTACATTTAGGAGTATTAGGGTGTCCTTTATTTGTTGTATTAAATTTGTTGAAGTGAAATAACACTGACTTGACTGTATTGGATTAGTGGCTGATTTTAGTTTTTCAGAATTTTTTAATAATAAGTAGAACTATGATTTATTTTTTAATAATGAAGGAAGAGATAAATTAGATGCTGGATATAAACTAATCAATTTCGATATCATGTACATTTAGTTTCAAAATTTCGTAATAAATAAAAAAGTCTGAAAACGAAACAAAAATAGAGTAAAAAAAATAAATTAATTATTAGAATAAGTAAAAATTATAAAAAATATGGACACTCTAATTTGGAAATTCATTAAAATGGACAATATCAAACTATCAAATATCTCATATATTGTACACTTTTATTAACCAAGTCGTTTTTGTTTACGACGATATTTAAAATGAAATAAAAGACTTGTATTGAAAAATATTTTCCAAAAAAAAACAAAATTCATTCATTTTTTTGATAAATTAGATTTTAAGAATTTTTCTCATACCATGTAACATTGGAAAATTCCTTCTAGTACCAAATAATTTGTGTTCATCTATTTCCATAACAACACCCAACATCACTTTTAAATAATGTACGTATAATTTGTTTCTATTGTAATAGAAAATTTATGCTTGTTAGACACCAAATATTTCCCGGTTACTTTTTTTGTTGTTGTTGTTGTTTTATATTTTAATTTTCATCTTGTCCATTTGTATATATATATATATATATATATATATATATATATATAGCCGAGACCATCATATCCTTATTCAAAGTCTAAACTATTATAAAAGTTGAAATACCATCTGGTGTTCACTCTTGAAGCATAATAATTCAGTTGAAAAAATGTTCTATTGTGGGAATCAAATCCAAAAAATAAATTTTTTGTTCGGTTTTTCTATTGAAAGCCCTGAGAGATAAATATTTTGTTTTGTTTGAAAATGATATTCTAATTTTGATTTTAAGATTTTGAATACATTTCCGAAAACCTCTCACCTTAAGGTAGCTGAACTTCTATGGTTATTAAATTTGATGTTAATGGCTTGAAAATAAAAATGGCATTTTATTTTTTTTTGTCTGAAGCCTTTTCTAACAACAACAACAAAAATGTAAAAAAAAACAGTTAGTTATCAATGAAAAGGCCTTACTAACCGTACTTAAGTTAACTTAATACTTTACTTACGTTTACGTCAAAACTTAAAGCTATTTAAGGTTAAATAGTCAACTTCAGTTACGCCAGTTTGATAAAACTTCATTTGTTTTGACACTTTGAAAGAAAAAACTCCATTTTGAATTTTGTTTACATATATGGATTTTTATCCACAAATCGAATGTCGTCTAATACTATTTATATAAATTGCTTTCAAAAAGCCTGTATGTATTGGTTTACACAACACACAATAATAATATTAGAGTAGAATACGCATTCTCTGAGTATTCATCTTATATGTATATATATATGTACTTATATACAATTTCCTTTTTACGAGTACTCTGATTGTATGAGTTTGTATTGTACATATCCGATTTGGGTATAGATACTAATTTTATTTTATTGCGGTTATTAGCTCAGTTGGTTAAATCGTCATTTTAATATCGCAAATTTTGTGTAACTTCAATTCTCTGTTGAGTATAGGTCTGATTAGCCTTAAATAAATCAGATAGGTCAAATAGGTCTGATTAGTCTTACTACAGCAGATGCTTTATCATCATCACGAAGTAGAAGGCGCGAAGGTGCCGCAGGTCTCTAGTTTAATTTAAGCGTCATTTTACTTAAGTGACCTATAAACTGAATCGTAACAGCTTAAGTTGAACGAAAAGTAAATTTTTTAAATAAAAACTAATTCGACGGTGCTCTATCGATTGGTGACATTTTAATTTTTAATTCCGAGAAGGACCGGAAAAGGGTTTTTTAAGATCAAAATTTTCCGAGAATTCTCAAAATTGATTGAATCGAAGCCGAGATCGAATTGGTCGAAATCGAATTCAAATGAGAAGAGGTAACTGTTTTTTTTTGCAAATTCGGATTCTACGTCAAAAAACAAGCCACTTCTGTGAAGTAAATTTTTTTTTTTTACTTTTTATTGTTTAAACTTTATACTGTACGGTACCCAAAATGCATTTAGTAAATAATTATTATTTTGTCACAGGCTATCACCAACGCTCAACTAGCTAATCTCTTATCTAAGCAACACCTAGTAAATACTCTAAAACACTATAATTTTATATATAACATTCTATTTTAAATCCTATAGTACACAGTTCCAACGTTTTACTATTTCAGTAATTTTTGTTGCGTTTTTTTCTTGTTATTACAATATTGCTGTCCTCGATTTTCAAACAAATTTGTTTTTATCGCCTTTTAGAATGAATATTGAGATTACTTGCTGGACAAAAAAAAAAAAATAATAACAATAGTGAAAAATTTGCTTTTCGAAGAAATATTGATGTTAGCAATGACCACCATAATGTTTTCTTCACCAAAAAAAAAAAAAAAAATACAAAAATGAAACAACTAAAAAAAAGTTTACTGGATGTGGGAGAATGGAATGAAAAAGGACTTTCAAGGAAAAAACTTTTTTTCTGTTTTTTTTGTTGTTGTTGTAATTTTTAATTCTATCGTTTTTGTATGTTTCGCATTTTTGTTTTGTTATTTTTTTTTTTATTATTTTTGAAGTTAGACAATAAGAATTTATGAAGCTTATAGGAAAATCCTACTTAAAGAATTTTTAATGCAGCTTATTAGCTTTTAATGCTGATTTGATATAATGATAAACGTAAACTGAGAAGATGTAACTTTTTTTTTTTAGCGATCAAAATTGCTTTATTACTGAATTCCAAGGCTCAGATTCTTTTTAAATATCTTGTTTTGTTAATCAAATGGATATTCGGGTGTGAGAGAATTAGTGATAAAATATCTTTCCAATATCAAAAAATTTCTCAATTTTTTTTTTGTTTTTGTTTTCATCTATCCCATATTATTTAAATTTAACTTGACAGTTAATGAAGGTAAAACAGAGAAAATCAGAAAAAAAAAAATTACGGTCCATTAAAAATTGTTTGTTAATTGATTTTTTAAACTTTTTTTTTTATAATGTTTGATCTTTAGTAAATCTTGAGATGAAGCTCTAGGGAGGCAATTAAATTCAGTTTTGATATTTTTATTATGCTAAAATATTATAAGAATAATTTACCGGGTTATCCTTTGTTAACTAGCTTATAATATTTTTGTTCTATAATTTTCAGAGTTTGGACTGACAGTTTTCAGATATTATTGGAAAAAGTTAGTTCTTGAAGTAGTTACTATGCTTAGACTAAATTGATTTAAGACTTTTTAACATTAGGTTCCATTGTAATCATGTAGCTATTGGGCTATTCTCTAAGTAAATATTTTGGAAGTTAATAAAATAAATTATACTATAAATTACTTTGCAAGTGTGTTAGTCTGTTTCGGTTACAAAAATAGTGCACCAAACAAATTGAAATAAATTATTAAACAGGAAAAAATTGTAATATTAACCCTTTGACGGACACTAAAAATTGTGAAGGGTCACTCAGAAACGCACTTTTTATAACTAAGTTTGAATTTTGACCTCTAGTATTAATGTCACGTTTGTTAATGGTTCTAAATAGCCAATATTGGCCTTTTTAAGGGGGTGGACGCGAGACGGTATATGCCGCCATTGCATTCCTGAACAAAGTATTACTCTTAGTAAGAAAATGGCGGTATTTACCGTTCTGATGGTATTAAATTAATTGATCATGAACATCACTAATTTCATGGTCATCACTTTCAATCACTCTGAATCGTTTTGATCTTCATCTGAATCTTCTCTTTCAATGCCAGGATTTACATATGGGGGATCATTTCCAAATTCCCCATCATCACTGGAAAAATCTTTTTCTGACTCAGATTCAGGCTAATAATTAGGCGTTATCTCTTCACCACTTTTTTCTTCAAATAATTCTAATATTTTTTGTTGTTCTTCTGCTGTAAGGCTCCATTTTACTGAAACATATTTATAATTAATATATTTTGCATTTAATACAGTAATTATATACTATACCATGAAATGAAACAAAATTTTTTTTTTAAATTTGAACATCCGTCGTCAATTATGCTTAGAGTTGAACAGTTTATGCACTACTAATCTAATTTACATATTAATAAAACGGCATTTACCGTCATAAAAATTTTTGTTGGACCATTTTACACATTCTTAAAATTATATTCTACGTATTAGAAATACTACTAAAATATCAAAATACTACGTCATTTTTATTTAAAAAAATATTACACAAAACAAAAATACTGGATGAATCATAAAAATATAAGGTTTTTGAACGAAATAATACAAATACAATTTAAGACGATATTTACCGACATTTGCCACCAGACTCAATTCTTTACGACAGCATATAATTTACTGTCATTTTCGTCAAAGGGTTAATCAAAATTGTCCTCTCATTCGAACCAGGTAATTTTCGTTAAATGTGCATGTTGGCCACGGTTGACCACTCCGTTCAAATAAAAATACTGTTAGTTTTAAGTAAATCCTATGATCAAATAAAGAAAGATATATATTATATACAATAAAATAAACAATAGACTAACAGTGCATCTAACTATTAAACAATTCATAATATGTACATCTATAATTATCAACACAAAAGCGAAATAAGCAAATAAAATATGAAGAAAAATTGTATAGGCTTTTTCTACAGCTTCCTCTGGTAATCTATCATATTATATTATCTCAACCAGTACGTACTAAATGTAAATTGTTAGGTGATTATGAAACAAAGAAAATCTAGGTCTAAGATTATACAATATATGTTATCCCAAGCATCTGAGTTTAGTTTTTAATAGGTCCAGCAATAAGAGAGATTTTTAGATCAAAATTTGAATCACCAATTATCGACCGATCTCAAAATTTTCCGCCATTCCTAAACTTTTTGAGCTATTATTGTATGATTTCATTTATTATTACTGTGAATGTTTTTTATTCCCTAACCAACATGAATATATGGATCAAAAATCAACTGTTTTTAATCTTGCAGAGTCAGTTTTAACTTTACACAAAAAATATGGCAGAGGCTTTTCAAATATATTTTATCTATACTGACTATAGTAAACGCTTTACTGCATTCAATAATACTTCTAGAATTAAGAATAGTTGGTTTTCCAAATCTTTTCCTGAAATCGGTAAAATAATATTTAACTGATAGATCTTTTTATATAGAAAAACTTCTATAGAAGATGCTTGTCTCCTACAAAATGATCTATTCTTTCTTCTTTTAAATGTGAATAAATGTGCTTTTATATGTATTGCACACGCCAACTTAATCCGGTTTGTTTCAATTATGCTTTAAATGGTATAAGCTTTTCCAAAACAAGTTCAATTAAAAATTTACGGATTTACTTTGATTACAAGCTTAACTTTAAATCACATTTTTGTAATACTATCAATAAATCCAATTCTCTATGCTAGGCTTTTATAAAACGTTGCTCAAAGGAATTCAACGATTCATATGTTTTCAACTCCTTGTACATATTCGATTTTCATTAGACCTAATTTTGATTATTCCAGTCAAGTACTTTTATATGAAGTTCATATCAATAGAATTGAAACAGAATAAATTTTTTTTTTTTAAAATGTGTTTTGCCAAGCTTCCGAAGAAAACAATGGTATTGATGTGTGAGCTAAACCAATAAATAAATAAATTTTTTTTTTTTTTGTTTTTTATTATGTCTCAATGAAACATTACAATCTGTCTCTGAAGGAGACATACAGTAGTTTGTATGACATTTTATATGCTTTTAAATTGCACGAATTAGCGGATGAGATAACCCAGTGGTCAACCACCCATGATGCCAACTTTATACTCAATTGATTTCTTGGCCCACATTTGACTGTTCCTATTGTCTACTGGGTAGTTGCAGGATACTCTATAACGCTTAAGTCGACTTACATCACTTGCAGCCAACAAGCTACTTGCTAGTTGGATCTGCCGCTAATCTAATCTGGTACTTTCCGCTTATATTTCTAATCTCCTCCTTAATGGTTCTCACCTGCAAATCACGATGTATGACATCATTATTGACAAACCAAAGCGCGCCAACTATCAATCTAAATAGCTTTGACTGGAAACGCTGTATTATTGCAAATATTTGAGTTGCTGGCTACTCCCCCTACAGTTGGATTTCGTAGGTGTATATCGGTTTCAAGATAGCTTTATAAATCAGCAGCTTTTTTTCCAGTGACAACGGCGAGTTGCGGCCAATCATCTAATACAATTTGCTTAGCTTCAAGCCCAGCTGCTTTCTTTTGTAATGAAATAAGTCTCCTGTCCAAGTGCATGCCCAAATACTTTACAGCCTCTTTTGGAGGTACTACTTCGTTATTAAGTACAACCACTGAACAAGTTTTTCTCTTTAGTGTAAATGTGATATATGTTGATTTTGATCCATTCACCCTGATTCTCCACTTTTTTAGCCATTTCTGAACTTTGTTTATGCTGTGTTGCAGAATCTCTGAATCATGCACTGGGTTACTATGTGAGGCCAACATGGCCGTATCATCAACGAAAGTGACGGTGGTTTTTTCATTAGTTGTTGGTAAGTCTGCAGTGTAAATGAGATATGGGACAGGACCGAAGACGCTGCCCTGCGGTACACCTGACATAACTTCATTAGTTGGTGTATAGGTACCTTGATGCTTCACCAAAAAGTGTCTTTCGATAAGACAGGACCTAAGACTCTGCCTTGTAGTACACCTGACACAATTTCATTAGTTGGTGTATAGGCACCTTGATGCTTTACCAAAAAGTGTCTTTCGATAAGATAAGACCACAGAAATAAATTCTGTGGTAACATTTTTTTAAGTTCGTACAGCAATCCTTCATACCCGATTTTATCAAATGCTTGACTAATATCTAGAAATATCGCTGAACAGTACTTTATCTCGTCTAGGCTTAACTTGATTACATCTGCTATTCTATGTATTTGCTCGATAGTTGCTTCGATTTCATGCTTTGGAACAATTTAGCTTTTTCACCCAAAATCGGTTTTAATCTTTCCAAGAATAGTCTTTCAAATAGTTTTGATAAGCACGGTAGTAAGCTAATCGGGATGTAGGATGTAATTTCTTCACTTGGCTTGCCTGGTTTTGATATAAGCAAATAAATAGTTTTGATATTTTTTGGCACACTCACAATTATAAATACTGATAATTCCCAGTAGGTTTACATGATAAATGAACAAGTAGAGACTTTTCAGAATACTAATTGCTGTTCTAAGCATTTGACCATTACTCATGAAAATTTCTAATTTTCCATTAATCGATTTACCCGGCCTTAACTCATGATTGTCGTAGTTTAGCCAATATTTTTGCAATCATATCAATATGGCTATAAACATTTTCAATTAATAAATTCGCTTATATGGCATGATATCAATGGGGTCAATATGGAAACATTTTGCTACCACCTTTTCTTATATCCAGCAATGCTTTACGCTATACCTTCTGAAATCTTCATTTAAAATTCTAAATTTGTATTGGGTAGTTGCAAAACATTAATACTCATCACAAATTATTTTGGAATAAATAATTTTTATATTGAGTCGCCATCTCAACTATTGTAGTTCAATAAATCCCTTAAAGGTGTTTCATTTTCTTTTAGATTTCTTAAAACCTTTTTATCTCATTCAGCAAATCTCAATTAAGTTCAACAGAGGTGATCTAAAATTTTATCACAACACAAACAATTTACGGTAAAAGTAAATTTTTCTAATGTTTTCTGATAAATTAAATAAATTTTTGCTTTTATGATATGACGAAAAACATAATGTGATTTGCAAATTTTGACCTAAAAATGTCTACTAAATTTAATTATGTATCAGTTTAGATGGAAATTTGAACAAATTACGGTACACTGGACGGTAATTCTCAAATTCTTTAAATTTTTCTCATTCTTAAAAAAAAGAGAAAAAGGTTAAGATGACAACATTTATTTTATTAAAGAGAAGGCAAAACTAGAAAAACGTTAACTCAAAAAAAAAAACGAAAAGAGTACCACAATGAATTCAAATATAAAATAAAATAACAAAAAAAAAAAAAATTAAAACCAATCTACATACGACTATAATTTGAAATTATCCTAATACATCCCCACTTATGATAACATAAACACTCAAAAAATATCAATTCGTAAAACAACAAAAAAAAAAACAAAAAAATAAAAATAATAAAAAATACAAATTTATTTGAACATCACTGACCACAAATGACCCTTGTAAATAAATTTTCATAACTTATTAAAGAGATGAAAATTCGCCTAATATAAAATCAAATGTATGTCATGTCAGTGTGTGTGTGCATGTGTGTATGAGTATAGTATACCCATTAAGTGTTTTTGTTTTTTGATTCTACAAAATAGCTTAACTACGACTATATTGTAACGAATGTAAAAAAAATAAATATAACAGAAACAAACCAAAATTGTGTTGTCTTTTGTTTTTTTTTGTTTTTGTTTCTTGTCCTTAATAGTCCCTTTTATTTTCTTTAGTATTTTTCTATTGTTTTTTCTCTCTCTTCTTCTGTTATTGTTTTTATTTTTCAAATGTTTCTTTTTTCATTTCTGTGTTTAATTTTATTTTTCTTCCACATGAGTATTTTCTTTAACAATTTTGCATTTCGTTTTTTTGTGGTACTGTTAAAAGCTTTCCTTAAAAAAATTCCCATTCAAATTTTCAATTCAATGTTTATTATTATTATTGTTGTTGTTGTTGTTGTTTTTTTTTGTTTTTAGATTCCTAAAGAAAATTGCCTTGCAGATATTTATTACCATCGAATAAGAAGGTTGAATATTATACGTATTGTATATTATAATATAATAGAGGCCATATTTGAAAATTGTACAACTTACTATTGTTTTTCAAATATGTGTGAATATTACGTCAAGAACAGTGGTTTGAAACCTTTTTTTTTAAAACCGTTGATGTAATTAATAATTGCATTTTTTTCAATGTTAAGAAATTTTTTCTGAATTTATCCAAATCAAAATATATATTTATTTTAATATTTATTTAAAATTGTATATAATGTACAGGGTGCCTTGATGGTATCAAATCATACAGTCAGGGTTTATAGAAGATATCGAAACAAAACAAAAATTGTATTAGAAGGGAGTATAAATATATACGACATAATATAATCAACTATGCTTTTTATATTAAAAAAATTACTCAAAATTTATGGAAAATAAGAAGTTGTATTAATATACTGTTATTTGTTTTGTTAATAAAATTTGTTTTAATTTATATTTTTGGTTCATAAGAATTTAATAATACTTTACTTTAGGCTCAAGAAGATATAGATCATAACAGTTGATAACGTTAGCTAGAATTATTCTATTTGGCTGTAGTTTTATAGCGTTTTGAATAGACCCCCATGCAAAAATAATTTTTCGTTCATTTTGATCACCTCAATCATCTCTAATATTATAATACGACATTCCAGAGATACTCGTAGGATTTCAATAATGCTTCAGGCTCATATTATTCCATACATTTTTCTTTTTATTATCTAATTGTTCTACGTTGATACGACCATTCTCTATATTTTTTAATTATCTAATTCAATAGCACATATATGCACATCCTTCAGCAGTGCTTGTGACTAAATTAAGTAAATTGAAAATTATATTATATAGGTATAGCAAATTTGACTACAATATATCACTAATGACTAAAATAAATTACTAAAAACGAAATCGGTTGTCAAAAATGCAATACGAAATCTATGTGAAATAAAAAATATTTGTCAATATTATAGAAATTAAAATTACGATACCATTAATTAAATACAATGTCAAAAATAACCTAATAGTGGGAAAGGAAAGTTGGGAGAGGTGTGGAGGGTGAAAAGGAAGGAGATGAAGATGTTAATGTAATATATATATTACTAGCACAGTCACCCACGTTGTTCGGGATCAACACATAATATATAAAATTTCAAATTTTGAAATATAATATAACAAAGGCCCAGCATGCGCTGCCATGTCCATGTTCACCAAATGGAACTTTGCATGCTCACCAAATATTCACACAAACAATCGGCGGCGTGGTCACGATAAGATAAAGTATATTTATACCAGACCTATTTGATTTAATCATCTATTGGGTCAAATAACAATATTTATATAAATAAGTTAGACACGTCAAAATTTTGTTGCCTGAAGTTTATTAAAAGTGACTAAGCTCGTAATGTATATATCACCCTATGTGCAGCATGTTGCACAATTATTATTTCTGTCAAATTTAAGCTTCTTTATAGATAATATTTTTTGTTTTATTTGCAGGAATTAAAATAAAAATATTGTTTTTCTGTTAAGTCAATTGCTAAAACACTTAAAGGTTGCCTTGGGTTTTAGTTATAAAAATAGCAAACCATATTATAAGGAATTGATGGCGTTTAGACTGGAAAGGGTAGTCTTAGAAAGGTAAAACATAAAAACTTAAAAATAAAAACATAACTCTTAGCAGAGCATCCTTACATGTCTTTAGCAGCGCACTCCGAGTGGGTTGGATTACATAATGGGTTTTCCAGCTTTCCAACTGGAATAATTTGCCTAAAACCGAGAGCAAAACTTTACTCCACCCATAATGCTGTTATTATTTCGTAAATCCAGTAAGGTTCTATCTGAAGCTTCAAACAATAATCTATTAGTCGTTGTACACTCGTCCCAAGGCAGTTTCCATTTTGATAATACAAACTGTACTTTCGGTATTCGAATTTTTTCATATACGTAGCTATCTCACCATTTTTTTTTCCATCTTTTCGCTATCCCATCCATTTCGTGTATTTTTTTATCGAATTCTATTTCTTACACCTTAAAATAAGAACATTTGTTTTTTTTATATGACTAACATTCGTGTTCACAATTTTTAGCAAATAGCAATGCAAAGAAAGGGCGAATGTAACTACAACGTTGTTTCATTTTTTATTTGAATAACAATTTCATTGTTTCTAATTCATTGTTATTAAAAAAAAACCATAATTAAAAACTTTAAAGCGGGCAAAATATTATGGTAAGACTATATGTATTGACATGCTAGACAATATAGAATTACACTGGTTATGTGCTTGCATCTGTAAAAATTATAAAAAAAATACAGTAAAAAATCTTTGCGTGTGTTTTGTATTAATTTTGATATTTTTTCGTCAATTCCTTAAAGCAAGTGGAAGAAACGTAGGATAAGTAAAAAAATTGGTTCTGTTTGGAAAGAGAAAAAACAAAAACAATTTGAAGTCATCACTCTAAAATCGAAATTTTAATAAAAATTGTGACGAAATTGGAATTTCTTCTACAGGCAAAAAAAAAAAAATCATTCGTTTCGATTTTGCATCTGCATTTGAAAAAAACAAAACAAATCAAGTACAAATATATACGTCATATACGTCATAAATAATAAAAAAGATGATATATATTATGTATGTACATATAATATGTTATATCTTTGCTACTTACCTGTTAATGATTTTTTTTTTTTTATGAATAAAATAAAAATTCGTGTATGAAAATAAAAAAGTTTACTGCAAAAAAGCAGGACGTGTGGGAACAAAATAGCCTACAATTTTTGAAGCAACTTCAGATGTATAGCCTTTCGAGGACCTCTTTTTTTTTAAGGTAATTAAATTTTCTTTAATTAGGTGAAAAAAAAATTATTTTAAGACATTCGCTATAAAAGTATTAAAAAAACTGAACTTATTATGGAAGTGAAGTTATTATAAAATAGATATAGTTTTCCTCATTTACAACAGTTGTTGTAATCTAACCCGCATTATCCCATAGGCACAATAGGCACAGTGCCTAGGGCCTACGAATTGTAAATGTCCTACGAAAATGTATACATATTTTTATTTACGAAAAATTTATATAATAAATATTCAACCAAAGCATGAAAAGAAAAACTTCACTTAATCCAAAATAACTCAAAATTTATTTTCAAAAAACCAAAAAAAAATCATTCATTTAGTAAACAATTTATTTAATTATTACCTAAACTAATCTTCCTACATTTTTTATTGGCGAATTCGACAATAACATCATCGAAACTAACGTCTCGCATTAAATCACTTTCAATTGATAAAAGCGTAAGAGATGATAAACGTTCCTGTCCCATAGTTGATCGGAGGCAATTTTTTATTCTTTTCAGCTTTGAAAAGCTCCGCTCCCCTTCCGCATTCGTTCCAAATATCGATAAATAAATTCTTAACACAATATTTACATTAGGAAAACTGGTAACTAGTTTATTATTTATTTGTGCAATTATCATTTCCTTCACTGATTTTTTATTCCCATACATTCGTGAAAATAATAAAAACTCGTCAACAAATGCATCTTCAACATCTGAAGAATATATTTGCACTAACTGGTTTGCTTTCGAAACTATTTCATTATTTGTTAAGCTTTTGTCCACCAAAAAAATTAAACCTTTCATATAACATTTGATATGCTCCAAGTCGCTTACGCATTTCAATTATAAGTCTATCTACTATTATATAAAAAGATTCCATACGAAATTTGTCACTTGCACTTAGCCTCAAGCTAGGAAACAAATAACACACATCAATGCTGTTTCAAAATTGTTCAGCTTTTTTATTAAAAATTTCGCTTCCTGCACAGCCACAGTAGGTTCGCTTTCAGTTATTTCAAACAATGCTTGTTGAATTTCTGAATCATTCATAAATAGAGCCTTAGTAGCATCATGTCGAACAGACCATCTGGTTTCTGATAAATTTTTAACAACACAAGTATTTTCTTTCATATTGTCTTTAAATTTGGACCATCTTTGTGATGGAAAAAAAAAATGTATATTGCTTGTAAAATTCCAAAAAACTTTACTGCTTCCAAACAACACTCCACAGCAGTTAAACCTACCAAATTAAGACTATGAGTAGCACATGGAACCCATTCAGCCAGACTATTTATTTCTCTAAATCTAGCTTGTACAACTGCATATATGCAAAATATATATGCGTTATCATATGATTGGGACCTGCAATTTCCAATACTTATGTTATAATGTTCCAAAGTATGTCGTATAATGTCGAATAAATATTTTCCATCGTGTTTTTCAATTGCAATAAATTTTAAAAATCGTTCAACCACATTTCCACATTTAAGTACATACCGAATGATCACGGTGAGCTGGTCCAAATGACTAATATCAGGAGTTGAATCAATGCTGATTCCATAATATTTTGCTTGGAATGAAACTAAACTTTGTTATTTAAATAAAGTGTTGTTAAACAAAAACACTTTGGAATTAAATTAACGCATTTTAAAAATAAACCACAGCTGACTTCATTAGGGATACTGGCAAAAAACTATTCGATAGGGTTAAAGGTAAAAGTGCCTAGGGCCTACGAAGAGGTTAATTCGGGCATGGTTGTAATCAATTACAAATCAATGCGTGTAAGAGTAAGACTTTGCAAAAACAATTATAAAAAAAAAATTATTATTATTGAAAATCTGAAATTATAACTATAATATTGTTTCAATAAATTAATGATTAGTATTTCCACTTGAAAAATATTTAACTAAAGTCTATAGAACCCAAAATGATTGTATGTTATGGTTATTATTACAATAATTGACGAAAAATGTTTTTTTATTTAATACCGTAGAATTTTTGAAATATTTTCTGTATAAACAACTACAAAAATTTTTTTTCCCTAAAACCATGGGTTTCTTAGCTCTGCTTTAAAATAAAGAAAAAGAAAAATAATAAAACAGAATTTAATGTTTAACTAAACAAAACCACGAATGAATAGTTCTCTATGGTACCTTCTGTTGGATACCTTATTTGTTTGATAGTATTATAGAGTAGTTACAATTGCCCTGTTATTTCTAATAAACAGTTTTTCGTAACATATCCTTTTTATTATCCTTTATTTTTTCCTTACATTATTTATACAAAAAAAAACAAAAGCGAAAAAAAACAACGCTATAAACAAATTCAACACGACGAATAATAATAAAATAAATTTTCAGGAGGAGCAAAAAATGAAATAAAAAAAAAATTAAGAAAGATACTATTTTTTTTTTTTTCTGTTTTTTTGGGCCACGAATTTTTTACATTACTATACCGCATCATATCATCACCATTTATAGTCTCATCGGGTTCTGTGGTCTTAATATAATTTTTTGTTTTTTTTTTTATTTTTCAACCATAAACAAAACAAATGAAACCCAAAAAAAAAAGCAAAAACAAAAACAAATAAATAAAAAAAACTAAACTATTTAAATGGATTCAAAATTTTCTTAATTCGGGTTGTTTTTCATTTTTTGTTTTTTTTGGTTGGAAAGAAGCTATTAAGTAACACTCAAAGGAGTTAAAAAACAAATGAAAATAAACTATTTTAGAGGTTTGTTCTTGTAAACCACAAGATAAACAGAAGCCTAATGTAATTTATTTTCAAATTTTGTTGATTTTAAAAAAAAAAATTTAATAATTTTGGTATAGCAGGAGTGGGGTTAAAAAAAAATTAATTCTTTGAATTAGATTTAATAGATTGGATGCTCATTTAATTATTTAATTAAATCATTAATTTACAAGACCAATCAGATTAGTGGTAGCACAAGAAAGTGTACTGGGGCATGTACTTTACTTTTATATACGTAATTAACCTGTCGCTAGTAACAGCAAACACTATGGCAGCTGATACTGACGTTTAATACCAGCTCCTTCATTGTACAAACATTACTGCAAATAGCTTGTTTGAAATTGATAAAATTGCTAAAAAAAGTCTTGGAAAACTCTTGATATGAAACTTGATAGAAAATTCTATACACGCTAGCTGCGGAAGAGCTTAACTTAATTTTGGATTATTCCCAATGTATTAAGGTGGATAATGGTGTTATAAATTTGATGTTTATTCAGATTTTACGAATTTAATTTCTGATTATTCTGGTCTGATAAAATCGATTTATTAATTAAAATGGGACTCATAACTTTGTTTTGTATTATATTGTATAAAGGTGGATTTTATTTGACCAATATTTAAAAACTTAAAAATTTTATTGGCTCTAAAAAGGGAGATAGCTTTTTGAATTTTTATATAAGAAAAAAGTAGATCGCTGCAAAAAATTCTATTTGGGAAATTTATTTTATACACAAAAAACAACAGTTCAACCGTCAAAATCATCTGTTGAAAAAAATTATTTTTTTTATATACATTTACTCAAAAAATTGTTAAAAAACTGTTGCCGGTTTAAAGAAACTATCCCCGATATTTTAAAAATATACTTTATCATAATATTCCAATTTTTGTGCAAATATCCCCGGTGAATGATATTTTCTGTTCTTGTCGTACGCATTGAGCTCTCATATAAAATAATGTCATTTTATGTTATCTCCCTTTTTAGAGCCAATAAATTTTTTAAGATCTTAAAATGTTGGTCAATTGAAATCCAGCTTAACTGATTAAATTTTTTGTAAATGGAGTTCGATTTTGATATTAATTTTTTTTGATTATTTTCGAATAGATACATTTTAATGTTCTCTTACAAATCCAAGGAAATTGATAGAACAGAAAAATAGGACAAAAAAAAATCAGAAATGTAAAGAGGTGTTGTTTTTGTTCATTCGACATTAAAACCATCAGCACTTTAAACCAAAATCTAATAAAACTAGTTTTTTATACTATTCTATTGTAAAAAGGTTGGCCCACCTTTAAACATATTATCACAATAAAAAATGTAGCGTAGGTAATTACTATCCATAAAAATGTTGATTGTGTATCGTTGATTTTCAACTAAGGTTTTAACCTTCACACGGGCAGGATTAACGTATGTTAATATTTACTTTTTTACTTTTCTATAAAAACTTCAATATTTGGCCGATCTTAATGAAATCAGAGATCAGGGCCTAATTATTTTTAGTAGATATTGAATATATAAAAAAAAAGTTCGGAAAAACGTGTCTATGCCCAATTTTTCGGCATTTAAATTTTTTTTCTTCGTTGTTGGGCAAAATTAACATATGTTAATATTCTTTTTATTCATACAAAATGTATGGTATTCTATAAAATTTTTGTAAATATTTCGATAAAAGTTGAAAAATAAGACAAAAAGGCTCTGAAATATTTAAAATTGAAATAGAAATATACTAAAATTAATATATTTCAAAACATAAAGTAAATAAAGCGCCACAGGTTTTTTGAAAAAAAATTTTGTTTTGAATTTTATTTTTGGTATGTTATAAAAAAGAAAAATTCTTTTACGAAGTTAAATTAAAATTTGTGTCAACCATTTTGATGTATTGAAAATTGCGGCGAATCTTTCACAATCAGTTAAACTTTTCATTGATGGATGCGGACCTATCAATTTTTGTCGGAAGTTTTTTGTTGTCTAGCCCTTTGATATGTTGATGGAATTTTATTCCACTTTGTGCCATCCTTTCCAATAAAATATTGATTTGAATCAACAAAGTGATTTTTTTCTTGTTGTACTTTTGATTCATCATCTAGTGACTCTTCCTCAGAATCATGACCATCACTTAAGTCTAAGATGCATTTTATAAGCATCTGATTCTTCATTTTCATTTTGCGAAATACGATAATCTTCGTTTTCATCTTTGTCATCATTATCATCACTTTCGACTCTTGAGGAACTGGCAACTGGTTCAAATACTATTTCTTCCGGTGGTCCTATACCACCATGTTCATCATCTAGCACATGTTCCACCAATCTAGAGAAATATGCTTGTTCTTCCTCAAACGATAACCTGTAAAAATAAATTTTTTTGTATCTTTTGTGTGCATTTTTTTTTTTTTTATATTTTGTGTTTCTCTTAGTAAAACTCAATAAAAAAAAAGTGTCATATACCTGTAACGGAATTTTTTTTTAAATTTCATACATTTTAAGTAGTTTTGCTCGATTTCGAAGATATTTATTAATATTTACACCAAAATATAGGAAATTAAAAAAATGGGTTTTTTGACGAAAAACAATCATTTTTTGTGCTTTTCGCAATTTTACTAAGAATTACAAAATTTACTTACCTGCCTACCTGAACGGCACATAAAATTTTAAACTCTTCCATATTATTGCATATATTGAAAATTAAATAAATAATCTTTCCAAAATACATATACTTTATTTAATTTTTTTTTTATTTCACTGAAATAGATACACTGTTGTTGTCGGAACTACTAGCTCTGTTATAAGTACCTTGTAACAAACGGAAGTCCCTAGTAGCACTTCCTTTTTCTAAAATATCGGTATTTCCAAAAAAATATCTTAGATAATCGCTGGTAATAAAAGCAAACATAAAAGTAACAGTAATGCACATACAAAAATAATCATAAAAACATAAAAATCATTTATTTTTGTCAAAAAAATTTCCATACAAAATATATGGAAAAACCAAAAATATTAACATATGTTAATCTTGCCCGCTTACGTATATTTCATTTGCCGCCCAAGCGAAGGTTAAGAGAAAAATGAGAAATCATTATACCAGTACTGAAACGGATTTAATATACAAATAAGGTATGGGCTAACTTTTTGTCAATAGAGTAATATATACTAAATGGTAGATGGAGGTGATTAACACAACTAACTTAATATATTTTTATATCCCTCTCTGTCTGATTTCAAATAATTTTTCGGTTCATTCAAATTTTTCTATAAAATTTTAAATCATCTACTTTAGAGAGGAAATGTGTAGCTTAGTGATCGTATAACATTTTTGATAGTAATTAGGTAAATTTGTATACCTTATCGGTGTACTTTAGTAGATACTGGAGTTGTTTAATACATATAATTGATTACTGTCCTCAGCTAGGTTGCTATAAATGTTAAATACCGTAAATGTCCTGGAATTTACATCATTACAATGATTTTGGTTCTGAGTAAATTCTACATTGTAAAATTCAGTGTAGCTTTTTTGCCAAACGATTTTGTGCCCTAGGTGCCTATTACACATTAATGTTTTCAATAATACTGCGCAGTTACCGGATAAACATTTGATGAGTTCTATTCTCATCAATTTTTTCATCAATCTAGTGTCAAAAACAGCTTGGTTAAAAAAATGGTTTTTTGTTTAAATTTTTGGGGAATGTTTAGACAATTTTTTAAAGGTTATTATTATGTGAAAAATAAATTTAAATAAATAATTTTTTCACAAACAAATATAGAAGACTCTAAAAAATTACGGTTAACAAAAAAATTAAATGAATACGAAGTTAAATATGAATGTGAAGTATTTAATCAATTTAAGTTGTCCAGTAATTGACAATTAAAATGATGAAAACATTGATGTGTAAATGGGCTTTAAAAATAACAAGTGCATGTTTTCTTAATTTTGCTACTGTCTTGATTCAGAACTGTATATCAGGAGTAAGAGAATGATAGTTTTGTTCAGTTGTGGCTTAGTGTTTTCAAACAGGAGTCTTATAATTTACTGATCTTACAGTCAGTGTCTTCTAATGCCTAAATTCATTTTTAATCTGTTTGTACTGTATTGACCTACTGTAAAAGACCACTTTGATAATTCTGTCTGCGTCTATGTGGTAAGACGACATCATATTTTTCTGCAAGTTGTCGCTGTGATTTTATCCATCTTTGAAACGTTAAGATGCCTGACGTTACTATGTTTACTGGGTACGTCATGTCACATACTTTTGCCAGTTGTTGACAACCAGTATTGTAATTATTATTATTGCTTGCCAATATTCATTTATTGTGTTATTTTGGTTATTGTGTTGTATGAGATATATGAGTATTGTAATTGATACATATAGGTTATTTTCGGTTATAAGGTATTGAGTATATATTAATTATTTTTATTTTTTTATTGATTATAAATTTTATATATAATATTATGTTATTTTTTTTTAGTTATATGTTATTTATACAACTGAATGGAATCGCACCCGTGACTGCCACATCATGAGTGAAACATTTTTCTGTGCTCCAACCGATTAGGCCACGGAAGTATTATTTGTTTTATCTTCTATTTATCTTTGGATTGCAGTACATTGATCCTGTTATTTTGTTCTCAAGATCTTACCTTATTAGTGTAGCCAGCTGTTTAATTTTTTTTGTTTGATTCGCGTTATAAGATGTTATAATTTGCTAAGTTCCGCAAATCCTGAACATTAATGATTTCTGAATTTATCACTAAAATCAAATTTCATAACATCGTATTTTATAAAAAAATTTCAATTTTAATTTTTAAATTTTAATGGTAAAAAAAGGAAAAAATAAAAACAAAAATTCAAAACAAATTTTTTTTTTTTTGTATAAACAGTGTTGATGAAATTTGAATGAAATTAGAATTTTTTCTTATTTCTTTTTACTTTTTCTTGTTTTTGTTTTTTGTTAAGCATAAAATCAGAAATGTGTCCCATTTTTTTTGTTTTTTTGTTTGTTTAAATTTGTGATTTTTCTTATCTTTTCTTGTGTCTAATTTTGTCTTATTTTGCCTATTACGTAAATTTTATTGAATTTGTATAAATTTACATAAATTTGAATGTGGTGGCCGAAATATAGAAGAAAATAATTGAAGTAATGTAAAAAAATGTATACCCAAAGGGAAATAATCTTAGTTTCGTTTAATGAGGATAAAAAATAAGAAAAACAGGTATCTAAAATATCTGGGATATGGCGATGAAGGAAGAAATTAATCTGTAAAAGTTAAAATTTTGTAAATAAGTTTGAATAGATTCTATTAACGGTTTAATATAAAGCCAGACTTTATAGGTATAATAAATAAGTAACATGGGCGCTACAGACCTTGAAGGTCCTGGGCCTGGCACAAAATTATCCTCCACTGACTTCGGACACGAGCGGAATCTCTCCAATTGTTTATTTGAAGTCTTTCATATCTGCCCATACTTCATTTCACCAACGAAGGTGTGGCCTCTCTCGACGACGCATTCCGTGGGACTTGGATTCGAAGAGTTTCCTAGTTGGAGTATTTTCATCCATAGTACGGTCTAGCCAATTTTCGATTTTAAATGTGATATAAACAAAGTTCGAACCTTCGAATTAGAATCTATGAAATGTTTGAAATTTATTAATTATTTCCGGAACGAAATATTTCAAATTAAAAAAAATAATATGGCTTGGGCAAAAATGTTTTGTGGATATACTAGTGATGTGATTTTATTTTGTAATCTGTTCAAAAGATATTTCTAAGTTCTACGTTCGATTCCGATAAAGAGAAAAAAAATACTTGATGAGTTTTCGACCTGGTCTAGGGTACTACTTTGTCCATTGAGATAAAATAAATTACAACAAATAATTAATAATACATTCTAGTAACAACTTAAATAAAATCAAACTATTCTATTTAAGAAGGCTTAGTTCCTGAGTCCTGACCATAGCAGTAGTTTTCCACATTTTATTGAGTTGATAAGCCAGTAATTTGATGATTAGATGCTCAACAGAGTTGATAATTAAATGCTCAAACAACATTTTGTAGTAAAATATTGAAGTATAAACTTCACTTAAATAAGCCCGAAACGGTTATACTTAAGATACTGCCAAGAACATTGAAAAGAAAGTGGATTAATAACTGGAATTCTTCATTTTTTAGCAATGTACTATCAAATATCTAAGAGATTTAGTGCATAGTCACTGTACGTTCACTGAAATACACATTCGGTTATAAGTAAGTATTTGAATGTCGGGAGCCATTTGATTTGCACTACTTTTCAGTATTTTGGTATTTTTGGAAAAACATGAATATATATTTTATACAGATTAATCTTAAATAATCGTCAAATTTAAATTGGTAGGACGAATGAAAATTGAATTGGAAAAAAAATTTATTTTATACAATTTTCTCTGGATTGGATACAGAGTTTTACTTGTCTATATTCTCTTAAGTTGAATTTCTGTATCAATATTTCTATATTCATCGTCGTTGGATTACTTAGCCTAGGCTGGTTTCTATCCAGTTTAATACATATTTATTTTTTAGTTATTCTATACTTATTAATTTAATAATTCCATCGCTTCACAATTATTTTCAGGATTAATTGGGTTATATACAAGATGTCCAGATTTAGTTGATAATAGGGATACTAGAATTTCTAATAAATTTAAAAAAAAAAACCTTAATTTTTATAAAAAAAACATAGATAAAATGAATATGATAATTATTTTAGACATACAAGATTTGTAGTAACTCAAAGAAATACCTACAGATTTGCTAGAAAGATTACTGAAGGCATGAGCTTTAGCTAGCAGGGTAGTAATTTGTATTATTACTATTATTATTTTTTATTGAATATATTTTAAAGTTTAGTACAATAGTAATTTACTACCAAGTGCGAGAGCTATCATATTTGGTTATTTGTAGTATCGATTGGTTAATTCAAATTCATATACCACATATTAATTCCATATTAAACACGGTTCGATATTTCAATTAAAAAAATTACCTTTGTATAATACCATAGTTGATTATCGTTACTTAAAGTGATGTCTGATTTGCACTTTTTCATAATACAGTGTAGCAAATGGCCACCATAATATTTCTATTCGAAACAAATTAAATATAAAACAGACTTCGATTAATGTTACTTAAAGTGGATTTTATCTAGCACGATTTTATTTTAATCAGCATTTTAGAAATAGATACAGTATATTGAGTTTTTACTTAAAGAAAAAGATAGACAGTTGCAAATAATTTCCCCAAAAATATTTCCCTATTCAAATGCTACGGCAACATTTTTTTATTACGTTAAAGTTAATTGCTTTGAAATTTAAAAAAAGTAATAAGACATTATTTGTTCATACTTCTATTTTTTTTTACCCTTTTTTTCACTCTTTTCACTTTCTTTTTCACGACTTTTTAAAAAAAAATAATGCGCTGAAGCTATTTTGATCAATTTTACTTTTTGAAATGAAAACAAATTTATTTGAATACTCTTCAATGTTACCGTTAAAAAAATCCAAAACGTACAATGATAACACTTTAGTAGTTTTAACCTAAAATTGTTGCCGAAAGAAATAAGACCGATTTTTAAAAATCATACTTCATCGAAGTATGATAAAATAAAATTTCCACGATTTTTTAAAAAATATCACCAATTTTTTTTTTTGTGCCAGCGATGAATATCCCTGATTTATTACGTTTACTGTTCTTGCCATACATATTGAATTCTCATATAAAATAATGTTATTAAATGTTATCTCTTTCTAAAATGCTGATTATAAAATAAATCGGGCTAGCTAAAATGCACTTTTAAAGTGATATTTGCTCTGCATCTTTCCCCTTACTCATCGATTAACCCTATCTAAACTAATTTAACTTAATTCTTAAACCTAGAACGTTTACATATTTAATACCTATTATTGAATGTGCTCTCCAACCACCAATATGCCTTATTAATGTTTTTGTCTCTGTCTGGTATGGACATATCAAATTGAAGTTTATCTCCGTTACTGTTGTCCAGTTCATATTCTATCGTTTTACATATGGGACCGTTTACTATAGTGATATAGTATAGGAATATTTTCTAAGAAATCAGTTTGTCATAAATTGCAGCGTTTTAGGCGTCTAGTACTGAATTGAAAATTTCGAAGTTTTTACTAGATATGATAGAAAATAATAGAGAACTATTCCAAATCATCAAACAAGGCAGTAAAACAGCCATTTGGTCATATGTATATAATGCCATTTCGCATTATTAAAAGAACGAACTAATTCAATTAGTTATCGAGAGAACGAACCTTTAAAGTGATATATTTTGCATAATACAATGCAGATGATGGCCACGATAATATATTGAGAGTCAAAATAAATTAAATATAAAACTAACTTCGATTATTGTTACTTAAAATTATGTTTGGTCTGCCATTTTGTATATCACGTTGAAACATTGACATTGAAATTTGATCTGCTAAATGAAGTAGACGTATTGAAAGTGTGAGTATTACACCCAATGGATAAAAATATCAATTGTTGAGACACTGGTAAAGTTTTCCAAATGTTGGAAAAAAATTAGAGATAAGAATTTTGTGAGGTGAGAATAAAAAGCTAGTTCGATTATTATATAGAAAGGAAAAATGGGTTAATTCTAAGTCTACATTTATTCAAAGTCATGACATTCGCTTACAGAGACTATATGCGTGAAAAAAGGGACAAAAATAACCTTGATAAAAAATATTCAGCACTTCTTTCACTTTTACAAAATTATCAAAGAAAAAAATTGTTTTACACAGTAAAATTTTGCGATTATTTAGTAAATGTGGAATTTGTGAAATCACTGCATTTTTCAGTCATGAAAACAGCGTTGAAAAAAGTGCTGAAAATTTTCAATGCCTTTTTCAGTGCTCTAGTCGGTGCTGAAACGTTTCAGCACAAACTGGTGATAATTTTTAACGCCTTTTTCAGTGCTGCAGTCGATACTGCTGCGCATTTTTCCCGACGCTCTGTATAAATTCAAATGAACTCATGTGCGATTTTCAGCATATTTTGCAGTGCAGAATCGACAGCGCAAATGCGCATCTTTTTTATCAGGGAAGATATTCGTTAGTATATAACAATACTTCCAAATAAATGAGAATGAAAAATGACATTTGCCTATGCATTTGCCTTACATTTTCACTTTTGTTCTTTTTATTTATTTATTTAACAGTGAACCTACAGATAAATCTACAGGCCAACTATAGACCCTTTTCCCTTTCGGGATGTAGGCCTTTAGAATATAAAGGTAAAGTAAAAACTTAGTATCTAAGGAATAATGTAAATGATTCAAATGAAATAATTAACAATTCAGCAAATTAACAATTATTTAAAATTAAAATTTAGAAATTAACATTTAAGTAAATTAACGATTTAGAAATTAAGTTAAAAAATTTAAAATTTTAGTAAATTAACAAATTATCAATTGACAATTTAACATATTAAAAACAAAGATAAATATAAATTTATAAAAAATAAAGTATATTCAAGTGTAAAAATAATGTAACAAGTAAAATCATGTAAAAGTATATATATACCTACCATTCGCTAGAATAAAAATAATTTTAGCAAACAGTAGATAAACAAAATTATAAAAAAGAGTAAAAGGTTAATAGGAACTATTCCTACCAAGTAATATTAGTAATTTCATTATGATATTAGTTTATTATCTAAAATGGTAAATAAAATGTATGAAAATACCATTATATTTACGGATAGCCTCAGTTCAATTAGATCAATCAAAAACCCATTCAACAGCGAGTACATGTCATCATACATTAGAAACTCCATAGCACACAACAACGGCAAATTGCAGTTGGCCTGGATTCCAGGCCACGTTGGCATAGATGGAAAAACCAGAGCAGACCTTGAAGCAAATATAGCGGCCAAAAGCCCTCTGACCAGAGGTTCAATTTATTCGTATGCCCATGCTAATAGGACAATTGCAATACAAGCGGTGCATATCCGACAAACAGCCTGGAACGCTTCCTATCGCTTTGCCAGATCACACAATCCCAACGCTAACATTCCAAGACCAATAAAAACTAAATCACGAGCCCTAGGTGTCAAATTTACCAGAGTACGCCTAGGGTATACACTTCCTACTCATAAACACTTATTTAACAGATCCAACCCTCCGACATGTATTCACTGTGCAGAACTCCTAACCATAAAACACATCCTAACAGAATGCCCTTCAAATAATACAATTACATCTCAATTCGCTTTCACCCCACTACAAGCTCTACAATTTCATACCAATACACACTTAACACTTATAAAAAACCTCCTACTACATCACAATATCTGGGATGAAATATAGCGTATCTATTTTGTTCTTTTTTTTGTATTTATTTTCAACCAATTTGAGCGCGCTGTGAAGTAATTTTATAAATTTGGCAGATATTTTTATGTTTAAACAAAGTTTTAGAGCATTAAATATAAATAAAAAAATGTAAATTTAATATCAAAATAAAGTTTAGAATTTGTACTTTAATTATATAATATTATATTACATAAAATATATTTTAAAATTTAAAAAATTGTTGGTTAACACTTTCAGGCCCCAGTAAAAATTTCTATTCGATTGTTTTTACCCAAATATGATTAAATACATATCTAGTGATACTTATTATTTTTTTTTATTTTGTTTATACAACTAAACAAGAGCTATGAATCGATGTATATAGGGTTTAAATTGAAATATCAATTACTACGTGTTATAGAAGCATCTTATGACATCTAACAATGGCTTAAAGTGGGTCTAAAAGGGTTAAAGTAAAATGGTGAAAAAAAATTGTGATGATTAGAAATAATTTGTTTTACTCTCTTTTGAAAGGCGTAAAATAATAGTTTTTTTCAAATGACAAGGTCTTTTTTTAATCAATTTTTCTATAATAAAACATTAAAGTATATAATATTTTTTTTTTACTATTGGATCTAAAAAATACAAATTTTTAATTTATTTTTAGAACTTGAAAAACATTATATTTTATTACAGTTATTAGACTTAAAAAATCTAGTCCTTATTTTTCCAATGCTTGCCTGTATAAATAGGGACCAAAATAAGAATTCGCTCTGCAGTGTCATGATTTGGAATATATTGTAGACTTAGGGTCATTCCAATCAAAAATTGCAGATCAACGGAGTTTCGATTAAAAGCAGATATCATTGCTGCGCAACATAATACATTGAACCGGAAGAAGAGATGAATTAGCACGCACTAGAAGAAACCGCGAAGAATTTTCAAACATTATTGCAAATATCTAATAATGTGATTGATAACACCCGCAAGTGGATTGCCACCAGGAGAAGCAGCAGAAATATTAATAGATAGATTATAATTTTAATAAATGAGCAGCATTCAATTTTGTAACAATTGAAATGTCTCAAATTTTTATATGTATATTAAGTGAGTTTGAATACAGTTTTCAAAAACAAAAAAATACTCAAATTTCCAATTAGAGATACAAAATGACAAAATTATTGATGTTTTTCTAATAAACAGTTAAGTTTTTAAACAAAATTATTCTGTAATTTTATATATTTTCATTTTATCATAATTGAAATAATAAATAAATAAATAAAGCAAAAAACATCGTAATAAATTTTCAAATTCACAAAACAAAAAAACAAAAACAAATAAAAATAAATGAAAAATTTCAAATTGTAATTCTATCTTAAATTTGAACTCATAATTTATTGCACATCTTCATTTCTCAATAATATCTCTCTCAATAATAATAATAACCTACCCTTAGTACCAGCAAAAAACAACGAAAAAAATTAGTCACGTTCTCTTATAAAATACTCAAAAAATAAAATAATTCCAACATTCAAATTTCTTCTTCTATTTCCGATGAAAAATCCAATTTCCATTCAATATCAACACAAGAATCCTTGTTTAACAACAAATCAATCAGGATAAAAGTAACAGTAATAACAAACTACAAAAACAACAAAATAAAAAAAAAAAAAAAGAAATTGAACTCACGAAAAAAATACAAAAACAAAAAATATTAAACAACTGTTGAGGGAATTGAACAAATCGGTAAATGGAGACTTACCCAATTTTTCATGAAAATAAAAACTCAGTAAAACAAAAAAAAAAAAAAACACCATATAAAAACCAAAAACACAAAATAATAATAAAAAATAATTTTAAGAAAAATTTCAAGTAAAAATAAAAATAAAAAAAGAAACAAAGCAGCACTAATAAAGTACAATTTTAAAACATTTGAGTAATTTGAAGGAAAACTTCATGAGATAGAAAAAAAAAACAAAAACAAAAAATCAGAAAAGAATGAATCATTTGGGTATATTCAATTCTCAGATCAAATTCTCTACTTTTTATAATCTCATGTTCTTCCACAATACGAATATGTCTCCTTCTTTTATTTTAACAACAAAAAAAAACAAACAGAGTTAGCATATAATTTGTTCACTCCGATTTTAAACATGTATTTCTACTGTAAAGACAGCCACTAGAATTGTAAAATAATGGAACTGCTGTGCAAGATCATCAATATTTTAACTTTGTAATGATTGTATGACACTGAAATAAGTACCAGTTTGTTGTAAATTTTTTTTTTTGCGCGGATTGGTGGGAACCGTCATAGACAAAATGAGCCCCGTAGCTTCCATTGTATCAGATTTTTACTGACTAACCCACACTCCTCCCATTAAAACTAGTCCGACGGATTAACCATTAATTTATTTCTATTGTTATTTTCTTAAAGAAAACGTTTACGAAATTGTATCGTATTAAATCTATTGGCTTAGTTCTTTTAAGCCTTCTGATATCATTTTGATTATCTAGCAGTTGAGTGGCCTCAACGTAAACATGACCCTCCAGACGATTTCTTTTTATTTCATTTTCTATGCAAGGAATTTTTAGATCTCTGTGCAAGTCACTGTTGCGAACATACCAAGGGGCATTTATCATGTTGCGCAAGACTTTATTTTGGAATTTTTGTATACAAAGTACATGTGTTCGTTTGGCACATCCCCATATTTGTATGCCGTACAACCATATCGGCTTGATTATCTGATTATATAACAAAATCTTGTTATGTGTAGGTAATTTTGAATTTTTATTATCAAGCTAAATTTTTTTTCTTCTTGAGACATGCTCTTTCCATCTAAGTTTGACATCTAATGTCATTTCTAGGTATTTAGCGTTGTTTTCTTGGGGTATATTTACCCCATTAAGATTTACCAATGGTTGATTTTCTAATTTTTTATTTGTAAAATTTACATGTACCGATTTTTACTCATTGAGTTTAATTTGCCATTTCTTTGTCCAGACGTATAGCTTGTCGCTTGCTCTTTGCAATTTATTTGTAGCGTTGTCAAAATTTGATCCTACTGTCATCAACGCAGTATCGTCAGCGAATGTAGCTAAAGTTATATTTTTTATTTGTGGTAAATCATTGGTGTAAAGCAAATACAGCATGGGACCCAGAATACTAGCTTAAGCACACCCTTTTGAATATCTCTGATAGTAGAATAATCATTGTTGTAAAGTGGCGCAGCAAATTATATTTCTATAATAGTGAAAGACGAAAAATTAATTCATCTAGCTACTTCCATTCGTATCAAAATATTCAAGAAGCTCCATTCGTAAGCATCTTTAATGTTTGCCAATATATACCTGATATTGAGTTTGGGTTATTGATTATTTAAGCACACCAAAAATTAGGTAGAACGGTTGTTGAGAAATTGAAAACGGTAGAAAACTGTAAAATAATACTAAATTCTCTAGGGGTATCCAATGAAGTATTACTTCAATGAATCCCATGTCATATAGGCATAGAGGATAACAGAACAGCAAGGCGGATTAACTCGCAAGGATCATTCAAAGAAATGGTGACCAGAGAATGTTATCTGTAGGTGTAACTTTTCAGGCCGTAAAAGAATACATGCAAGAATGGGAACGTGTAACAGGACTGAATGATTGAAGAAACTCCGTGCTCCATACAAAAAGATTTGTGGGAAACCCGAACGTGGAAAAATAAAAAATATCACTGAATAATGCCGACTTGCGATTAGTCACCTTCTACTGGGGATAAATGCTGCAAGACTAGGGTTTTTGTAGAATAATATCTGTAGATGGTGCGGAGAAGAAGAGGAAACGGTGTTCCATGTCTCAAATCAAACAGTGCTGTTTGCCCATCGCAATGGTACTATTGGGAAAATTTCTCAGAAGTGAGGTATAAGAAGTTTATTGCAGTACTTTGTTTTTGTAAGGTGTAAACCGAACAATGGGAGCTATCCAGCATACCATTGAAGAATACCTTGAGTGTAATCACAAAATCAGGTATTTTTAATGACTCAGAGACTTAAAAAGCGGGTTATCACAATAAGCCCATTTGCGGCTGTGGTGATGTAGGGATTGGATTCCACTCGGAATAAATTAAATCTAATCTAATATGTAAACTGGCTCAACGACGGAATCTGGTGATAACCAGCGATGAAATCGTTGAGAGTCGTAAAACGAGGAATGAAAACTTATCCCAACTGTCTAACCAACCAACAAAGATGGTCGATATTGATATCAGTTTAAATGTTTAATCAAAGATGAAAGAGATATATGGATTGACTAGAATAATGCTATTATACAGCTTAAAATATTTATTTATTTATTTTACTTTATTCGACGTACAATGAGACGATTAATTTTTACAATTTCTATAATATAAACCAAAACTAAGAAAATTTGACAAATAAAAGCAAAATAAACTAAATTTACAAATTTTAATAAAACTACAACTAAAATAACATACTTAATACTTAACTATAGATATGGAGATGAAATTCAACATGTCAATAACAATATCGGTGATTTTATTATCTACAAACTCTAAAAGCATTGGAACCATAGTTTAGTAAACATGATCTTTGAATTTGCGCAATTCGTATTGCAATGAGAAGCGAATTTAGAGGCGAGGGATATTCATTGAGCAGGATTTTGGGAATCTACCGAAATCGAGTTTATTATAAATATAAGAAGGAAGTCCAGTATATTTTACATTAAACAAAAAAATAGACATATTTGAAATTTAAATAATTATCAAATGTACAGTCTAGAATACACTTAAAGACATCCGATATCATGTCATATCTCTTGAAGATTTGTGACATATCTGGTTGATATGCATTATAAATAATAGTGAGTTAAGAAACATCTTTAGCACTCATCGAAGAGTAAGCAACATTATAATATAATCGAAAGCTAATTTGCAATTAGTTTACGTAATTTGCTTTTCAAGTACCTAATGTGATCGGACCATCCTAATGTTTTATTAAATACAACACCAAAGTTTTTAGCATGACCAAAAAATTAAATATTATTATTAATCAGTATTAGAGGTGGGAAATTGTAGGGTAAACCTTTATAACAAATCACAATAGCTTGTGATAGAAGTAGTGGGATTCAGAATGAGCTGAGTAGCAACGGTTATTATGAGGCTCGTTCAACTAAAATATTTTTCTTAACGTTATGACTGATTAATGGTGGGTTTTACCGATAAATAATTTAATTAAAGTTTAATCATTATTTTCTATTAATATTTAAAATTAAAACTAGATGGAAATGCTGGGTATCAGTGTTTGAAACTATTATTTTTGTTATTATATAATTACAAAATTTAAATCAATTTTTAAAATCTTCATATTATATCTTAACGAACTGATTTCTATTTTGCTATAAATTTATATTTTCTATAAATATTATTTATTTTTTTATTACAAATAACCATCCTAATCCCCTCTTGAGATATGACAGGTTATTACTAGGAAATAAAATAAATTTTATACTCGTTAAAATAAATTTGATACTCTATAGAAATGATTTTGACTTGAATGGTGCTCTCTCTTAAACAACAACTGACGAGACAAAAAGTTAAAATGAATCTTTGAAACTTTGAAAAAAAAAATATATATTTTGATAAATACTTTGTGTTATGGGAAATTTACAAAAAAAAAAAAATTTATATTCAAAATTTCATTATATTTATAATTTTTATTTTCATTTTCCAAAAATATGTGGGTGTGGGGTTTATAAAAGAAACACCATCAACGTTTACAAATAAGCACACTCACACAGTTTGTGTAAAATATAAAAATAAAAATAAAACAAATCCAATTCACGATGTTCACTTGGTTATTACCTGTATTTACCTTTGGGACAAAAATATTTCTATTTTTTTTTTTTTTTTTTTTTTTTTTTGATTCTCTTGCATATTTTTAATGATGGCAGAAAGTAATAGAAAAAAATAATAAAATAAAAATAAAAAAAAGATTGAAGACCAATCAGGATAACTGATTTTAGAAAGAGTACCTAATTTGAATTTTAAATGTTGTAAGAGAGAGCAAAAAATAAGGCACCGATAGAAAAAATACCATTTTAGATTTTGAATGTCCTTAAGCGTATTTAACAAATAATTTTCATATGTTTCGTATAATTTTATAAAATGGGAATTTTAAGGGTATCTGAAAAATAATGGTTATTATTGTCTTTTAAATTCATTGTTGTTTTTAAAATTGATTGATTTCATTTTTCGTAAAAATAACTTTTTAAAACTACAAAAAACAGAAATTTGTTTTGAGTATTAATTTATGACCACAAAATACTAAACCCAATATTTTTTCTGAAAATCTATTTGAATTTTGAATTAACTTAAAATATGATGCTTCAATTTAGAAATTCCAATAAGCTTTAAAAATTATAAATTTTTAATATGATATAGAAATAAAGTGTAATAGATTTTCCAATGAACTACTATACTTAGTTGATTAGCCATCAGATATAGTTGGGTGTAGTTTGAAAGGACCTCATTTATCTATCATATTGTATAGATGCATCATTGTTATATATAGATACATCATAGACCTACTAATGGAATAGGTAACGTCCAATTTATGTAGTACTAGTTGTAAAGCCAGTCTCAAGACGGTGTTATAATTAGACAAAAAATAACTTCTTTCGAAACTGCACAAAAAAGTGCATTCTAAGAAATGTAATCAAATATTAGGGGTATTACATTAAGTCAGGTGCAAAAATTTTTTTTATTGCTATAAAGTTCGAAATAATTCGATAAATTGAAAAATTGTTTCTTACAAAAACAAACTGAGTTAAACAATAACAATTTTTTTCTTGAAAATTAATTTTCTTTTTTCCGTACCACCCAATAGGCCTACTCCACACTCCAACGCAAAACATCGTTGACAAAGACAGAATTTTACTATTCTTTCTCTAATGATTAGATGTCAAAACCTCTTTACATACAACATTTTTTGTATTTAGTTTATTAGAATTTCGAATTAATTTGTCTTGCTCCCTTCCTTCAGTAAGTTTTATTTGAATATCACCAGCCCGGTGTACTCTGGAAATTGCAAACATACAGTTGCCAACGCCTAAATACTGTTTCAGGCAAATATACTCCTTCTTTTTCCAATGTTTGACATCGCGATTTATTTATGGTCATGGAAAATGCCAATTCAACAGGGAATTGTCAAAGTTTAAGAATAAATGGCAGTTCTGCGATCGTTGTAGCTAAATCTATTCTAGGAATAAATACAGTTTCACCTATAGCTTATGCCAAGGAGTTCCACGATTTAATTTCAGAGCTTTTACAGCTAATCGAGTTCAATTGCAGAGGTAGTGTTTGGTATTTAGGTTTGTCAGTAGTATTATTATACTACCAACTTTCAAATTAAGTTTATGTGGACTGTGGAGGCATTCCATTTGATTTGCAGCCGTTTAAGAACTATAGAGGAATTCACTGCATCATTTTCTACCGCAATCATTAGTGGAATCAGTACTAGATAAGTATAAGACAAGTTATTACATTTCCCTCCAAAATGTTTAAAATTTCGTTCGTTAATTGTATCAATATGTTAATGGTCTTTTTTGAATAGTTAGCAAAATTATCCACATTTAGACTATCTCCAAAAATTTCTTGTACGATAAAATTATTGCAAATCATATTCGAAGGAACTTCGATTAGATTTGGCAAACGTTGGTCATTCGTTAGATTACTATCTACCACAGCTTATACACAGCTTCACTGCATAATTATTTTGATTAAAAATCTTTAAAAAAATAAAATTGAAATCCAAATTTATTATCCATACTATTCATAACTTCCTACAGCATTTACAATAACAACAACTTATTCATATATGAAATAACTAAAATATCTATAATTATAATTGAGAAGCATTTAGGGACCTGCAAAGTAGACACCTTTTCATTTTATTTCGATTCTCCTACTCCTTAATGAACTTCTGATATATATAATATATAAGATGTATATATAAAACAAAAATGCGCACACAGTTGAAAATTTTGTACTCATATGATTTTATTATTCAGCAAATACATTATGCATATGTGAGAACTTATTAAAATAATAAACAAAAGCAAACAAATCAGTTATTAAAATTTAAATATGGACTTGCAAATGAATCTTGCCAAAAAAAAAAACAAAAAAAAACAAATTCATCTAAAATAAAAAATATAAAAACAACAAAAAAACAAACCACTTGAATTCTTCATTCTTATCTTTTTAAGTAATTGTCTCTAAATTTTGGATATTTGTAGTAATAATATAGTTTTTATTAAAATTATGTATTATGTAGGTATATTTATATACATACCTCTTTAATGACAAAATTTTTTATTTATAGTAATTTTATCCACTAAATGCCACTTACTATAGGGAATATATCGGAAACGAAGCAGTATATGAGGGACGTGTATTTATGTGTCCTAAATAAAACTTACTAACCACAAATCTTTCTATTAAACACGAGTGGTTTCTGCTATATCGTGCGAAGTCTATGTCAGTACCTAAATTCCTGTTTTTTTAAAAACTTTCAATTTGACTTCAACTTGAAATATAATTACTCAACAGGGGCCCCTAGTAACGATATATAAAATATAACTATACAATTATTCATATTAACCATCATTTTAGCTATACATAGTTTCAAAATCAATCCTTGAATATTTATATATATATATATATATATATATATATATATATATATATATATATATATATTTATATATATATATGTCACAATTAGAAATCTTTTCACTAACCATACACACTAAGTACAGATACGATTTTGAAGCAGCTGAAAAGAACAAATTTTGGTTTACGTTGTTTTTTTTTATTTTGTTTTTTTTATATTGTTTTGTTGTAGCAACATAGCAACGGTTGCTACGACACGTTGGTAGCAGGATTGTTACCTTTTATTATATAAGATGTTAAATTTATCATTCTAGACCTGCTAATGGAATAGGTAACAGTCCAATTTATGTAATAGTATCTTATTATTGACAATCTCAGTTTTCAGCAGAGATAGAAGGGGATTATTATGGGAGCACATATTATGGTTAAACCTTGTGAGAGCGATTAAATAGTTGTGTTTTCAAATAACTTTAAAATTAGCTAACTAACAATTATAAAAGTTTGGTGTGACAAGATAGAATAAATTAATGCTATTGACATATCTCAGAGTTGAGATATCTGTAAATTATAATCTGAATAATAATCTTCTTTTGAATGTATAATAAAAATGTGCAATAGATGATTTCTGATGATAAATTCACATTTAAATTACATTAGAGTAATATTGGTAATATCATCAATAAAGCTTATCCAATATTAGGTTATATAAAACGATGGTCTAGTGAATTTAAAGATCCATATATATATCCTAAAATCCCTATTTATATGTCTTGTTAGGTCCTAATTAGAATATGCCAGTCAAGTATGGTTTCTATATTATGAAATTCACATACAAATAGGATTGAGGCAATCTAAAAAAAAATTTTAAAATTTTGTATCCATGGAGTGATGATTATGGGTAACAAATATAAGAACCGTATTGATTTCTCTCTCGCGAAACACAACTTGAGGAAGCTTTTATATCCCTTTTAAGTAATTCTGATTTCATATCTCTCTATTTTCAATATTTTCTTAATATAATTCTTCGCCGATGTCAGCAAGTACCGTTATAATTTTTTGTTTGAAAGAGAAATATTGTTTCTGTTTCATGTATACATTTTGTTTTTAACATAAATGAAGAGGAGAATTTGCAATCAAATTGGAAGAGATTTTTTTCTTTCTTTCTTACACCTTATCAAGAATGCCTTTAATATAGGAAAAAAAAAATCAAACTTTACTCAAATTGATTTAAATGAAATCGGTATACATTTTTTGTTATTTTCTTTTGTTGTTTTTCTTCTTAATACATCATAGTAGGAAAGAATATACATTAATAAGAAGATATCGACTGGGGTGGGGAAGTCAAGATATTTTTACTACGCCTTTTACAAAAAAAACTTCATTAGTTAAAGAAGCAAAGAGCTATTATTTTCGTTATATAATCAGTTCTGAGGAAGAAAGAGTGCGACAAAAATCAATTAAAAAACCACTTAATTTTTGCAAGGTAATTTTAAATAGCCCAACCCACGGGAAAAGAGATTTTTCATGTGTATGGTCCTCTGAAATTTTGTGTTCGATTTTTTAAAAATGAACATATTAAATTTATTAGGGTATGAGAGTAAAGAAATTTTGAATGATTGATTTTTTTCAGGTACCTACATATCATAAAATTGGTTCCAAAAACATGTTATTTCTTAAACATAATGTTATTTTCTTTTATTGTCTTATAAGGGAAGTAAAAAAATTTTTTTATTTCAAACAGATTATAATTGATGTATTTTCAATATATAAATTTTTTCGGGTATTGAAACAGGTAGTTAAAAAGAATACCAAATGAATGACTCGATGCATTTTTATTTCCTTCAAAATTAAATTTTGCCATTTCATAATCAATGATAATTTATTAATTATTAATAATATTAGAATTTATAAAAATTTCAAAGCTAATGAATACATTCTTATATACTTGAGAAATATATTTTAAATCATTTTTAGAATACATTGATTAGCGTAAGTTATTACGTATTTTTTTATGAAAAATAATCAAAAAAACTTTAATCAATTTATATAATCAACTACATAAGTGTTGACATAAGTGTTAGCATTTAGAGCAACGTTTACACATAAGATTTTATTTGATAAAAGTTACTTATTTATTTATTTATTTAAGGTTTATTTAGCTCAAATAAAAACAATGATTTTAAATATAGAAATTTAAAATTATAAACAAATGAAAAAAAAAATGTAAAAATACAATTAAGAAAAAGTTGAAAAAATCTTATAAATGTAGGTAGTTAGTATCTACTAATTGTTATTATCAATACTATTATTTATAACAATCAATATAACAACAAAAATAATCAAACACAACAAACATTAAACAAAAATTTCAACAAATGACAAGAGTCGACTCCGATTTAAAGGAAAAAATTAGTTGCTGGAAAAATATTTGATTATAATAGGATAATATTCTATTTTTTCCATTAAACAAAGTCGGATGTCAAAATTTGTGGAACAACGTTTACAGGACAGTCAAACTTTCAATAGTGCAAACTAGATCTTGATGTCCAAAGGGTATCTAATCGTGTGTACCTAATTTTAGCGGTTTTTTATTTGTAAATAAAAAACAATAGATATATAGTTTACTTTATTTTTAATATTTTAGTGTTTATTATTTAAAAAAAAAAAAAAACAGTAGTATAGATAAATAATAAATGTACTTATGTAATATATGAATATATCCTATATCTATCTATTGATATTTGATATTGTTGTAGTCTTTTGTATTTTACAATAAAAAAAACAGTAGTTTTTATTTTTTTGATTTTCCTAATTTCTAAAAAAAATAAACAGTAAGACGTCAGTTTACCGTCCAAGCTGCCTTTGCAATGACCGTCAACAAAGCGCAAGGTCAAACTCTCAATAAGGTTTACTTGATACACCAGGTTTTTCACATGGACAACTACATGTCGGGATTTCGCGCACTGGGAATATAAATCATTTGAAAATTGCAACCGAAGAGAATAGAACTGTTAGAAATATAGTTTTCAATGAAATATTAGTTGATTAAATATTTCAATATATATCAATCCAATTATATAGTCTGTCTGCTAATCTACTAATTTAACTAAAGTATCAAATATTACTAAAATATTGTAGATAGGGGAATTTTTGATTTTGATAATTTATAATGTAGTAGGTACAACCTAGAATGCTCTAATTTTGATTTTTCACTATATATAACGGTAGCAAAAAGTTACGTAAAAAGTAACGGGTACTTAACTATTTATTATAATTACTCATTTTTCTTAAAAGTAGTTACCTATACTAACTAATCTTAAGTCCTAATTTTAACTTATACTTAACTACTAATTTTCAAATATAAAAATATGTTATTATTTATATTTTGCAGATGGTTAAATTTTTTTTTTTTAATTTCTTTAAATTATTAACCATTGCTTTATATTTTAATTATTTAACAATTTTCACAATTATTATTTTTAGTTTTAATTTTTTGTTATTCAGATTGTTAATTTTAAAATTTGTTTGAATTCACATTAATATAATACATGTAACTTACTTGAATTAAGTCTGTAAACAAATAAATATAAATAAAACTCATATTAAGAATACGCTTAACAAAGTGGTGAAAATATCTGGCTTAAAAGCTTTTGTTCGGAAAAATAAATATATAAACGGGGTGGACTTATATTAAAAATGTTTCTAACAATTATTTCGAGCAAATCTTACTAACGTAACAGTAACCATATTAGAGTACCTAAATGCAAGTGCCAGCTAAAATCATTCTTTGAACTATATAAATGATTGGAATTTTGAAAGATATACAATTAACGGTCGATAATGTGGTCAGGCAAATAAAAATTAAAAGAATAAGAGATTTTATTGATCAAGTGTCACAGTAGAAAATCAAAGAATATACAAGATGGTATGCAACGATGTACAATCATAAAAAACCAGTAAATTAGGTACAAAATGTTGCAGAAAAAATAGAGCAAGGATAATACACAATGTTTTAATGTTAACACACGAAGAAGAAAACAAAAAATAGAAGATTAAACTTATTTTATTTTCTTGATTTCTATTAAAATGTATTTTCATTTCTTTTTTTATTAAATTTTATTTAATTTTAATTTAATTTAAATTACTCTTTAAAATTTGAATATAGAACTTTAACTTAAAATGAATGCTTTGAAATACTTTTATTTTATTTTCAAGGTTTCTTTAAATTGAAAATTTATTATTTTAAAAAATAATTAAAAGAACTGCAAGAAAGAGAAGAGAACTGTAAAATAATAAAAAGAAATAATAATTGTAAAAATATTTTCCACCATTTTAATTTTAAAAGTAAACAAAAAAATAATTATGTTGGAATTGTTTCGTAAATACCAAAACTGCTTTACAAAAACAAAATTCTGTGAAATCGAAGAATTAATTAATAATATTACAAAAAATTCGTTTACAATCAGAAAATTGTAAATGTAGAACCTAATTCTATTCTATGGGTTCTACAAACCCATTTATAATCTGTATAAATTATGGACAAACATTAACAGCCTCTTATGTAGTCTGAATATCCTCTCATCTTCTGTTTTCAAAATTCCTTTTCTTTTCCTAAAATATGCACATTGGTTAGAAGGAAATTTTAATATCTTTTTTCTAGGATTTTTAAAGTTTTTCAAGATTTATTATTTTCAGAGTTATTGACATTGATATGGATTTATTTTATTATTTTTGAAAGGGGGTTTTACCTTCTTATCACTAAATGTACTTACCGGGATATCTACAGATGTTAATTATATTTTTAAAATTTATTATGAAATCAAATAATTTTGCTGTTCCACTTCTTAGTGAAATAATTCGAAGAAGAAGAAGAAGAAGACTCAAGTGATCTTTAACACATTCGCGTTTATAACTGCTATAGCAGTCAAAATTTTATTGATGCATAGGTGCATGACTGCTATTGCAGTCCTATTTATTTTTGGCTACCAAAATCAAATTATCTGCCATCTATGTTTTCGTATGCTATTTAATTATTCAGCAACATTTTTTCCTTTTAAAATAGCCGTTGATTATGGTTTAAAAGTTTCATAAAAGGGATTTCCCCAAAATGTATAGTATGCTTTAAATTTTTATTGTACATATTGATTAAAAGGTATATGAATGCTATGACAGTCATTGCTTCCAATTGATTTGCATTATATCAAAAATAAGTGTGTCTCTGAGAGGTTAGTATTTTATTTTTGTTTAACAATTTTTTTTTGTTAAATTTATTTTTCTTTTGTATATTAGAATGTCGTATGAAAAAAACCTTGAAAAAATACGAAAACTGTTTGAGGAAAACGATAGTGATGAAGAACATATAAGTTCGGATGAAGAACTGCTTGATTTTTCAGCCTGGAGAGTTCGGTGACGATCCGAATTATAATCCAAATGAGACAGAAAATGATAATTATGAAAGTTGCTCAGAAACTGATGAAGGAAATGAAGAATTTGATTCTGAAATATATAATAATAATCAACACAAAAATATAGAATTTTGGTATGAAAATACTAAAGAAATTCCTGAATTCCCATTTATTACTGAAAACATTGGAGTTAAAATTAATGTCGATAAAAATTCAACTCCCAGTGGTATTTTTGAAAAAAATTTTATGGAGGATATAGTCGAAAAATTATTAACTTCATCCAACGTCTACGGCAACGTTGAATGAGTGTCAACCAAAGCACCCGAAATCGACCCTAAAACAAATTTAATAAAATAACTGTAGAAGAAATGTATAAATTTTTGGGATTATGTCTGCTACAATCCCACAGAAAATGTCCAACAATTCGACATTTATTTTCGAGAAACACGTTGTATTTTTCACCAATTTTTCCATATACAATGTCTGGTCGACGTTTTCAACTCATACTAAGATGTTTTAGTTGTCATTTAAAAGAAGATGGGCGTGAAGAAAATTTAGGCAAGCTGAAAAAGGTTTCACCGATACTTAATCCTCTTTTAGACAATTTTAAAATGGCATTTTCACCGCCGAAACAATTGTCACTGGACGAATCATTGCTTTTGTTTAGGGGTAGATTGCATTTCAAGCAATATATTAAGGGTAAAAAAGCAAAATACGGCATTAAATTTTACACGCTAACTTCAAACGATGGCTATATTTTATCAGTCGAAATTTACGAAGGAAAAGATCCTTCTGTTACATCATCTAAAACTCAAGGACTGGTTTTACGGCTGATGCAGCCATTTCTAAATAGAGGACATCATTTGTTTATGGACAATTACTACAATAGTTTTACTTTATCAAAAGAGCTTTTATCTCATAAAACTCACAGCACAGGTACCCTCTGATCCAATAGAAAAGGTAATCCACAAGTTGTAATTGAAAAAAAATTAAAGAAAGGCGAGTTGGTATGGAGAAGAAAAGGTGAAGTTTATATTTCTAAATGGGAAGGACAAAAGGGAAGTTTTATCTATCACTACAGCACACCATCCTAAAATTGTTGAAACCACTAACAAATATGATCAAATAAAAATGAAACCCCAAGATATAGCAAGCTATAATGAACACATGTCCGGAATCGACAGAATCGATCAGATGATGTCTTATTATTCTTCGCCTCGAAAAACCATAAGATGGTATAAAAAAGTAATCTTTCATATCCTAGACATGACTGTTTGGAATAGTTATTATATTTATAAAAAATTTCATCCTAAAGTTCCATTTTTGCAATTTAGAGATTTGTTAATAAAGTCCTTGATATACCTACCAGCTGATAAAGAAGATGCACAGAATTTGATGTTTACTATACAAGGTTGGCAAAAAAAAACTTTTTCACCCGTTGTTTCACGTTCTATAACTCCATCTACACATAAATCGTCAAATATTTTAGGAATCGAACTTGTTTCAACGCCAATAACTTCCAAAGGGCAAAATTGTCACATTATGGAAAAAATTCCATTACCATGTGGATATAAAAGAAAATCTTATTTTTTACGCTGTAAAAGTTGTTACGCTAAAAAAATAAGGAAACAAACTTGTTACAGATGTAAAACATGTATTGAAAACCAGTCCTGTGTCCAGAGTGCTTTGGAGCATATCATAAAGATGCATAGTTATTTATTATATTTGGTATAATTAATGTTTAATATTGAAGAATAAATTTATTTAAAACTTTAGTTTTTTCATTTGTGTAAAAGTTGAATTTTTTTAAGTTAAATTTTAATTTTCATTTATAATGCATATTATAATAAAAAAAATTCACGAAAACGTAAATTATGATGAAATTATTTTATTTACTTAACTGTAATAAGCAAAGGTACTTCTATTAAAGTTGTTTGAATAATGAATGATATTGCAGTCATTATATATATATTATTCTGCATTTATCTGGATGTTTGTAAGTTTGACGGAACGCTTCAACACATATACAAATTGCATATGTATACAAATGCATATATATACAAATTGCTTTGGTACTTTTTTTTAACCCCTGTCTACCATGCTGAACCTTTGCAGGAAAAATTGATTGCATGAACTATATTTTTTTAATTTAATGTTAGTCTTCTTCACAAATAATAAGGAAAAATAAAACATAATAATAATAATATAAATAAAACAAAAAATTTTTTTGATTTATAATAATAAGGACTAATAGAAATTTTATCAATAGTTTAATATGGTATAATAACCAAAAGGCAAACAGCATTTAACACAAAAAAAAAACATAATTCACTCAAAGGTTATTCTTATTACTTAAAATTATACACAATAATATACATGTGTATCAGCATATTTGTATTGTATTATATTATACATTATACTAATTTATTGCTTATACCTTTTATTTTTGTCATTATTGTGTGCGTAACTCACTTCACTCAAAAAAAATTATTTTTGTTTTTTTTTTGTTTTTTTTTTTTATTATTTGCTGTATCTGTATTCTGTATGTTCTGTATGCTCCATTCCAAAAATATTACTTTATTTTCAGTGTTAAGTGTTCACTTTTCACTTCACTGTTCAGGTTCACTATTCAATCAATAGAACTTGATAGAAGTAGAGTAGGATAATAAACTCTACTTCTACGTCGCATAATAAAACATTGTTTTTTTTAAATTGAAAATTATTGATGAAAATGTTTTTGTATTTTTTGTAAATTTTACCAATTTAGATACAAAATTTTGAATATTTTTTCAAAAATAACACAATACCATAATAACAGTTTATTCATATAGCAAAATAAGATCCCTATACATTATACAAAAGACAAAATTTATATGAAAATAAGATCCCATTTTTAAATTTGCTCTCCCAGAGGCCACAATAACGCTAATACGGTATAATTTATACTAAATGGAACCCAACTAACGAATTATAACTAAATGGAAGTGAGTACGAGTATACCATACAAAAACACAAACATTTTATACAAATTTATTAGTATGGTACTTCTTTTTCTGTTATATATAAAAAAAAAGATTAGTGTTAGGCGAATATAAACATAAATAAAAATAAATAAAAAGTGATATAAACATAAGTACTGTAATTTCGGAATAAAGAATCTAATGAAAGAAAAAAAGAAACTAGGATTTATTTTGCTACTTTTTGCTACTATTGGGTTACAAAGCTAGTTCAAACATAACAACGAAAAGCAATGTATTGCCACCTAATGACTGCTATAACAGTCATGAATGCTATAGCAGTCATTTGGTTCTTAAAGGAAAATTTAGGTTTTACTAGACTAATGAATGCATTTTTCACAAATCAAATTTTTTTCCTTAATTCTTTGACTTTTTAAGTAATTTTAGTCAATTCTGATAATATCGATATACTCTGCAATAAAATATCTTTATAATTAAAGAAAATATAGATAGTGTGTTTCTGAGCAGCTTCTTTCATTTTTAAATGCACGCGAACGTGTTAAATGACTTGTTAAATCTTTCGATTTTGTTATAACCATATTAAAATAGTTAAATAACATAAAAAATTAAACTGAATGGAAATTATAATTTTTAGTTTAATAAAAATCCTTAAACAAAACACGAAAAATGTTGAGAAAACTTGTAAATCAATTTGGTTGGTGTTAACGATCCAACTAGATATTTTTTTGCTCCAGTTGTTACTTGAATGTTTAGCGATATAGAAATAATGCTGAAAAGAGTGCGACCCTTTGAACGTAATCTTCATCCCTCATACTACAGTATCGTCCGCTTTCCAGAACTTTCCATTAATAATAACAATATTATTAAAGTCCGAATATACTGGATCACTCTCATTATACAATAGAACTACAATATTTTACTTAAAATCAAAATGAATCTGTCAACAGACTAAACATCTATATATTTAAATTTTATATTTATTATTTCAACATTTTCATATCAATTTAAATCAGAATTTCATCACATAAACAATTTAGAAAAATAATAAAATCAGTTGACTGACAAGTATAATATCCTTAGTAAATAAGGATATATGAAAAAATAATACCACGATTTTCCTTTGTTTTTCTTTTTTGTTTTTAATTTTTTTTTTTCTACATAAATATTAGAAAAAGTATAAAAGTTTTTCTATTTTCTATTTTTTATTCATGTTATTTATTTATTTAGTATTTTATTGTTTAGCTTTTGACATTTTAACTGTTAGATGATTTCATATATATATAAGCTAAGCAGAAGCACTAATAAGGACTCTCATTGTTTTATTAGTTTACTCAAAGTATTAGGATATTTTTTTATTTAGATTGTATGGTTGTTGTTGTTGTTGTTGTTAATGGTTGATGTTGATGAAAATATAAAATGAAATATCTACCAAAATTGGAAAGTTAGTATAACAAAATACAAACCAAAGTAAAGAAAACTTAAATTTGTAAACCATTTTTTTACCTCTCCAATCAAATATTTATTCAGGTTATTAAGAAATAAAAATTTTACTTAACTAAAATGAAGGGTGTGTGAGACCTAGTTTTTCTTGTACATAATTTTCTATAAAGAAATGGTATGTGAATGTCCATTTGTAAATAAATATGTCACCCTGGTCTCCTCATGTTATTGTTTCTGAAAAGTGAATGTACAACAATTTTTCCTATTACTCAAAATGATCTCTACTGTGTATATATACGAATTTAAAGTACAATAACTTAGAATTTAATTTTGAAATATTTTTTATGTTATACGTAACATACCTTAATTAAATTATTATTTATTTATTTCATTTCAATCAATCTACAGGTATAATTTTACAGGCTTTGCTTACCAGCTACAGTTTAATATAATAATTTGCTATACTTAGAAAAGGGAAAGCTTATTTGTTTGTTCGCAATACAACTTTCACAGTTTTAAACACATACAGTTCTGAAATTTTGCACAGTTATTCATGATCAAAAAAGGGATCGGACTTTACAAAGCTATCAAATGACAGGTTTGGGTAGCTGTTATACAACTCCCAGAATCTATCAGGAATGCTTAAAAAATCAAAGTTGTTTCAGATCTGAAAATTTACACTTGGGTACTTTTTCTAAAGTAAAGGCTGGTTCGGATTGCTGCCCTACAACTCCCACCATCCTTCACAATTATTTCTAAAATCAACTGTGTTACAGTACAATGAAAATTTACACTTAGATACATACTGATTTCGTATAAATAACATTTGTAATGAATTCGTAAAGACTTAAATGTCAAAATTGAAATGGCAACAATCAGTACAATTATACAAAGTATTGAAGAATTGACTGAAAAAATATTTCAGAATTATAGGACTTTTATATGGCTATGTGAAATGGCTATGTGAATTTGCTACAAAAAAATGTGGCAATTCGTTTTATTAATCAGTAAAATACTGCAGACTATTCCAGGGGGTTCATTTCATGTATCATGTATATCTTATCAGTTACCAATAAAAATAAAGCTGTTAACTACCGAACAGAGTTTCTTAATTAGTTGAATTTGACACGGTTTCGTAGTCAAATGTCGGTTTTCACAGCCAAAACTATGGTACTAGATTAATAATAAGAACTTTGCATCCGCATTTCATTGAAGCATAAATTCAAATTGATTGTGGAAAAAGCGAACATATTTTTGTTACAACAAGAATACCATAATAGCAAGGACATGGGTTTTTATACTCCATCAGAAAAAACCCGCAATATTGTTTACAAAGAAATAATTTTAATTTAAGTGTAGTAAAAAAATATTAGAATATTTTTGATAAACCAATTTTTTTTAATACAATTCATTGAAGTAAAATTAATACATATTGTGTTCGACTCTGACAACGTCGGGTAACTTTAAATAGCAAATTATAATTATCCAAATTGTGATATTTTATGATGAGCAGAATATTTTTTTTTTTTTGTCTTTATTCTATACAACTATTTACATAAAATATAAAAGATATTGAGTAAAATGTTGGAATTAAAATTGACGTGATGTAATTGACATGTAATCTAAGTCAAAAATCCATTGATTCTTGACTTAATATTCAAATTTATATTTATGGAGTCTCAGGTAAAGTGAATCTAGTAGATAAATCCAGCGGTCTGAAGCGTCTTAATCTGCGCTCGCTTGTTCGTTCATTATTGATGAGTTGAGGAGCAAGTAAATTTGGATGGTTTTCCAGTCGAACATAGTATTTTTCAGCTTTCTTTTTAATGAATTTCTTAACAGATGGGATATTTAAATCTGATCTAATTGTGTCATTTCGGACATACCAAGGCGCGTTGACTATAGACCTTAATACTTTGGACTGGAAGCGTTCTATTATTTCGATGTTGGAGTTACTAGTTGTTCCCCATAGTTCCAACCCGTAGCTCCAGATTGGCCTGATGATAGCTTTGTACACTGCAACTTTACATTCTAGGGATAAATTGGAGAAATTGATTGGTTGAATTTTAATCGTAGTTGTTTATTTTTGCTGATGATGTGACTTTTCCAAGTGAGGCGTCTATCCAAGTGCATACCTAAGTACTTAACCGAGTCTTGGTGAGTCAATTCCATGTCGTTAAGGTGAACAGCGGGGCAATTTCCCTTGCGATTAGTAAAGGTGATATGAAGGGATTTCGATTCGTTGGCCTTTATTCTCCACTTTTTCAGCCAGTTTTGTATATCCAATAAGTAGTTCTGAAGAACTTCTGAAGCTAATCTCGGATTAGTATGAGACACTAAGACCGCTGTGTCGTCAGCAAAGGTAGCAGTGAGTACCCTCGGCGATGTTGGGAGGTCTGCTGTAAATATCAGGTAAAGTAGTGGGCCAAGGACACTGTCCTGAGGAACCCCAGATTTAATTTCTTTTAGTGACGATTGTTCCCCGTTGTATTTAACGAAGAACCTCCTATTTGATAAATAAGTTGACAAAAGTTGCTGGTAGTGGTGAGGAAGTAGTTTTTTAAGCTTGTAAAGGAGACCTTTGTGCCAAACTTTGTCGAAGGCTTGCGAAATGTCCAGAAAAGCTGCAGAACAGTATTTTTTCTTGTCAAATGAATTATTTATATGGTTCACTACTCTATGTATTTGCTCAATTGTTCCGTGACTGTGACGAAAGCCAAACTGATGAGCTGGTACGATATCTCGTTCATTATTTATTTTAATCAATCTTTTGGCTATTAGTTTTTCGATTAATTTTGATATTACTGGCAGAAGACTTATTGGTCTATATGAACTAGTTTCATTTGGCTCTTTCCCTGGTTTATCTAACATTATAATATGAGCAGTTTTCCAGATATCTGGGAAGTAGCTAGTTCTTAACATAGCATTAAAAATGTGGGTTAAGAATTTTATACTGCAATACGGAAGTTCCTTTACCATTTTGCCTGTGATACCATCATATCCAGGAGCCTAATATGGTGATTTTCTTTTTATTAGAATCTATTATAGAAAAGCATTATTATAATATAATCTTTGTGAATTAACAATGGATTCCGAAAATCCATAGTTTGTCTTATCAGAATCTAAATATAGAGAATTTCTATCACGAATAGTATAAACAGACCGGTATATTATAAATCTAAAATAAAAAGACGGTTAGATTACAGTGGCCATTTCGCCTAGCTTCAACTGTTGTAATGTCTATCAGTTGACATTTAGATAAATAACTCGTTGAACTACCGTAGACAGAATTTAATCATATTCTTTCGAACAGATTCATTGTAGTGAAATTTCGTATACTTCGAAAAATTTCAATAGATAACATCGCAAACATTTTTTATGAAAGATATGTGTGTGAAAGCACGCAATCACCTTTATTTTTTGATACAAAAGTCGAACGCATTGAATAATACGTATCTTCAATGGCTAATGGCTTTGTGTTATTAGATGTAGAATCGCACGATTAGAAAAATATTATTGTAATAATTTCAGAGAATGAAGACTATATTAATATAATAACTTCCATACAGAAATATTATCTCAATAATATTTCAGGTAAAGGAAAATTATCATAGTAATAGTTGCTGCGGAGGAAGGGGACAAAATAAAATTACAAGCTATTCCCGGCGTAACATTCGCCGGTCAAGCATTAAAAAAATATGGGCCCTAAAATATAGTTGTAATTGACAAAATTTTTCTCATTCTCTATTGGGACTTACAACTTTTGTTAGAGTATGTTATATGAGAGAACCAAATCTTTACAATTGGTTAAGATCAGTTGGGTTTGAGTTGTGTTTATATATATTTATGTATACTTATATTTGGAATATAATAAATTTATAATAAAAAAAAATGTTTTTTTTTTGTTTTTTACAAAATTTATTGACGCACAAAAGAAGGACTTTATTCTTTAAATTTTTGTTTAAGTATATATACAGTAAGTAAAATTGCAGAGGTAAAAAAATTATTATCTTGTTAATAGTTAATAAAAAAAATTAGTTTTTACTATTCAAATTGTCACCGTCAATGTCAACAACACTACTATGATAGACAACATGTTTCCAACTGCTTAAAGTTGTTATTCGGAATAGCAATATTTGGTTGTATTGTGTGATAGACAACGCAACTAAATAGGTGTTGAGAATCGCAATAGCACCATATTTCTTTCCTCTTCATTCAAATATTTCACTCAAAACAAAGTTTTCTATTTTCGCAAAACGATTAATTTCTCTTAGCATATCGTCTAATTTAAGCATAACACTTTTGTTATATAGGATAATTTTTTCTTTCTCTAATCTCCTGGTTGTTACCTCCTTAGAGTCACCATTGTACAATTGTCCATTCTGGTTTAAAATTTTCTTTTGCCTACAATGGAGACACCATGTGTAGATGAGAAAGATGGTAGTTTTGTAATTCGGCACCAATTGAAAAAAATATCTTTGATAAGTTCTCTGTAATATCTTACTTCCGGTGATTTTCTTATAAGAAGGTTTGTTAGCAAATCTATTGAATTTTTTAAAGATTACAAAACAAGATTTAGCATCCTGGCAACAATACCAATATTTTTTGTTATTTGTCAATATTTTGCCTTTACAAAAGAAACATCCATTTAAGCTTGTGCCTGAATCAATTACAAACATTTCGAGATGACTTATTCAAAGACACAAACCAGAGATTTCTCTACTTTAACCAGAGATTTCTCTGACTCTATTTTTTGGGTAAATTTAATTGATTTGATGACTTTAAAAAATACTTCTAATTTGAAAAAGTTTAATATATTATTGATTTTACAATGTTTTGCTGTTATTTATTGTTGTTATTCATATTTACTATATTTAGGTTTAGAACTTGGATATATTTATCTATAAATGATTTATTTGAAAATTATTCAGGGCACAAAATTTAGTATTTTTTAATTTTTTTTATTTCTCAATCGGTAACGGTAGTATTTTAAAAAAGCTTCATATTTGAGTTTTTGGGTTCCTGTCACTGCTTTTTGTTTCAATAACCGTGTTAATATATTAGATAATTATAATAACTGAATGAAACAATTTGTTCATTCTAATTTGTTGATTAGGTCAATTATTCTAATTTGTTATATGTAGCTTCACTTATTTTTAGCCACCCGACGTAGATATTGACATCAGGAATTTGAAAATATTGCTAGCATTTTTGGTTTCGTATGAATTTGTTGTTGCTATACTCACATCATCCTATATCACTTTTGATTTTTTCTTAAATATGTTTGATTTTTTCTTCTACTTACAAGTTCAAGTCGCAATCGAAATCTTTGTATAACTGTACATTAACTTTAGTTTATTAATCGTAATTGAACACCGTATAAAGTGTTAATATCCCATTATCCGTTTAATTTTAATATTGTAATAATGATAATAGTTCATAGTTAGTTAACGATAAAACTGCTCTCTGCTATCAGAAACAGTCTCTGAAGCCTTTTCACTCCTATATATATACACTTATACATATACATATCGAAATTTTATTTTGTACTGCAAATTTGGAATTACGTCCAAAATAGCTGGTAAGGTTTTCTATACTTGATACGTATTCCTATGTCCATAAATTGATATCTAATGTTATATTCATATACTTGACTGTATTAGCATTACACATAATGTACGATTAATACGGGACGGGTGGTACGATTAATAAGGGAAGTGTGTGTAATGACAGAGTCCTTTCAAGATGTTAATTTCTTCTGCAAGAATTCGTTCTAAACAAACATACAACAATTCGCTTTAAATAAAAATAATTTATTATTATTACAAAAGTTGTATACTTAGAATACAAAGAAAATCGTAATTCTGTAAGGAAATCGCATTTCTTAAAAATCGCAAAAATTAATGTTGATAAGTATCGGTTTTGTTAGAATAAATTAACAAAATAAGAATAAAAAATTCTAAAATTTTTGTGTTTGAGTTTTTCATTTTCTTTGTCAAATCGCTGCAATAGAAATAATTGAACCAAAAATTGGTATAGATCCAATTTTCACAAAAGAAATTCTTCCAAAAAATTTAGTTTTTTTGTTTTGTTTAACCATGAAAAATTTTCTATTTACACTTTGCCAAAAATTCTATCAAAATTTCAAATTAAATCCATTCTCATTCAAGAGCTAGCTATATTGTTTTCAAATATTTAAGAAAAAAAAAACAAAAAAAAGCAAAAATATTTACTTCCGACTACTATTCATTATTATTAGTAAAACTATTCCAAAAATTTATAAAAAAAACAACAAATAATAACAAAAACAAGAAATAAAAAAATAAACTGTGTTATTAATTTTCTAAAAATTTACTCACTTCCAGTATTTACTGAATTGCTTTCCAAGAAACTATCATCGCATTATTTTACAAAATTGAAACTACATTTTCATCTTCATTTCATAAGTAACTTATCACAAGAAAAAAAAAAGTAAAACATACAAAAAAATAACAAAAATAATTCCATCTCACTCTATTTATTATCTCTTCGATAATTTCTTTTTTTTTTTTTTTGTATTTTATAAAATCAAAAAAAAAAAAAAATATGTTTCCACTTGACTGGTATTTTTAGTAACAAATAAAAATATTTTTCAATTTCCCTTTTTCTATGTAGGAAAAATTAAAAATCCTTACAAACTGTTATTATCCCACCGTCGGTTATCAATAGTGCCATAACGCTGAAATCAAAAATGAAATAATGCCTCAAAATTTTGTATGGAAAAAAGCAGTAAAAAATTGAAATAATAACGTAAATATTAGGGCGTTATTCCAGTTTTCAGTCCATATTTTGCAGTGTTATTCAATTTACGTATTTTGGTATTGGTAGGGATTATCACGTTAATATAGTTATAAAGTTAGGTACTCAGAAAGCATTAGATTTCCATTAGTTTTATTGTGTATTGCAATCAGCTTTGCTTTCAAAAATTTTGGAAAAAGGGAATATGACTTTTCAAGCACAAAAATTAAATAACGCCGTAATAAAATTAAATAATACCATAAAAACAATTTAAATTTGGTGGGGTATGCCCCCCACCAAAACAATATCTATAATACATAATTGTTAACCTATTTGATAACAGCTTTGGCCGGTTGATTTATAGGTAAATTATTAACCGTCGCATCAGTGTTATTTTATCGCATACGTCAATTTAGGGTAAATTGACCTAACAATTGATATAGAGGTTTTAAGGTAAGTTTTATGGTCTTTCTGAATTTTTGGTTCGTTTTCATCTATCTTATTTACTTTCTTAGATAATGAGTAATGATGTTGTCCCATATCCACCTATTTTACAAGTATATGACAAATAAGCCATATATTTCATCTCATAAGCCAAAAAATGTAATTTTTATCCTATATGCCATGTAAAAAGCAAATTTATTTTGTTATAGTGTTATTGGTATTATTTTCACCTACTTCCATTGCCCATGGATTTGGAATGAAATAATAACCAAAAAAATGTTAATATTATTTTGTACCATATGCGCACAAGAAACTTTAATTATACGGATGTGGAACAAAATAATATTAACATTTTTTTGGTTATTATTTCATTCCAAATCCATGGTCAATGAAAGTAGGTGAAAATAAAGTTCATACGAAATTCTGGTATGATCATTGACCAGTAGAATGTGAACTTTTAAAGTGAGAACATATTTTACAAAAATTCATAACTGTCTGTAATAAAAAATCTCTTGAATTTGGCACAGGAAGGTTCTGTATGTAGTCTATTGCAATACCCAATACATTTATATATTATACATACGTTATTTTTACATCTATCACGTTTTATTTAAGTCAAATTTCATTGCTGTAAACATGCAATTTTTAATAGAATTTACTGCTCAATACTTTGGAAAAAGCCATATTTACGGAATGGACTGATAAAAAATTCACTTCAGCTTTTTAGCACACCGAAACTATTTAGATTTGCCATATTCACAGGAAAGATGCGCTTCTTTATGAACCTTCTTTTAGTGCAAAAAAATCATTATGACGAAAATGTGTAAATGTGGGCTTTTCGAAATGACCTATTCAATTATATGTGTGGTCTGTGTTTGTGCTTTTGTTTGTTTGTACTGTGCTCTACTTTTTTTGTTTGTACTAAGTCTTGTATCTTAAAAAGTGATGTGATACGATTATGAAGTAAAATCTTGAATCGTAAAAACAACTCATGTCAATAATTTCAACAATTAATTATTAAAAACTCATTAGAATAGAAACCCAGGTGAAAGCCTCCAATAATATTTTGTTCCACATCCGTATAATTAAAGTTTCTTGTGCGGATATGATACAAAATAATATTAACATTTTTTTGGTGATTAGAAATCCGGTTATTGTAAATAGAATCAATAGGAAGGGTAGTTATAATAAGGGTCGCTAAATACTGCACAATTCCAATAAAAAAGCGAAAAAAAATTAAATATTTAATGGATTAAAGAACGATGAAGCGAAAGTAAAAAAAATGAACTCAAACGACATTTTGCAGCTGTCGGAAAAAATCTAACTTATAATTGTGAAAATAATATATTCTATGAAAAAGCGAAAACTAATAAATCATTTAAATTCAAAGATGATGAATATGAAATAAACAATATGTCAGCACAAATGTTAAAAAGTTGTAATGAACACTTATGTCGACCAATATCAATTCTAGTCAACAAATCGCCTACAGAGGGATTGTTTCCAAATCAATTAAAAATTGGTAAAATAGTATCAATTTTCAAATTGGGGTGTAAAAGTGACTTAAATAATTACAGGCAGATTTGCTTAGCACCAATCTTAGGAAAAGTTATTGAAAAAGTAGTTAGTAATCAATTAGTAGAATTTTTAGATAAAGAAAAACTACTCTTAAAACATCAATACGGCTTTAAGAAAAAATCCAATACAGAAAAAGCGCTAATTGATATGGTTACTTGTGTACAGAAACTAAAAGATAAAAGAAAACATGTTTCCTTAGTGTTCATGGACTTATCAAAAACATTTGACACTGTGGACCATAAAATACTTCTACACAAACTACAAAATTTCAGCATAGAAGGAACTGAGTTCAAATGGTTCAAGTCATATCTAAACAGTCGCACGCGGTATATACAAATAATTGACATAATGAGTGAAAAGGAAGAAATTAGCCATAGTGCATCTCAAGGAAGTATATTAGTACCATTACTATTCAATATATATATTGAAGCTCTGCAGTTACTTGACATAGAGGTGGAAGTTTTTCTTTTTGCAGACTATGTATTGTTTTATATTTGAAGCGGAAAATTGTTACAGTTTTCAAGATAAAATGAATAAATCATTGGAAAAAATCAATGAATAGATGAAGACTCACAAATTGATAATTAACACGAAGAAAACCAAATTCATGATAATTAATTCCACTCAAACAAACATAAACATAAATGTCGCAAATACCATATTAGAACAAGAGTGGCAGAATACAAATATCTTGGTTTTTGGATAGACAAATGTTTTAAATGGAATATTCATATAGATTACCTAAGTAAAAAATTGAGTTCGATCGCTGGAATCTTTCATAAAATGTCAAATACATTGTCATACAACCAGTCATCTGAGCTATGGAATAAAATTATTGTGAACAGCATCCAAAAACACTATCAATGACCTTCAGGTTATTGAGAACAGAGCCATAAAAAATTTGTACAATTACAATTGGTGAATACCCTAAAAATCAACAAAAAAAATAATGTACTTCTAATTAAAGTCCTTATAAACATGAAATTAATTTTCTGCATGTGCACGACATTGAAAATTCTAGAATACACACAACAACACTACTAATGAAAAGAAAAGACAAACATCATGTGTCAACACAAGAGGTATAAACCTGTTTCACTTAGAAAAAAAAAATATCACAATTTGGATTAGAAACAACTATGTACAGGGCCATAAAACTCTACAATAATCTCGACAATAATCTTAAATATTTAAATAATCGCTTACTAAAAAAATAAATAACAAGAAGATATATCGACAACTGTGATAGAATGCAGCAATAAAATAAATTAGCAAAAGCTCGTGTATTTAACTAACAATTTTTTTTTATGTTTTTATTTTTACTTTCTTTATACTTTTATTTTGTTTTATTTTGTTTTATTTGATTTTTGAATCTATAGTAATAATAACTTTTTGAATTCGACCAGACAGCTTAGGCTAGGTCTTAAACATATATTTTTACATCTTAAATTAATTAGTATATAATGTTAATCTTAATCTAAACTACTTTTTTTTATCTTTTTGATCTTTTACTAAATCAAATATAAATATTCTCTATACTTAAGATCATGTTACTATTAGATTTTATAAAATTGAACTTTATCTTATAAATTTTCGAATAAGATTATAATTATAACAAAACTAGCTTTGTAACCCGTTATAAATGACGGAAGCAAAATAAATCCTAGTTTCTTTTTTTTTTTTTCATTAGATTCTTTATTCCGAAACTACAGTACTTATGTTTATATCACTTTTTATTTATTTTTATTTATGTTTATATTGGCCTAACACTAATTTTTTTTTTTTTTATATAACAGAAAAAGAAGTACCATACCAATAAATTTGTATAAAATGTTTGTATTTTTGTATGGTATACTCGTACTCACTTCCATTTAGTTATAATTCGTTAGTTGGGTTCCATTTAGTATAAATTATACCGTATTAGCGTTATTGTGGCCTCTGGGAGAACAAATTTAAAAATGGGATCTTATTTTCATAGAAATTTTGTCTTTTGTATACTGTATAGGGATCTTATTTTGCTATATGAATAAACTGTTATTATGGTATTGAGTTATTTTTGAAAAAATATTCAAAATTTTGTATCTAAATTGGTAAATTTTACAAAAAATACAAAAACATTTTCATCAATAATTTTCAATTTAAAAAAAACAATGTTTTATTATCCGACGTAGAAGTAGAGTTTATTATCCTACTCTACTTCTATCAAGTTCTATTGATTGAACAGTGAACCTGAACAGTGAAGTGAACAGTGAACACTTAACACTGAAAATAAAATAATATTTTTGGAATGGAGCATGCAGAACATACAGAATACAGATACAGCAAATAAGAAAAAAAAAAAAAAAAAAACAAAAATAATTTTTGTTTAGTGAAGTGAGTTACGCACACAATAATGACAAAAATAAAAGGTATAAGCAATAAATTAGTATAATGTATAATATAATACAATACAAATATGCTGATACACATGTGTATTATTATGTATAATTTTAAGTAATAAGAATAACCTTTGAGTGAATTATGTTTTTTTTGTGTTAAATGCTGTTTGCCTTTTGGTTATTACACCATATTAAACTATTGATTAAATTTCTGTTAGTCCTTATTATTATAAATCAAAAAAATTTTTTTATTTATTTATATTATTATTATTATTTTTTATTTTTCCTTATTATTTGCGAAGAAGACTAACATTAAATTAAAAAAATATAGTTCATGCAATCAATTTTTCCTGCAAAGGTTCAGCATGGTAGACAGCGGTTAAAAAAAAGCACCAAAGCAATTTATATATATATGCATTTGTATACATATGCAATTTGTATATGTGTTGGAGCGTTCCGTCGAACTTACAAACATCCAGATAAATGCAGAATAATATATATATATATATATAATTTGTATTTTACTCGTTTGAAAATAAAGAAAAAAAAAATTATTTTATTACTTTTATGCACTTACTAACATTAAAAAAAAAATAGTTATTTATTGTAAAGCTTGGAATGAGAGTAATCTCGCAAGGCATATTTTGGTTGAAATAAATAAATAAATAAATAGGCAAAAACTTCAAATCTAATAACAAGTTTGCAGATCTGTTATCTTTTTTTAATCCCCACCAAACTGAAATTGTCACACAAAAAAAAATTATACTTAACAAATTTTTGTTTACGAAAGAGTTAGAAATACAAATTAACCCATTGATTTTTAAATTTTATGTTGTTTATGTTGACATAAGAATAGAAAACGTAAAATACTCTGTAATGAAACAATATTTCGCCCTCATACTTAATCATAAAACTCATATTATAGGTAATTATTTGTACGATAAAATTTTTAACATGTTTGCTTTAAAATTGCAAAAATCCACCAAATGAATCCTATAAAAAGAATTTCACTTCGACCTTTTCAGTTTGTGTTTTTTGGAAGGCTGAGAATATGATTTTTATAAATATAATTTTTTTTTTTTGTTTTGATTATACACATACAATCTTAAAATTTATCACATCCAAAAAGGATTTCTCTAACTGCTTTTCATTCTTTTTTTTTTGTTTTGAATTCAATGCATATTATTCTATATATATATATATGTATGTATGTATGTACAAAGGAATGTCTTAAAAACACATAAAATATAAAATTTTGGATGATTTGCCAAAAAATATAAAACCCACATTTTTCTATAATAATTTTATACAATTCGCTAGTGCGAAATAGATGATATTGTATTTTTTTTTTTATCATTTTAATTTTTTAGTCTATGAGTTACAGTTTCAATAAACTAACCTACATAATAATGCGAATGTATATTAATGACAACCAACCAGATGTAATATGTAAAAGATTGACCCAATTTATTCTATAATATTTTTAAAGTGATTGAAGTTTAGTGTACAACGAGTAAATGAATGATTTTTGCTTAATTTTGCTTAGTTTATCTAATGGCGAAATAGTCAAAATAAAGGACCAAATTAAAATAGTGACTAGTTTAAACTATAAATTTTATTGCGGTGGCAATTTAAAATATAAATAATGGCAATTTAAACTATACATTTTATATCAGTCAAGTACAAATAATATTTACCGATATTTGGTGTGACTTAAACATGGTGCGAGGAAGTTAATACTGATGTATGCATCGAGCTAGCAAATCGACAATTCTTTGTTAGATAACAGGTATAACGTATCAGTTTAAAATACAATCACTCAGGAGCTTCAAAGTTTAGTTTTTTATTTATTTATTTTTTTTTTTGTGGAGAGTTTTACCTTTGTAAAATCTATTGTACTTTTCCATTTATTCTCTTCGAATTGTTTTAAATAATATATATTGCATCCTTGATGAGCTAAGGTGTCTAAATTCGTTGTAATCAGGCATAAAATATTCAACACAAACATAACGTCTTTTACTGATGGTATGGCAATATGGTTGCATTTGACAAGATTTAAAATCGGGCATCTAAATTTATAGAATAAAAATTTAAATAAAATCGTAATTTGGTTGAACCAATAGAAAATTAGAGCCAATAAAAGCTAAGTGCGGCGAGTTTCATACTTTCCAATATTTTTCAAACGGCAAGAAAATATATTGGTTTGCCCGCAGAAAATCACAAATTACATTGAAAAATAAAATGATTTTGAATAAAGTCATACTCCAATAAATCTGGATATAATGAAATATAAAAAAATAAAATATTGGAATAGGACAACGCTTTCGAAACAAAATTCTATAAGGACTATTTGATGCAATATATTTTGTCTTCTTCTGCTTTTACTGCCTGGATGTTAGCGATCACATGACACATGTTTATTGTAAATTTGTTGTTATCCTTGTGAACTCTTCTCTATTTTTCGCTGTTTAGACTAGTTCACCTATAACTTTTAAAACAGTTTAATTTCTGATGTGTCTTAGCCATGATATTTGCTTCCTTCCAATTCCTCGCCTACCTTTAATTTTTACTTGGACTATTAGTGGAAGCATTTCATATTTCTTTAGATGTAGTCAAAGTATGCTGTTTTACGACGCGTGATATTACAAAGTAGTTCACGATTTATTTGTAATCTTTACAGTACTTCAGTGTTTCGTACCCTATCAATCCAAGATATTTTTAGGATTCTTCGGTGCAGTTACATTTCAAAAACTTCAATTTTCTTGATATCTAACACCTTCAAAGTCCAGGTTTCCATCATACCGTATAAAAGTACTATCCATAACATTTAACAAACTTTTAGACTTAATTTGATGTCAAAATCTCTATTCGTGAATATATTTTTATACTTCATAAAGGCCCCCTTGGCCATTTAAATTCTACATTTTATTTCATTTGATAAGTCTCATTTCTAATGCAACCATCAATGACCAAGATATTTGTAACTGTTGACACGTTCTATTTGTTGTCCATTAATTGAGGGGGTGATGTTGTTGTCATAGAAATTTCTCCTACTTATAATCATGAATTTGGTTTTGGTAGTGTTAATGTTCAAACAAAATTTTCGACAATATTAGTTAACTTATTGAATTTTGTAAACCTTTTATAATATCAGCCAATAGGGTCGTATCATCGGCGTATCTGATGTTATTGATGACAGTACCATTTACTTTTATGCCTTCATTTAAATGATTAATTAGTTCGCGAAATATGAACTCAGAATATACGTTAAACAAAATTGGTGGCAATATACACAACCCTGTCATACTCCTCGATTAATTTCAATTTCTGAAGATGATTGGAAATATAAAACAGATTTCAAATTTTTGATTCCAATATAGATTTTGAATACATTGAATATATTTTCCATCAAGACCCATTGTTTTTTTAGAATTGGTTTTACTTTGTCGTGTTGAACGCGGTAAAAAACTTTTTCCTAATCTATAAAACCTAGAAACACATCATTCTGTACGTCTTTGAAGTTTTAAACCAATATTTGGGTACAGAAAAGAGCTTCCAGTGTACCCATACCATTACCCAAATCAATTTTGATATAGTAATCTGCAAATATAGATTATGCCAAATTATAGATAAATCCATCCATCCATTAGCTTGGATATTTTTCTTGTTCCCATATAGCCTGGAACAAAGGTAACAAAATATCGACTGATACATCTGGATCAGCTTTTAGGAATTCGGCGGGTATCTCATCTACTCCTGTTGCCAAAATTGCTGATTTTATCTAGATTATATTTGGGGCTCCTACATCGGTAATGATCTGCGCATTGTTGGCATAGGAGAGCTTGTTAATACATTTTGTTCGACGAATTGCTCGTTAAACAATCTGCAGAAATTCTTCTGCCATCTTTGCAGTTGATCATCCAGCCTTCCACTCTCGTCCAAGATTCTTTGATGCTCTTTACTGTTTGGCAATTTGGTTAGTAATCTTGTAAAGAGTTTTGACATCTCCTGTGTTAGCAGCGCTGTCAACTTCCTTTGCAAGATCTTCTATTTGATTTCGTTTGTCAGGTTATACACTCCTCTGTGCAGCCTTATGTGCTAATCTATACTGCAAACGTAATTCTTCTTTTTTTACTGATTGGATTCAGCATTGATTTTCCTCTTTAAGGAACTACGTTCAGCAATTTCATCCCATGAGGTTTGTGATATTGATGAATCCCTTTAGGTACGCGAAGGTACTGTTTCGAAACCTGATTCAATAAATGCTTTTTTGGTATTACCACATAACATCTACAGATACATCTTGCTCATTTTCAACCATCCATGTTGTTACTTTGTCGTTGATGAAAAGCATTAATATACATACAAAATAGAACTCCTAGAAATCTGTAAAAATTGTATAATATTAATTTTTTAAGCATTAACAAGGGCATCGAGTATTTAACTACCTATTATACCATTTTAGAATTATTTACAAAATATTGTGTTTAAAATATATTTATTTTAAGATGCAGGTGTATGTTTCTGCATATTCTGCCACATAATTAATTATTTACTGATATTTTAGGGTACAAAAAGTTAGTAGCGTAACTATGTACAAGCTTTGAAGAAAAGACGTTTCTAAATTATATTATTAATTGAAATAGTAAATGGGTTATAAAATAAATTTGAACTATATTGTTCAATACTTATGGTTATGGCTGACTGCTATCGTCCAATCAACCAAATTCAAATATAAGTATAATTGAAAGCGAGAACAACTTAAAATTATTACTTTTTAAGTTTCAGAATTTTTTGCATCTGATATCATTGAAGTTTCATATAGTTGTGTCCTTTTTAATATAAAAAACTTAAATTTGGAATTTAAAGGTCTTACGAGTATTCCCATACATAACACAGGTTTTGTTAAAAAAACATTTGGTTCTAACTTATGTCTTGACTCTTTAAACTTAATTTCGGCATATTTTAAATAAACTAAATTCATTTGTCAAGCGTTTTTCTACAATTAATTGGAAATATGGCAAACCTAATATACTCATAAATCTTAATCTATATATATATATATATATATGATGTATGTGTAGATATGAGTATAATATTTCAGTTTCGCCATTATATTATAGTAAAAAAAGGACTTAATATTATTAAAACTAAAAAGTTATAAAAATTCCATAAAAATACAACCAAAAATATTATGTGGTCTATATTAGAGATACATACATCAATATACATAATATCTACATATGTACAGAAATTTGTAAAGAATAATAATATGTACTAGGATATTGATATTTTACTACATATCATATTCGATATTTTTCAAGGATACCTAAAATATCTACCATTCTATTCTATTCTATTATATTACTTTTATTATATTTTGTATAAAATTTATATTTTATTATAAATTTCTATATATATATATATATAGTACATATATTTGCGTGTATTTTATAAAGGATTTATTGTAACATAGAAAATAATTTATCCTTTTTAAACCGTTTTTATAATACTTTGCATTGTATTATATAGTTGTGCTATTAATAAAAACTTTTAGTTTGAAAAAACACCCACTCTAAATTATATTGATAGTAATGAATATATATTATGTATAAAATACATATGTATTTAATATATAAAAAACAGTTTTAGATTTACACTATAACTGGAGGACATATTATTAGTGAAGAATAAACCTTAATACATTAATTGAACATTCAATCATCATCACCAACAATCTGTTGTATAAAACAAGTTAAATATTTTAGATCTAATGCTTTTATATATATTTCATCTAGTGATTTTGAATATGGAATTGAGATTATGTATAAAGCATGAGATTGCTAATCGTATTGAAATTTATATACCGAATTGTCTATTTATTTATTGAATAAAAATAATTCGGGTTCAAAGTAAAATTGCGCAAAATTTACATACAAAATCAAAATTAAAGAACTTTGGAGACTTTAACAACTGGTAGGGTATAGTGAAGAAACAAGCTCTTTCACATATTTGTGAACTGTGAAACATCTTTGTTTTATTTATAACCAAGTTTTTTTTTGTAATCCCGATAACACCCAATTTTCCTCCATGATAGTTTCACTCAAAAATAAACTTTTAAGTTTATTACGATATAATCGGTTCTAAGTATGTCTCTGATACACCCATATTTTCGTTTTGTACCGAAACTGATACTGTACCTGCTGTATACTTGGGATTTTTCTGCACTGGAAAATAATATAACTGTGACATTTGTTGATGATACAGTGGTTCTGGCTGTTGAAGAAAATAATTCCACAAGAAGAAGAAAATTCCAAGATTACACAAAAAGATGGAAGCTAAAATTAAATGAACCTAAGTCAGTACATGTGAATTTCAATGTATAAATGGTCAAGAAATATCCCATTCAAATTCTGCAAAGTATCTTGAAATCTCACATCAAAAACAAGAGAAACGAATTACAAATCCTAAATAGAAAAATGTACTGGTTCATAGGTAAGAGTTCTATCTCGACAATACAAAATAAACTTCTGATGCTCTATAAACAATATACTGAGACCAATATGGTTATATGGTAAGAGTTCTTCCTCGACAGTATAAAATAAACTTCTGCTCTATAAACAATATACTAAGACCAATATAATCATATGTCATTTACCTATGGCGATGCAGCAAAAAAAACTAATAGAGATATTATTCAGTAGTACCAGAATAATGTCCTAAGAAACATTGTGAATGCGCCCTGGTTCATCAGAAACTATGACCTACACAGAAATTTGTGAGTAGAATCTGTAGATAAAAAGATCCAAAATTTTGCAAAAAGTCACGAAAAAAGGCTCTAACACCATGTAAATGTTGAGGTAGTCCAGCTTCTTGACAACAAAAATATAGCCAGACGACTCAAAAGAATTAAACCTTTTTTATATTTTATATTTTGAACCATAAATTCAATTTCACTAGATGCAAAATGTTGTTTGGCCCAAGAGGTTCATTATATATAGAATCAACTTCACCCAAAAATTCAAAACCTAAATACTTAATTTCATAATTAACCAAATTTTTTTCGGTCTGTTTTCAAAGAAAAAATTAGATAAACATCGCTAGATGTAGTCTACATTCAATAATAAAATAAAGTCAGAAAAAAATTGCTCATTAGAGTTATAGGATCAGATCGCAATATAGAAAGGGTGTGGCTTAGTCGATAAGAATGCCACACGCAATGTCAAGTTACGTGGGTCATTGTATCTTCTGAAGATTCCAACCAGCTTATAGGTATGTAAAAAAAAAAAATCTTATACTGGAGTTCTATTTTTTTGTTTACACAAAATTAAAGAACTTGTGCACCGAATGAATTCTCAAAATACAATGTAATCAAAAATTAATATACATCAGCGCAGAATTTTGGCATGATACTTTAAATAAAAAACTAGTTTATTTGTTGTTTTTCTTTCTGTTTACTGAAGATGACAATTTCAACGTTGTCGAAACATGTCTAATGTTTAATTTTATTTTTAATTTTTAAATTAAAAAAAAAAAAAGAAAAACGTCCACACAGACGGAAAATAAAAAATGGAAAAATATTTCCTAATTAAAATATAAAAATTTTTTTTATTTGTGGCGTAGAAAAAGAAAGTGGAAACTACTAATATGTATCCTTTATTTGTTTTATGAAAATTGTAACATTTAAATTTATAAGAAGCTGGAAATACATGAATAATAATGGTGTCTTCTATAATTTTCAGTTTAGTGCAAAAAAATCATTTTTTATATTATTTAAAAATCTAGTTGGGATAAGGTTCAATTATAAATTTATGACCAAATGCTGATCCACACAGAATCTATTATCTTCCATTTTTGACATAATTATTATAAATTTTATCAGAACAATATTATCTACCAGTTTTTTATAAAACTATAAAACTGTTTGTGTTTACACAATGACCTAGCATTATTAGATACAAAATTAGTACAAATAAACCTAAAGCATTGCACTTAAAGTTAATTTTTTAGGTAAACAAATAAACACAAAAATATATTTCAGAAGCAAACATACTACATGTGTACTAACTATAATTAGTCACAAGCACTGATCAAGGAAGTATGTTGCTTCCCAAATATCGATATTTGCAATCAAATAATAAAAATTATTTGTGAACGAAAATCTGACAACAATTAAGTTATTTAATTAAAAACTATCACTAAAAATAAACGAAATTCCGATTAATAAATTAAAAAAACAAAAATATGGCTTATAGTTTGTGCTACGTAGATGGATAAGGTTCAATTTATGAAGTTGTGGAAGTTAATCAGATATTTAATTTTTCTAACCTTTATTACTTAATAATTTTAGTCCTGTCACTAAAACATAAAACTCAATAACATCTCTCCTACCCATTTTTATTATTACTACGCGTTTGTTGGTATATGACATTTTTTGAATAAGTCATGTTCATTACATTCAAGAACCCTTACAGCGGTCTAAAAGTGGTGAATTTTTTGTCAATTAGATGTACTTGTTGGTTACATTGATGCTGTATCATTGATTAGTATGAAAAATTTAATATTAATCAATTTTCGATACTTTAAACTAAGGTTCATTTACATTGAATTAAATAAAATAAATTCCCACGCTTAATAAGTAAATTCCATCACGTTTGGAATTCTAAAATACTGCTATACATTGTTATAGCTTGCATAAACATTTATCCACATGCTCACTAACCTTAAACTCGAGATATTAAAATACTTAAATTTATAATACTCTGCTAAGGAATTTATAGAAAGTAAACAATTTTAAAATTACTAAACTTATCAAAATTAGATTGTAATTGAAAATAATAAAGGATAGATTTATTCGTTTGAGCGAAACAGTAGAAAATTAATTTTATTTAAAATAATTTCTAATTTAATTATTACCAAAAACGATTATAATGCTATTGATTTTGTATCGATAGTATGCTATCGGCTATCGGCTATCGACTAGCAAACCTACCACTTAGCTTTTTAATCTCTCTGATCATCAACTATTATAATTCTTATTAATCTAATCAACCAAAAATTTGATTACGTTATCTTACTGCTAACTATCGCTTGAGGTATGAATTTTTTATAAACAATTATTTTCGTTATTGTATGACCTTATTTATTTAGGATTATAATTGCTATTTTAATTGCTTTAACTATTCCTAAACTATTTGAAAAAATTGTTTTAAATAAAATAACACCAATTTTGAATAAAAACCTAAACAAACAACAACACGATTTCAGAAAGGGAAGATCTAGATTAGAAATATTTCAATGTGAATTCTTTCAAATATCTGGTAGACGTTTCGACATCCAAGATATCTTCTTCTACTTCAATATCTTCTAATACTGTCGAGTATTTGTATTGAATTAAAATTACAATATTATGACAGTACTAAAAGAAACCCCCGGGTACATACCTGGCCGAGCAAAAGAAATCAATTTTTCTGTGAAACGGCACAATAAAATGATTCGTAAAATTTATCATATAGAAAAAATTGGATAAATTGGAGTATTCTAAACCTGGTATGCAACATTATTAGTTACACTGTCCATGTCAGTAGTTTTCCATTGTCTTGGGCCTACTAGAATTCTAATTTTTAGAGCAGTGAATTTTGTTATTTTTAACATTGCTGTTTAGAGCTGACCATGGGTGAAGGTAGGTTCATCTAGGAGAAAAAATCCGACTCTTTTAAATATTTGATCTTGTGATTTATTAATTAATATAGTCTTGAACTAACTGAAAATTGATGTCTAATAAATTCTTATAAAAAAAATTTTCATTCTATATCTGATATTTTTTTTTTTTTTTCTAAATAAAATAGTTAATTTTATAAAGATTAACTTAAAACTTTGAACAATTTTTATTTTTTTGTGGTTTGCTATTAATATTACAATTCTATACATTTTTTTCAGATAATTTAAACATTTATTAAAAATCATTTTATTGTGCCGTATTCCTTTTTTTTTGGCTGACCGGAGATCTAACTAGTATATAGTTTTCTAGTATGTATAATCATTAAATCAAATATCCGCTATTAATTTTTATTAAAATTCACTGTTATACAATCCGGAAAATAAATTTTGACAATAAAATTTTAATCGATACACACAATAAAAGATCACATCATTTCTTTGTTATCTCTTTGTTGCATTGGTTTTGATATTTCTTTAAAATGTGTTATTTTGTAAAATAATATAAATTCCTATAAATTTCGCGTGTATCTGAAAAGGAAATACCTATCTTTAATGACCTATATTAATTTTATTCTACTAATTAATTTTTTTTCCTACTAAAAGTGCAAAAAACCAAATGCGATAATCCAGAAACAAAAAAAAAAAAATTGACTCAAAAAAGAATTGAACTCACAAATATTTCTTATATTAACATGACGCTTCAACAAACTGAGCTAAAATTTATTTCGAACCCCACGGTCTACATCATTGATTGATTGAATAAAGAAAAAAACGAAGGCACACGAAAAACCACGAAAAGTGTGCCTTCACTAATCGTGCTCTTGTGCATTATAATATAGATTTTAAAAAAAAAAAATGCATCTTATAAGGCCTTACTGAGTTAATTACAGCTTAGTTTAATTAAAAAATAAAACTTTGCATATCCCATATAATAAATTTAAGCATCTGGTAATCCTAAATAAAGATTTCCAAATGCAACAACATTGAAATAGTATACATCAGCATAATATAACACAAATTTAATTTAATATTGGGTATTCATTATCAAATTTTGTATTTACTTCAACAGAAAATAAAATAAAAAACAAATTAAGCTAAAAAACTATATTGGAGTACTAGACCTGCACTTTTATTATAAAATTTAACAAAAGAGTATAGGTGTTATATTATACATTTGTTTAAAACAATCAAATAATTACTTTTCTACAAGTACTTTCAACAAAATGCAATATAAATAATATCTCTATCTCTTTCACCCTGTGTTCTAATTCATTGACCTGAAACAAAATTTAGGTATAGGTATTCTCTTTACAAATTTCATTTTAATTATAATACAAAGTGAACAAGATATAAATATAACCAACAATAAATCTGTATTTTCGCATTTAATATACATGAACGAATATTTTATTTAGTTGGTATCTGAATATTTAACGGTGATAAAAGATCAGTTCCAATTTTTGGCATTCAGTCAAATTAAACGAAATTGTATTTGTTTTAACTACCAAAGTTGGTTTTGTTTACCTTTTTTTTTTTTTGTTTTTGTTGTATACACAAATTACATGTTAATATGCTGATTGGAATTTAGGCATTGAATAGGAGTTTATAATTTTTTTAACTTAAACATTTACAGTGGCGGACAATTTTGTATTTCGATTTGTTTAACGTACTCTGACTACATTGTGAACATATAAATTTTTGATTGCGTATGATGGGTTTTAAATCTCTAAAAAAAATGTTTTGTAATTATTATCATTATACTGTTAGCCCTTCAGTACAGCGGTAGAATCATCTCGTATAAGAAGATAGTTTTTTTTATAGAAAGCCATAATGTTCTTTATTGAACATTTGCATTGGTTAATGTTGCTATCCTCCTATAGTTTTTCTATCATTATCATTATTATTGATACGCTCTGGGTAGTGCAGTAGGTAGAATGCTGCATTTCAACCAAAAGGTTCCAAGTTCGATTCTCGATGAAGGCAATAAAATGTTTTCGACTTGGTCTGGAACCCTTTGTCGTCACCGATATGTCATAAATGACACAAAATAATTTGGATAATAATTTAAATAAAATGGATCTACATTTAAGAGGTCCTAAGTTCCCGAAAATAATAGTAGTTTATTATTTAATGGGTTTATATATGCCAGAAAATTGATAAATAAGTATTCGAGAAACATCAATCGTTCCAATTGATTAAGCTATACTGTCATACACATTGCTCTTCAACAAATCCATTTCAGCTAACCATGAATTTGTGCAAGAAAAAAAGAGTTAAAGTTTCAAAAAGTGGATTTGAGCGAAATTAAAAACTTTAAATGCTTAGAAACTACAATTATATCACAAAACCAACAAAATAATAATAATAGACTATTTATTGTCAGCGCCTATGCATCACAAAGAAATTCAGATAAATTTAAAGAAGAATTTGATAAATTATTCCGATTATTAAAATTAGATAACACTAATAATTACTTTGTGATATCTGGTGACTTTAATGCTAAACACATAAATTGGTCAAATAGGACAAATAATACAAGAGGTAATATTCTTAGCAACTGGTTAATAAACAATAGAGTGTTGTATATAGCAGAATTATATAGCACTGATATACCATCGTTTCCCAGAGGTGGATCATTCTTAGATTTATGCATAATAGACAGCAGACTAAACATAATTAACAAATACAGTAACAGAAAATTAAAACCTGTACCTTACGACAGTGATCACAACGCTGTACTACTACAGATCAAATACACAAATAGCGAAGTTTTCATCTTAGAAATTAATAAAAATGAATTCACATATAACTATCTAAAAACAAACTGGAATAAATTCCATAGAATTCTCAACCAAAATTACACAGAAGCACATGATAACATAAATATCCTTAATAATAAAAACTTAACAATAAACGAGATTAATAGCCATATTTTAAAAATAGAGCACTTATTAAAAAATACAATGAGTCAAACAATACCCAAAAATAGTGTCGAAAATAGTATAGATAAATATATAAACTCTACTATATATAAACTCTGAAAACCAAAAAAAGCAAAATTTTAACCATAATTAACAAAATATATAGAAAAAAACTAAACATCAACAGCTCAGAAATCCTTTTATATAAAAGTTTACTATTTAATATCAATATATTTATTAAACAAAATATAAACCTTTCAATTAATAAATACTGGAAAAATCGAATTCAAAATATAAACCCTAAATCAAAAAACATGTTTAGCGAAATTAATAAAATATTTAGAAGAAAATACAAAGAAAATATGTTAGAACTAAAAATACCTAAAACTAAAAAACAAATCTTAGTTTCAGCTGAAGTTGATCCATCTTCAATAGAAATCGATCAACATGCAAACTTTGTAATTAAAGAAACAGACCAAATACTAAATGTAATGGGAGCCCACTTAGAAAATGTGCATAATCAAACAGCTAAAAGAAATAATACATCAAGAAGTAAGAGTATAGACAAACTTATTGAAACATTTAAAAAAAGAGCAAAAATAGAAAGATCTAGAAATAAAACTATTGTAAATTTTAGTCAAGCAAACCCTGCAGATAGCCCTCAATATGAAAATAGTATTTTTACCAATGTTTATACACTAAAAGCAAAATTTATGAGGCTGAATAATAAAACATCTTGTGGGCTAGATGGAATTCCAAATATAATACTTAAGAACCTTACAGACAATATTATTAGACATTATTGTATTATATTTAATAACTGCTTGAACGTATTTGATTTCCCAGAATGCTGGAAAAAAGGTAAGGTTATACCAATCAAGAAACCGGGAAAAATCCATATGACACCAATAGTTACCGTCCCATTAGCTTGATGCCTAATATTAGTAAGATATATGAAACATTGATAAATGATATAATAGTAAATTATGTAAATAAAAAAAACATAATACGAAATAATCAGTTCGGTTTCAAATTTAAACATTCCTTCATCCAAGCGATTACAAAAGTAATCTCAGATATTTGCTGGTTCATAAACAATAGGAAATGTGTAGGGGCATTCCTCATTGATTTAGAAAAGGCTTTGGAAAATGAAAATCAACTTTAGTAAATGTGAAGTGATTCTGTTTAGAAACACAGTAGATAAAGTGAACCAAGACATTCGGAAAAATTGGAAACAATTTTCTCTTAGAGCATCTGATGGTTCAACATTAACAAATAGAAAAACTGTAAAATACCTAGGTGTGTATCTTCATCATCACTTAAATTACAGCTTTTACATAAAAAAACAGGTCGAAAAGGCAAGCAAAGCTATTATGGCTACAAAAACAATGTTCTTCTCTAAACATCTAACACCGAGGGTAAAAATAGTGGCATGCATGCCATTAATAAGACCAATCATAACTTATGCTTCACCGATTTGGTTCAATATTAATTCATCCATGATGGAATCAATTCGAAAATTCGAAAGAAAATATTTAAGAATAGGCTTGAAAAAAATTAAAAAACATCAGAATAACCAAGTAACATATTATGCAAACAAAGTAATATACAAAGAAGCAAATATAAGTACAATAGATAACTTTATAATTAATTTAAATAGAAAACATTTCGACAGAATACTAAATATTAAAGAAAACAGTCTCATAAGCCACATTTATTATTTCAACGACAATTATATTAAGAAAACTTTAGAATCTGGATTTGTCCCACCAGAAGTATTTTACTATCTAGACTCAAATATTTTTTTTTCAAAACAATAACAACATTACCATATTATACCACTACAATAGAAGGGCAACAGACAAAAAAATCATTTCTAACCCAAATAGCACAAATCTAAGCGAATTAAAATTTGATACAAACATACCGACAATAGACAATAACGTAAATAAAAATTACTGGTGGATAGAGAACAGATTAGATTAATGAATACAATTATATAGTATTATGTTAATAATATTAGACGTAAGGTAGTTAAGTTATAGTTTAATTAGAAAATATATAGATTTAAGGAAAATAGGTTAAAATAGATAATAAGTTTACATTTAGAAATAAAAATAATAATAAATCTAGGGTTTTTTTAAAATAATTTTCCAAAGAAGATATTAAAAGATAAATAGTATTAAATACTAAATATAATTATTGAGTGAGCGGAGGAAATGCTAAAATAAAAATTATAATAAGGAATGCGAGTTTTCAAATGAAACATGTAATTCTGATATAAAAATATACAGATAACCTTTTTTTATGTTTTGTAAATAATATCAGTATGAACAAGAAATAAACATTTAAAAAAAAAAAAATAAATAAAAAAAATGAATATGTGCAAGAGCTATCCCTCTACTGTCCGACAACACACCTAGATTTGGGATACCCACATTTATTTTAAAATTGGGTTCCAATTAATTAGTATGTGTATGGCCGATTTATCACAATTTTCGGCATTTTTTCGTAACTACCTTTCGTAATTGGTTACTACATGGTTCGTTAATTGGAAATCATGTCGAACGAGAACATTCGAAGTATTCGTGCCTTAAAAATATATTTATAAAAATTTGTATTTAATGAAAAAAGAAATATTTACTTTGACCTCGAATGTTTCACAGTCATGTTATAAGAAATATACTGTTGGATTTGAATAATTTAATTTGTATGTTTAGTGATTGCAGTTATTTATTGCGAGATCTGAATTGTTACCGAACTTTTAATATTTTGTTTTTGACATTTCCTTTGTCCTATCTTATCTACTAATATAACAGAAAAATTAAACTTCCCTTACGTTAATTCCATTTATTTTCAGGTTTGCAGGCTAGAGTGGTTGTGTTGAGTTTTAAACTTTTGTTTCAAATCTATTTGTCCTGATCAATGCATTTGAGCATTTTATCAACAAAACAAAGGACCGCAAAAACTAACACATTGAGCCATCAGTTTTTATATTTTCTCTTCAATGTTATTGTTTGCAGGTGTTTATTTAGTCAATGGTGATGATAAAATCTGAATACAAGAAGTAAATTAAACTTAATAATGTATGGCTGACCGTTCAGTTACATTGAGGTATCATTGTCACCATAAAACCCTCATATTTTATTTAAATAATAAATTTTATAATTTACATAACTTCATCCAGCCATCCATTATAATTTCTGGTAATTTTTCCTTTCTGTGATATGCCAGAACCCCGATCAGTTTTACTTGTGCTTTTTTTGTTTCTATTGAATTTTGTGGTTATCAGATACGAAAATTAATATTCGAAACTATTATGTTAGGTGATTAAATTTTTATTAAATCCAATTTTTGCAAATATTTCATTATTTACCAAATTTTGTAACATAGTCGTTAAGATTATAAATTTCGTATTTGGCTTTAAATTTTTTATTTATGGTATGGTTGGATAGGAAGAAAAAATGCATTTTTGTTAAACTTCACTTGTTGGTATTATGACACCTTATAATTACAAACGTTGGTTTTATTACATCTTATGTCGATATAATAACCTTATGATTACATAAAATTTTAAATTCAATGATTTCAAAATTCGGATGGGATTCCAAATGACGGATGAGGTTACACGACAATGAAAATCATATCGGGGTTCTGATAAAATCATCATGGGGTCCTATATAACCCCATCTGTGAACTGTGGGACATAATATGGCGGAGTTTAAGTGATCAGATAAATAAAACTAAATCTAGAACTTTAATATTTAATTAAAGAAGATTGCTTTCGGAATATTGATTGTTACGATTTAAATGATATTAATAAAATTTTGATTTAGCTTAAACATTCGTGTTGGAAATTAATTTTGGCTCTTTTTGATTTTATGACACACAAAATGAATGTCCAGTTGTAGACTATCGCAATAAACACCATGTTCTTCATATTGCCTTAGACGTTATTGGTTTTTTTTTTACATTTCCCTTGCGAGCAGCGACGCTAGCTATTTGATATAACTCGTATCAATTAAATAAAATAATATTATTTCACAAAGCAGTTTACTAGTCAGCTATACTGCTTTTCTACCTACAGTTATGTACATCTAGTAGAAGAGACGAATTTGACCACCTTTTGGATTTATCCTGTATTATCCATATAGTTTTTTTTTAATGTTCTTGATAGTAACTTAGCTGTGATTACCTTTTCGTGCTTATATAAGTATGGTACTGCATGTTTTGACTACATATTTTACTAGATACAACGTTTTTCAAGTATTTATTTTATCAAATTTCTGGCTTATTGTGTTGAAAACTGCCACTATTCTCTGGGACTAAGCCTTCTTAAATAGCGTAGTCCCATTTTGTTAAAGTTGTTACCAAATTATACTTTCAAATAATTTTTGTGATTTATTTTCCCCTAAAATGGCAAGGGGTATTGGGCCAGGTCGAAAAATTATTAAACAATTTTTTTTGTTTCGTCGGAAATCGAATCAGGGACCTTTAAATTGAAAAACAGGCGCTCTATCGACTGCATAATCCAACCTGTAAAATAGAACACAAACAATCGTTGAATTGTATTTTTGTCCTATGTAAATGTCAATTAGGCTTGAAGAGAAATTGATCCTCTCTCAATCTTAATTTAATTGTTATAATCCCGTAAACCATAATAAGCCAGTAATTTTACAGTTTGATATTTAACTTTCGATCTGCCAATTTACAGTGAGCATCAATTTGATATTTTCATATTTTAAAATTGTTTTTCAATTGTCTTTATTTACACTATTAGCTGTTTTTATATGGAGGCGGTATATTTTTTTAGAACTTTGAACCCAAAATATATATATTTTATTTATTTAATGCTCATTATCATCTCAAAAAATAGTTAGTTATTTCTTAATGACTCATATAGAACAGATGCTGTTTATATTGGTCAGTTTTCTAAGTTTGATTAGATGGTATGTAGATTAAGTAGATAAATAATGCCAAATTTTAAACCATCCATAAATAATTGCCTCTTAGATAGGGTTGTACAATTATTTGAATTAATAAAATATTAACATTGAAAAATATTTATTTTAAAAATTAAATGTAGTATCTAGAGGGGAGTGGGTGTTAGAAGGTATGCATTTTTCTTTGTGTTTTCTATCCTAGCATTATAATTTCTAATGACCATGTCACATGTTATTTTTGTAGTTCTGCAGCATTTCTGCTTTGTATATTTAAAAATAAAAATGTTCTTTAATGAGCTTTAAAAAAAAATTAAAAATTTAGTATCATGATAACCCACTTAAAATTCCCCATTCAATATTAGTTTAACAGTGTTGCTGTTGCATTTTTATATTACACACAGTCTGTGGATGTCTGTATGAAGTTTAGAGAAAAATTTAACTAACAATTTGGAAGTTTAGTAAAATGTTGTAGAAATTTTCTTATTTCAACCGAAAAAAAAAAAAAAAAAATAAATAAAAAAGAACACGAAAAAAAATATAAACGAAGTGTTGAATAAATTTATCGCGGTTCGATTATGTAAATTTAATTGCCTCAAGGGTAATCTATAGTAAATATAAGTATAAGGGATTATATCAGAAATTTAAAATTACAAAAAAGAAAAAAAAAAAAACGAAAGACACAAAATAAAATAAAAATAAAAATAAAAAAACAGAAAATAGAATAATAAATAGAAAAATAAAATGAAATTCTGAAGTGAAGAAAAATTGAAACTTAAATCCTTGTTTAGTAATTACCTTAAATTTAAATAGGAATAAGAAAAATAAAATAGAATATTTTATATACGTATATGGATGAATATCCAGACAAGGAAGATTTTCTCGAAATATCTCTAAAAAAAAATAAATTTTTACTTTTTAATTTCCCATGGGAATGGTTATTGTTAGGTTTTGGTTTTTTATTTTTTGGTTTTATTAAAAAAGAGTTTTTTTTTTATGCTTCAGAAATTTCTATTTGAAAAAAGTGTCAATTTAATATGCAAAAAAAATAAAAACGATTTTTTTTTTTGTGAATCTTTTCTGGCCAATTCCAGGTAGCAGATATTAATTTAGAATAATATATAAATTTAGAAAAATATCCTTATATCAAATTGGTTCGATAGTGTTGTTGACAATAACAACAAATATTTTCCAATTACAAGTCTTCGCTTTCTATTCGATTGTTGAATTTAAAGTTTGATGAAAATGATATACACCCATATTCTCATAGACCAAACGCTGACGAGAAGAAAAAATTGATTGCAGACGTCTCGTTGAATATCCATGTAATCATACAAGACTTCCTCCATATGAGCATATGCTAAACTTTCTACATCTTAAGTCTCTGTGGAAATGGCGGGAAGTAGCTGATGTTTTATTTATTTTCGAAATTATTATAGGCGGTATTATTTTCCCTTTAACTTTAAATAAAATCATCATTAACACAAATACTCGTTTACGCCACTCAAATCTCTTTACATTAACATTACACAAAACAAATTATGGTAAATATGAACCTATTAATAGAATGTTAATAGTTAGTAATAAATATAAAAATAAGAATTTATATTAAAAAAAAATAATATTACTATTTTTGTATTATGAATTTTGTTATTTTTGAATGTATGCTAAGTAAATTTAATTGTATTTTAATTAATATATGAAATGTAATACTAAATTGTAAAGTTTTTGAGCTAAATAGTATAAATAAATAAATAAATAAATAAATACACAAGATACATAAGCTATAATACCAGAAATCAATCTTGTTAAAAGCTAAATTAATTCACCTTAATATTTGTTAAAAAAACATCGTTTCTAGTATATACGATAATGTAGACATTCTAATTTAGGTTAACGATTCTAAATAGAATACTTCCGAATAAATAGAATAGAATACTTGACTCCTTTCAAAACTAATATGACTTGCTGGTATACTGAAAATGTAGACAAAATGTAAGCCAAAATGCTAGTACTAAAAATTACAGCGATCTACGGCGAATAGAAACAATTAAGTAACCACCAGTGTACTGACTTGTACTTTTCTAGTAAATTAGTAAGTAAAACACTACAAATATAAATTAAGTATAATAAGGTGTATAATATGTATATAGATGTACCGAAAAAATAATAATCGCACACTGGTGAATATTTGTTGTAAAAGTGGTGTATTTTTGTTTAGATGTCTAAATGATCTGGTTTTCACAATTTACATACTTTTAAACTTAAAAATTTCTTTTTTTTTTTTTTAATTGTCCTTAAAAAACAAATAGCTCCATTTTTGTGACAGTTAATTAGTCAATATCAGACTTTTCATTTAGTACTTTATTGTTGCGCTAAATTCTTATTACTTCTTTGAAAAAGCGTTAAAATGAATTTTCAGGTACAAAATTGGTACTGGTACTGGAAAAACGCAAGTGCTAAGCCGTAAAAATATTTGTAATGGTTAATACAAATTGTGTGGGAAATAATGGTATATGAACAACTTAGATTCTATTTTTATGTCGGATGGAATAAGATTTAATGATACAAAGAACATTTTGAATCCGTACAAATTCTGAAAAAAAGAACATTGAATTTTGCTTTGTCAAATTTTTACAAAATTTTATGATAAAAATTTTTCAAAATTATATTTCCTAAACTCTAGCATAATATACATATCCATGTATATGAATATAGCCACATATACATATACATATACAATCCATATCTATATGGTAATGAATGTTTTAGGTAAATTTTATGAAACATAACTGTTATTATATTTGCCTTAATTAACTTGCCTTGGACTTTATATGTTTGTTTCAATTTGCTTCAATTCAACAAAATACCCATTTCAATAACCATTTAACCAAAGTATATCCATGAAAAGAGTATGAACTCATGTATGTATTCATTTGTTTGCACACAAATTCATATACAAATTTGATAAACATTGTCAGAAATAGACGATAATAAGAATTTTACGTGTAAGAAAAAGAAAAAATATAGTAAACAAAAGAGAGTAACAAAAAAAGTTGGCTGAAATTAAATAAATAAAGTTTATAATTTTGAAAAAAATTTTCGACAAAAATTTCGTTGAAATATTTAACAATATTATTTTCTAAATTGTATCAACTATGCATAAGATTTTTAGGAGACCTAACTAAAACAGCGCTATCATATTCTTTAAATTCTGTGATTTGTAAATAGATGTTGTCCTCAGTATTATTTTATAATCGTATACCAATATAATAAATATTTAGGTTTACTAATATAATTAATAAAAAATAATAATGTTTGTAACTCCAAATTATTACTGACAAAAATATTAATAATATTTTATATTATTGTAATGTAATTATAATTTAATATTTTTAATAGGTATATACGAAAATAATAATGTTTAAAACGAAAATATTAAAATAATAAAAGATCAGAATTAATCATCGTATAAGGGAACAAACTAAATTAGAACTAACATTTTTTGCCACCCTGCCTGATATAAATAATGGGAGGTAACGTAAACAAATCCAAAGGAGAATAATGAGAACGCAAAATTATTTTATATAATAGAGTATAAAGCAAACAGCAAACATCTATTTTGTACCTTTTCTCTCTCATAATAAATTTGGTATACGATAAGTAAATGTAAATTTTACCTCTTTTAACTAATGATATTTTGCTCGGTTTGATATTTCTTAAAAAATAGGTTGTCGTAAAATGGGAGTGCGTCTTCTTGTTAATATAGATTATAGATATTCTTTGCATTCAACTAAGGTGAAATTTACACATGTGTATGTACTAATAATGGAATATGGATATTTGATAAAGTTAAAATTTGGTTTCTCTTTAAATTCACTATATTTATTGACATTTCTATGGTGTAAAGAAGCAAAAAAAAAAAAACAAAAAAGGAATACAAAATAAATGTGTGCAATATAAATCATTATCATTATTTTCAATCATTTTCTATTATTATTCAATTTCAATTATTTTCAATCATCATTTTCATTATATTTTTTTTGTGTTTTTAATTTGGTTTCTTTTATTAATCTCTTTATTTTATTATTTCTCTTTCTCTCACTAAGTATATGGAAATGTACGTACATTGTGTCATATAGGGCTTGCATTTGTTACACACATAATCATATGGCTTAGTTTAATTGAAAATAAAATGCAAAACATTATTTATGGAAAAAAACAAAATTTGAACCTATCAGTTATCTATCACTCAGTTAGAAATTACTCTTCTTGAATGTAAAAAAAAGTTTAATTTCGAGTTATGCATGTATATAATATTATACTTTTATATGCCAATTTATGCTTAGGCAACGTTTACACGTCGGACAAAATCGAATTTTATCGTAGATAAAGTCGGATGAGTGTTTACATTTCAGACTTTTTCTCAGTTTTAATCTACGATTTTACGTCAAATATTTTTTGTATTTAACAGGGTTTCTTTTTATAAAGTGCGTAATTTTTTATTGGTGAAAATTTTTTAATACGTAAATTAAAAAATTAAAAGGTATGTAATCAAAAATCTCCAAAAAGTCTTTAAAAATATACCTACATATTTTTATAAAATTTGTTACAGTAATATAAAATATAATTACACATTTGAAGTAATTAGCAATAATAACCAAATTGCGTTAGAGTGAATTTTAGTGCCATTTGATTATATGTGTTGTTCTTTGAAAATATATTATTTTTCATTAAAAAAATATTTTCACTAAAAAGTCGAAAATAAAATAAGGAAAAAAAAAATTTTTTTTTTAGAAATATTTGGCTTCAATTTAAGCGTACTAAAACTACCAAAATAAACTTTAGAATCGCAGTTTGATATAATGTTTTCATAGCAAGTTATGATTGTAATTACGGAAAAAGCAAATTAGCCGAACTTTTTACCAAATCTCTTAATCTCATCTCAAGACTTCCTATAATTTCGGCTAATTTGCTTTTTCCGTAATTACAATCATAACTTGCTATGAAAACATTATATCAAGCTGCGATTCTAAAGTTTATTTTGGTAGTTTTAGTACGCTTAAATTGAAGGCAAATATTTCTAAAAAAAAACTTTTTTTTTTTCCTTATTTTATTTATTATTAAATCAAAATGTAATCAATAACAAAGGTTTTAATTTTTTATTCAAGGTCAACATAATTTATTTTTATTTGAAATTATTTTTCGGTCAAAATTGTAAAATAAAAGGTAATTTTTTTTAGAATTTATTCACGGCCACAATTTTTGTATTAATAATTTTTGCGTTTGTTCTATTTCAAAATAGATTTTTTTAATTCTTTGGAATCAACTTTTCTAAATAGGTTTCAAATTTTTCACATTTGCGTTTTATCCATATGGTGGGGAAATCTTTCCAAACACACCTTAACTTTCTATTGCGAATGAAATTCAAAACTATTAAAACTAATGTTTTATATTTTTTTATAGGTTATTATATTCTTTCTCTTATTTATTACAAAGCGCCCTCAAGAGATTACTATTTTGATTTTTGTTACATTATTGATGGCAGTCGAGGGCAATGCATTTAGTATTCCATAAGAATTATCTCTGTTTAATGTTCTTTTAATATTTTGTTTCATTAGTTTCACCTGTCGATGATCTGTGCGAAGGTCACTGTCAAGAACGTAAAAAAAAAAAAAAAAAAAAAAAAAAAACAGTACCAGAAAGTATTAAATACTTTCCTCTACAGACACAAATGTAGTAATCATATTATGTCCAAAATAGTTGTTTGATAATTTAGCTGTGTAAAACAAATAAGTTTTTGGGGATCACTGATCAGATAGATATCAGTGCTTTTCTATAATTTATCTCATTTACTGGTATTTTGCATTCCTTTATCTTTATCATACGTATTTTATTAGGCAGTTTTGTATCTAGCATATAGGTAAAATATTATTTTACTGTATAAGTGCTTCCAAGTCATTTAGAAGTATCGAGTTAGCTATATTAGTTTTTTTTTTAACTTTTACTAACCAACTTACATTTTTGTATATATATATAATTCCAAGTCAATGGGATTAACACCCTAACTGTTTTTACATTAGGAATAGACAATTCAGACAACAGTTTTTTCTTTTAAAATTTATGTTAATGTATGTGCTGTATTTTAAATGTTGTAGAATAATAACTTCGGCCACATAATAGCATAGTTGCATTTTATTTTCAGTGATAACCAAAACTCTCAACTATTTTTTATAATTTACTTTATCCCAATAACTTAAAGGGTACTATACCATACCAGGTTAAAAAAAAAACCATTACGCATTTTTATTTTTCCTTTGTCTTGAATCGACCTTGTAACCTTTCAGTTGAAAAACAGGCGCTCTACCTACTGCGTCATCCAGCGTGTGATTTAAGTGTGCTTTTATATGAATTCCTAACTTGTTTATATCATTGGCTGCTAATAGATCATTGGCTGCTACTTATGTTATCGGCATATATAGCCTCCCAAATCGATGACTAAAAAACATAGAGCAGATGTGAGCATACTGTTCTGCTAAATGCTAGACTTTTGTTCTAGACTTCAGAATATGTCATTACTTGTTTAATACGAATGAAGGTACGAAATTCTAAGATATCCGTTTGGTTACAATTTATTTAGCTTACAGGCATTATAAATGTTTTACTAAGAGATCTACAATATGGGTGACTTTCAAAATGTGGTATAAAAAGTTTTAATATGGTTAATATATAGTTATACTACTGTTTAAATCTTTTATAATCAATTCATCGTAATATACCGGATGTTCCAGAGAATGCGTATCAGCTTTTTCAGAGGGGAAGGAGCCGTTATATTAGAATTTAAAAAAAAAAAAATTATTAATTAAATCGAGGGTGCTTTATCGATTGGTGATATTTTCAATTTCCGGTAAAGAGCTTTTTAAGCCCAAAAATCGCCGAAATTAGCTGAAATCTAGATTTTCAAATGGAAGAGATTGAAGCGTAAAGATTGAACATTTTATTATGTCGGTAGTACTGACCACTTTTTACTGTCAAAAAATATTATTGTTATATAAACAAAATAGGTCTTCTAAAATTTTTGGATGAAATTAGTTTGGGTGGAATTAGTTGAAAAGTTTTTTAAATAAAACTTTTTAATAAAATATTAGAGTTTAGTACATGTGAACAGTAGTGAAACAGTAATAGTAAATATATCTAGTTGTATTTTTAATAATAATGCAAACAAAATTAATGAAAATTTCTTTATTACCTAATTAACCTACGCCGTTGTCTTTGAGGAACATATAATTTATTTTTTATTTAATTTCAGCAAAACAGAATTAAATTTGGTATAACTGTAGTTATTAAAGAAAATTTTGGCAGTTCAAAAGCAAAAAAAAACTCTTATTTAGTTTATTTTTTTTTATTTTTGTTTTTGATTTTAACTTTTATAATAATTTTTTGCTGATGATGAACTTGTTGACATCATATTTATCATCGTATACAAGTTTTGTAAGTCTATACTAATACATATACAATTTTCTTTTTATAACTGATCATTATATTCCAATTTTGAACTTTTTGTTGTTATCACTGCAGTAAAATGTCTTAAAGTCAGATAACAAACATGAATATTTGTAAATTGTTTAAATAATTAGTTGGATTTAGGTGGATATCAATGGATAATTCACCGCATTGCATGTTCTTTAAATTGGTAGTTTTATTTTTTTAGAGTATTAAAATGGGGTGCATTTTTCGTTTAATTTGGTTTATACATTAATGGGGTGTACCTCCCATATTGATTATTTAAAATTGCAAACCTATGTCCTTTGCGAGAGCTATTATTGCGGTTTTTTTTTTTTTTTTTTTAAATTGGGGAGTTCTAAGTAGCCGCGACCTCTTAAGATCTATTGTACTTCCCCGTCCATTTCAGAATTGCAGGTCTATGTCCTTGATGAAAGCTATTATTGCCTTGATGTCAAGGTCGGAATCAGGCGATTTGTATCCCTGGAAGTGTTTATATCTTTTTCGAGCTACAGCTTCGCAATCAAATAGAATATGGGAGGAGGACTCCTCCTCTTCTAAGCAGAATCTGCATCTATCTGTGCTCGATCTACCAATCTTGAAGAGATGTTTATTATGTGGGCCATGACCTTATGATGAACCATGTCAGCATTCTGACATTGAGTCTAGTCTCCCTGATTATCTGGTTCAATCCATGAATATTTAGCTTGTTCATTCTTTCTTCATTCTTCAGTGTATAAACACGCGTTTTCTTTTTTTTTCAATCGCTAATCATTTAATTTTAATTCTTAAAAATCGCATATTCAAAATATCATTTTTAAAATTACCTAATAATTTTAGTGACCTTATTTTATAGTGCTAACGATTGCATTATTTGTGTTTTTCTTATTTATATTAATAATAAAAGTTGAATAATAAGCATAATAAAAAAAATAAATAAAATAAAAAAAATAAAAAAAAAAAAAAAAAATCAAAATAAAAAATAAATAAAATAAATCAAAAAAAAATTAATTTTTATAATTAACCAATATAAAATAACAAAAAGTATTGCTGATCGTGTTAAAATTTCGTAAAACTGACCTAATTAACTTTAAAAATATTAAACATGGAATTTAAATGTAATGCCAAAATTTGTGTAATTAATGACGCTAAGACAGAAACTGTTTCCTGTAAAGGGTTCTGTCACTTAAGATTTCATGGTGCGTGTATCGATGCTCCCAGAAATTGGTACAGCGCATTTCTTGCTAAACACTTTGTTTGTGAGAACTGTTTAGAACAAAATAATGTTTTTGAACAGTTCCATAGTAAGATCTTCAATGCAATCAATGAAGTTAAAAACGATCACCAAGGCACGGTAGCAAAATTGACTACCGTAATTAAGAACAATGCTGCCAATTTCCAGGAGATGGAAAAAAATTTCGAGTCCCTCAATCATTCATTGGGATATTTTCCAGCTGAAATGAAAAAAATAATTAATGAACAAATGATGTGTTTGAAAACAGAAATTTTATCAATGAGGGCAATTATTGAGCCACTGAAAGCTACCAATAGTGTTAGTTTTGATGAATTAAAAATGGTGACGGATAGCCTGAGAAAACAGTATTCATCACTTAAAGAAAACACAACAGTCAATGATTTATCAATGAGTTTCAGAGACGTTGTTCTAGCCGATCTAGACATCGTTAAAAACAAATTAGAGATAATGCAGGATAACTTGAAATTTAATTCTAATGAAGTTATTGAACCGCAAAAAAACAAGTCTTTATTTGAGGAACTGAAGATAGCTGACTGTTCAGATGAAACAGTGTTATTCAACCAAATCATCATAAGTGAACCTTCAGGTGCCAGTGACAAGCTTTTAACAATACCCGGCGAGGTAATTGATGAAGCCCCAGGTGCTCTTCTTCATCCAAAATTCAATTTGAGAATTTCTAATCTAAATACTACTACTACGGAACAGTATTTAGTCAATTTCATAAAAAAGAAATTTGATTGCAGTGACATTAGCTGTAAATTGATTACTCCACGTTGGCTTAAATTTAAGCCAAAATACTTTAGCTTTAAAATTAGCGTTCCACCAGCACTAACTAGTTTAATAAAGTATTCTAAGGTTTGGAAACTAGGTACAATTATCACTGATTTTGACGATTTGAGTAAAAAAATTGTAAGTAATAAAACTACTGAAAATAAAAACAATAAAAATACAAATATACATAAAATTGATAATAATAAGTTAAAATTGAATACAAACTTTTCAAATAGTAACAATAAAATAAATAAAAATGTACACACAAATAGAAACAATAAAAAAAATAAAAATGTACACACAGTTAATAAAAGTCAAGTTAAAAAAAAATTTGAAAATAAACATGTTCACTATAAGAAACAAATTAACAAAACAAACACGCGTACTACATCATTTTCCAATCCTCAACATAGAAACACTGACATGAATACTTCTATTTTATCTAATGATAACTTTATTTTACGAAGCTCTCCACACTTTAAGAAACATTGTTTACTACCTTCTTTTAATAATTCTACTAACTTTTCTAGTAATAAACGATTTTTAGCTTTACCAGTTAGTAACAAGAACATTTTAAATAATAATGATGACGATAACGATAGTATTAATGTTAATGACATTAATGATATTGATAACATTGATGACGATAAATACATAACCAATAACAACATAGACAATAGTAATGAAGATACTAGCAACACAACTTCAGTAACTCCTTCGGCTTCTTCTGCCGCAATTTTGACTAAGAATAATTATCCAAATTTTATACATGGCGGTACCGTTAAAAAGCCAATAATTGAACCTTCGATTCCTCCTATCGTTAGATTGACACAACAATCGTTACAAGGCGAAGGTACATATGCGCTCTCAAGATTTAGAGAGGAAAGGGTTTATAACAATGTAAGATTATTTTTAGCCTACCTGCACAATGATTCGTATAATCGTGTCTTAGAAGGTAAGACTCGAACCAACCTTAGGGTATTAATAAATAACGAAGGGCTCCCAACGAAATATGATGATCTACATAAACTGTACATCAAATTTCATAATTCTATTGGTGTTAATGAACAAGAAGTAGCAGACGATCTTCGATCTTATCGAAGTCATTGTGAAAGTAATTATTATAAACACTTGAATTCCTCACGTGAAAGTTTTAATAAGTTTTTTCTCCCCAGCACTTCGAAATAATCTTCTTTATGTGCCGATTAATTCTAATTTAAATAATTATAATATATCTTTTTATTATCAAAACGTAAGAGGTCTTAGAACGAAGGTAAGGGATGTATTTTTAAATTCAACTATTTTAAATTTTGACGTATTTGCTTTAACGGAGACATGGCTAAATCCATCCTTTTTAGACTTAGAGCTATTTCATAACTCATATACTGTTTTTAGAAAGGATAGACATTCTGATCTTTCCAATTTTTCTAATGGTATAGTTCCGAAAGGGGGTGGTGTTTTGATAGCTATAAAAAATTCTTTTAATGCAACTCAAGTTAATATTCCGTGTTCTGAAAGTCTTGAATTAATTATTGTAAAAATTGAGTTTCATTCAAAAAATTTATTTCTTATTAACTGTTATATTCCTCCTGCTTCCAACATTAATATTTACACTTCTGTAGGTGAAACCATTGATTCAATTTGCAACAATTTTGGACCAAATGACGAATTGATTTTATGTGGTGATTTTAATCTTCCGAACTTAAGATGGATAAGGCATGACGAGGAATATTTTATGATTCCGAAACATATCAGGGCGGAATGTGAATATGTATTTATTGATAAATTAAATACTAATTATTTACAACAAGTCTCTGAAATTTGTAACTTTCAGCATAAACAGCTTGATTTAGTGTTTACCTCGGAATGGAACAATTTGATTTTTTGTGATAATACCTTTCCTATTGTGGGTATTGATCAATTCCATCCTCCCTTAAGTTTTACGTTTTGTATAAATTCGCCAATCGAATCGAATGTTACTAAGTCTTATTGTTTTAAGTTTAATAAAACAAATTTTGATGCTTTAAACGAATTCATTATTTACTATGACTTTTCTTCCATATTTAATTATATGGATACTAACCAAATGACGAATAGGTTTCATGAAATTATGTTTGATGGTTTTAGGCAATTTGTTCCAATATCCAAAGACCGGAACCCTTTTTCGAGTCCACCATGGTTCACTTCGGATTTGAGGAAGCTTAGAAATAAAAAAAATAAAGCCTGGCGTTGTTATGTTAAATCAAAGAATCCTTACGATTATAATATATTTAAAAGCCTTTTTGATGAATTCAAAGCATTTTCGGAATTACTTTATAACGATTTTGTTCGTGGAATGTCTTCTAAATTAATATCAAATCCAAAACATTTCTGGAGATTCGTCAATTCAAAACGAAAATGTGATGAGTTTCCTACTCATATGAAATACAATGGAATTTCTAGTAATGATTCAGAAATAATATCTAATTTCTTTCGCGAATATTTTAGTTCAGCGTACACTAACTCAATTTTCGCACCAAATAATGATGATTTTTCTCATTTAAGTGATTTTCCTAAAACTACTTGGTCTAATATTGATATTAATGAAACTTTAATAAAAAAATATATGGACAATCTTGAGACTAATAACTTTCCTGGACCAGATGGTATTCCCGAAGTTATACTTAATAAATGCTCAAGTGCCTTAGCAATTCCACTGTCATTCATCTTCAATTCTTCTTTAAAATCAGGCGTTTTTCCCTCTATTTGGAAGCATTCATTTATTAGACCAGTTCATAAGAAGAATGCCAAAAATGAAATCACTAATTATAGACCAATCGCGAAACTTTCCTCCATTCCTAAACTTTTTGAGTTAATATTGTATGATTCCATTTATTATCACTGTAAATCTTTTTTAGTTCACAACCAACATGGATTTGTGGATCAAAAATCCACAGTTACTAATCTTGTTGAGTCAGTTTCAACGTTTACGAGAAATATGGAAGCAGGTTTTCAAACGGATGTTATCTATACCGATTATAGTAAAGCCTTTGATGTTTTACCACATGCAATAATACTTTTAAAATTAAGGATACTTGGTTTCCCAGAATTCTTTCTGAAATGGGTTAAATCATATCTAATGGATAGATCTTATAGTATTTTATTTAGAAAAAATACTTCTAAGTCTTTTTATGCTAATTCAGGAGTCCCACAAGGCAGTCATTTAGGACCGCTTTTTTTTATAATCTCGGTTAATGATGTTTGTTCAGTAATTCTTAATAGTGAGCTGAAAATTTACGCGGATGACATGAAAATTTTTAAAAAAATTACTTCTTTAGAAGACGCTTTACTCCTACAAGGCGATTTAGATAACTTCTTTAAATGGTGTACAGCTAATAATCTTCTTTTGAATGTGAATAAATGTGCACTTATGTGTTACACACGTCGACGTAATCCGCTTTGTTTTAATTATTCGTTAAATGGTATGAGCCTTTCCAAAATGAGCTCAATTAAAGACTTAGGGGTTTACTTTGATGAAAAGCTTAACTTTAAATCAGATTTTTGTAATATTATCAATAAAGCTAATTCTATGCTAGGTTTTGTTAAACGTTGGTCAAAGGAATTTAACGATCCCTATGTTCTCAAATCTTTGTATTCTAGTCTCGTTAGACCAAATTTGGAGTATGCTAGTCAAGTTTGGTCACCTTTCTATGATGTTCATATTAACAGGATTGAAGCAGTGCAAAACAAGTTATCCCATATGTTCTGGGTTTCTTTGGACTCCCACTTGGAAACAATTCCTTGTAGGTAGGCGTTTGAACGAGCAATACTTGGCTCTGGTGCCAAGAATTGACTCTTTGAACCTGTTTTTGCAAGGACATCTGCCTCTTCATTGCCCTGTATTCCTTCAAGCACTCCACATAAGAGTAACTCTGTTTCGTTCGGCTAGCTTTATTAAGCTTTTGTAACAGCTATAGATAAGCTTTGATTTAAAAATTGGGGAAGCCAGAGCTTTTAAAGCAGCTTGGCTATCTGATATTATGTATATGTTGGCACCTCTGTACCCCCTTTTACTGCACTGTAATGCCGATACCTCGATGGCATAGGTTTCAGCTTGAAAGACAGTGGGATATATGCCAAGTGCCGTGCTAAACCTTGAACCTTGGTCCAATTACCCCGGCACCGGTTTTCTCCCCGATTTTTGAGCCATCAGTATACCATACTGAAGCTAGTGGAGGTAAGGCTCTTATTAAGCCTTCCACTTCTTCTCTTTTGGGTATTAGTACAGTGAAGTTCCTGCGACAATCAATTGCCTTCGTCATATACCCTGACATTGCAATTGCTTCGGTTCCCAGTTTAGTTTTCTGCAGGATCATGCTATGTCCTGGTCTTTTGTGTTTGAAACTGTTCGTAAGATGCAGTTTTGTTGCTGTCATTCCTGCCGTCTTCATCAAGTATAGATGAATCGGTGTGAGTTCCAGGATTTTTTCTAGAGCTAAAGCTGGGCACGTTTTGAATGCTCCAGTAGCCCCAAGACACGCTATTCTTTGTATTTTTGTAAGCTTATTACATGCTTTCGTCTGTTCTATTTTTGGCTACCATACATATGTCGCGTAAGATATTATAGGTCTTATTATAGACTTGTAGAGCCATACAGTCATCTGTGGAGATAATCCCCATGTTTTTCCAAACATATTTTGACATGCAAAAAATGCCCTGTTAATTATTTTTGCGGTTTATTATTGCGGTTATGTCGATTTCTAAATAAGACGTGGATATATATTTATATATATATAATTTTCTTTTCTGATAGCAGAATTTGAATCTGTCTGTGTTGGAATTACCTCGAACAATAGTTTGTTGAATGTACTGTGTTCTGTTATGAATCAAATTAGTGTTCTGATTTACTCTTTATAAATTGTAGTCTAGTTTATTTATTAAATGTTGTAAACAATGGATTTTTTTACAATTGCAAATATTTGAACTGAAGGCATTAAATATTCTAAGTACCAATTAGCATTTAGATTTATTAAACAAAATTATTTTCAGGAATTGTTTCGTTCATCATAACACTACTAGAACTAATCAGTAGGTATTTATATTGTTATAACTTATTAAAATATGTCAATAGAACATCTGTGAGTTATAAGATTGAATATTAATTAATAAATCGAACTTGTTCGTTTTATTAAAAGTAAAATGATGTACTTAAAGGTTTTAAAAAATTTATATTTATATAAATTTATTTTTTAAATTTATTGTTAATATTGTATTGAATCCAATTAAATTTGCTCATAAAACCCAATATAATATGTGAATTGTATTGTATTTTCGACCATTCAAAGGCTTTGTAAAAATATGGCTGCATTTATGAGGAATTCATATATTTTTACAATTTCTGATTAATCTTCATTCTGAAACATATGAGATATTTCTGCAATAGTGTTGCTTCATTTAATTATGAACTCAAAGAAGTTTACAAAATAAGTATATGCGAAACATAGCAATACTAAGCTTTTTAAAATGTAAAACTGTTGTGCTATGTTAGTTAATTTGACAAAATTATGATCAAATGAATTGGTCAGTTGTATTGATTTGGATTGAAATTATAAAAATTAAGACAGTTGATAGTAAATATTTAATTAAAATTAGAAACAAAAGATGTTTAAGGATTAAGTTTTGTGTAACATCATCATCATATTTTATTTGAAATATGTCCGTTATAAATCAGCATATCAGCCACCAAAATTTGAATTAAGAAGCTGTTCATTAGTTAGAGCACTCTAATATTTATCATAACAAATTGAGAAATTACAGCTTCTGCACTTTCTTTGAGATTCTTATCTTACAGATGGTGTTATTTTTTTTTTATTTTATTTATTAATTAGTAAAAACTATATAATATAAAACATAATTCAAAATTCACAAACAAATTTAAGCTTTCAAAATTAAATTTTTAAATTACTTTTTCAAATTAAGTTATTTTTAATTAATTCCTTTAATCCTTTCTTAAATCTTACAAAATTTCTTTCTATTTTTATTTCATATGGTAAGCCGTTAAAAAGTGCTGATCCTCTATATAGTAGGTTGTTTTGCGTCCTAGCTCTTCTATACAATGGCAATCTAAAATTTTCTGCATTTCTAACATTGTAAGTGTGACTATCTGATATGTAAGCTAAATTTCTTGTCAGATATTCGGGATATATTTCATATTTAGTTTTAAACATGAAAATTAATGCATTGAACTTCAACCTTTGTTTTACATTCATCCAAATCAACTGCTCTAACATTTCTTGTATATGTGTTCTCCTATCACATTTTGGTATCATTCTCATTACTTTATTCTGCATAATTTACAGTCTTTGTATCCTACCAGCATCTCACAGAAAAAGCACAGATGATCAGTAATCATAATGTGGCAATATTAATGTGTTGTACATGCTAACTGCACCATTGTACGATACCTTATCTCTAATACGAGCCAAAAATCCAATTTTTTTCGAAATCTTTTTACATACAAAATTAACATGCAAATTAAAATTCAATTTATTATCAATGTAAACACCTAAGTACTTAATTTCTGTTACACATTCAATCTCTTGATTATTTAAGCTCAATATTACAGTTTGTCTTCCTCCATTAATAACCATACTTTTTGTTTTATCCACATTCATTCATTTTAAGTTTATTACCACATAACCAACCATTCAAATAAATTTTCTAGATCCACACTCATTTTTTCTCTACAATCTTAGCAAATCTAATGCTCGATTTAATAGAATTTATGTACATAAGGAATAAAAGAACTCCCAACACTGATCCTTGGGGTACTCCAATGTTTACATCTATCGAATCTGATAAACTATTACTGACTTTTGTTCTTTGCTGTCTTCCTGTTAAATATTGTTTAAACCACCTCAATTCTACTCAATCTACTCCAATTCTTCTCAATTTTTCTATCAATATTTCTCTATCTATAGTTTTAAACGCTCTCTTTAAATCAATAAACACAGCTACAATAATGTAACCATCGTCAGTATCTCTTTTCCACTCATTTATCACCCAATTTATTGCTGTTTCACAAGAATGCCCCTTTCTAAATCCTAATTGTTCTTCACATATTAAATTGTTTGTTTCTAAAAGAATACTTATTTGATCAGCTACTGTTTTTTCCATGATTTTCCATACATTCTATTATTTATTAATCTATACTTATAAAAGGGAAAGTTTGTTTGTTTGTTTGTTTGTTTGTTTATTTGTTTGTTTGTTTGTTTGTTCGCTATACACGCCCACAGTTTTAAAGATAGAGTTCTGAAATTTTGCACAGTTATTCATGGTACCGGTATGCAAATAATGCGGTACTTTACAAAGCCATCAGATGACAGGTTCGTGTTGCTGCCGTACAACTCTTACCAAGACTCAGGAATATTTTAAAAACCAATAGTGTTACAGGCATGAAAATTTACACTTACATACTCTATCAGAAATGGTTAAAAAAAAAATTGTGTTACAGACTTGAAAATTTATTCATAGGTACTCTATGAAAAATAAAAAAACGTGTATTGTCCTGAAAAAGTATTTTCGAATTTAGGAATCAGTATAAAATTTTTACATGACTATGTGAAGTGGCCACAAAAATGTGACGATTCGTTTTATTAATCAGAAAATACTGCAGAGTGTTCCAGGGGGTCCATGTGTACAAATCGATAGATACAGTTATCGATGAAAATGAAGTTGTTGTTCCTCATCAATTGGAATTAAAAGTAGTAGCTTTAATATTGCTTCTACGAAACTTGAAGAAGCCAAAACTACGGTACTAGATTAAGAATAAGAACTTGGCATCCTCATTTCATTTAAGTACAAATTCCAATTGATTGTGGACAAAACGAACATATCTTTATTTCAAGAATACCTCAACAGCAAGGAGCGTATTTGCTTATACTTCATCAGAAAAGATCACCAAAATATTGTTTACAAAGAAATAATTTTAATATAAGTATAGCTTAAGTTGGAGTATTGTTGATATTTTTTTATCGTAGTGAAAAAAAACATTAGAATATTTTTGATAAACCAATTTTTTTCAATTCGATTCATAAATCAAACTTCATTTAAATAAATTCGATTCATTTTGTGGTCGACCCGGACAACGTCGGGTAACTTTGCTAGTTACTTATATAAAAATATAATTTTTTTTCTTTTATACGATTCGTGCACATTTGTGTTAGGCGTTTTACAAAAATGCACTTTAAAGTACTACGATGTGTCTCCTAAGCCAATTTATATTGATATTTTGAAGAAAAAATTATAAAAATCAAATTTTATATAGATATTTAAAAAAAAAATGGTTTGTTTTACAATATTTTAGGCCATCAAAATTTCTTTGAACAAGCTCAAATTTATTATTCTAACAGTAAATTTATTGTTCTTCTAACAGAAACTGTATAAGAAGTAAAATATAATAATGCGCCAGTATTTTCATATGTCGTTATTTTCAAAAGAATGTTATATAAAATTATATTTCATCGAATTTATTTCAATTTAGTAAATTTAAATTTTTTTGTTGTCTAGAAAATATATTTCATACACTCTATACGAGCGACTGAGCTCATTTGAGAAAAAAAAAATAAAAATAAACAAAAAATGTTATAACAGAAAAGCAAATACGTCAGGCAATATGTGAATCTTATGATGATGTGTTGAAGTTCATGACGATAGTAATGATGAATGGAATTCTGCTGATTCCGAACATCTTTGAGGAGATTGAAGATGATCAAGATGTTAGTGATAATGATAACGAGTTTGCGGAATATCTTGCAGCAGAAGTTTTTTTTACATGTAAAAATGGAACGGAATGGAAAAAATTGCCAATGAAGGCAGAACTAGAGTCTATAATATTACAAGAGGAGGGTTAAACAAAGTAATATTACCACTAGGAAAATATAAAGAAGAACATATTTATGCTTTTTCTTTAATTATACTCATGATAGTTCTATAAATTTAATTGTAATTCTATAAATCGATTCTATTTCGCTCACATATATTTTAGCAAAAATTCATGTAATATTCGAATAAAATTGCATGGTTGTAAATTGTAAAAAATAAATTTAGTTATAGTTTTAAGCACTGTATAAACACTGCACAAATAAATTTAGCTAGTCAGATAGACTTATACTTACGCTGGTCGGTTGATTTATTGTTCGCTGTTTTTTTTTTTTTATTTTTTAAATTATTTCGGATTTTATTTAAATTATTTATTTATGATAAAAGTTTTATAATTAGTATTTAATTGTTTTATACTGCACTAATATAAAAGTGATAAAGTATTTAATTGGATTAATTGGATTAAAATAAATTTTAATATAGATATAATAATACAATGTACATTGATCTTAACTGATCTGTTATACAAACCGTATTCTGTGGAAAATACTGTGTTACTTACTTTACTGTGTTGACCTTGAACTAAATTTTGATTGTAAACACAAGAACAGAGTGTTAAATAAAAATATATAAAGAGCAAAAAAAAAAAATTAAATAAAAGACACTATTGTTCTTTTAAATATAATAGAAACTTTATTTTCACATCTTTTTTAATAATTCTTATATAAATTTTTTTTATTTTTCTTCCTGTTAGTCTGCCATATATCACACACATTTTCAATTCGATACTGACTACGGGAATCTACCCCGTTGCTTGGAAATGTGCTAAGGTAATTCCTGTTGCAAAGAAAAGCAACCCCACTATTGATGACTATAGACCTATTAGTATTCTCTCTTGTCTTTCTAAATCCTTCGAACGTATGCTTTATGAACAGATGAATGAATATACATTAATACTAATAATCTTCTGTATAAGTTTCAATCTGGATTTCGTAGGCAACACAGTACGGCTTCTGCCCTATTAGAAATCACTGATAACTTTTATCGTGAAATTGAAAAAAAGGCATGCAGTAATTTTATTATTCTTAGATTTTACTAAAGCTTTTGATTGTGTTAATCATGAAATGTTATGCAAAAAGCTTAAACTTTTTTATAATTTTGATTTATCTGCCATTAAATTGCTGCATAGTTACTTTCTTAATAGATCTCAGTTTGTTTACCTGAATGAAGTCAAATCTAGCTGCTTATCAATTCAATGTGGGGTACCCCAAGAATCCATTTTGGGTCCACTGCTTTTCACTGTGTTCATCAATGATCTTCCTCGGTGTTTATCTGAGGCTCAATGTAGGCTATATGCTGACAACGCTCAAATCTATATTAGTCCACAAGTATGTTGCTAAAATTAATGATGAGCTTGATTCTGTTGCCTTTTGGGCTAAAGATAATGGGTTAAGACTGAACCCGACTAAATCACAAGCCATGATTTTGTATGTCCGTAATATTGATACTACATTTTTGCCTCAAATTAAATTGAATTATTGTGTTATTGAATATGTAAGTAAAGCTAAGTGTCTGGGTGTTGTATTTAATAAAACGTTTACGTGGAGTGATCACATAAATCACATCTCTGGGTGTGTTTTCTCACTCCTTCGTAAGCTTTGGAAATTTTCATATTATTTGAGTCATACCATTTTTTACTTACTGCGATGTGGTATATGCCGGTATGAGTGTATTTGAGTTGTCTAGATTAAATGTTATCTTTAATGTATGTACCCGTTTTGTTATCAATCGTCGTAGATTTGATAGAATTAGTGATGTATCTAAATTGATACTTGACTGCTTATTCGCAAATAAAACTACATGATAATGAAAATAATTTCTAAAGCCACACCTATATACTTACACAATAAGTTGATATTTGGAAGATCACCCAGGGGTGTGAATTTAATTGTTCCGCATCACAATGTCAGACTTAGACATATATCGTTCTTTGTAAGAGTTGCAATATTATGCGAATGCACTGCCAAGTACTATTAGCTGTGAATTATCTCTTAACAAGTTTGGGAATTTGGGAATACTTTAAGCTAAAACCTTAGATAATAGTTAATTTTGAAACAATATATTATTTTATTTTTTATAGCTGAAGGAGGAAAGAATATTATAGCTTTGAATTGAATTTAATATTTTTATTGTTTTTCTTTTTATTTTATTTTTTTTTTGTTTTTTTTTTTGTGTTCTTTTTAAGCTTGTTTAATTTAGTCTAATTGAATTAATTGCTTTATTATCTGTAAATTATTTGGCTGGTGTAGTTGTAAGTTAAGTATTTATTTAAATTAATATTTTCTTTTAATAATTTTTATTTGTATACTTTTATAAAGACTAATCGTCTTATGTATACTAACATTAAGAATTGAATTGAATAAATATGAATAAACAAGTTTTATTATTATTTATTAGCTATATACTAATGGAAAGAAAATCTCTTTACATTTTATTGAACGCTTTTTTAAATTATGAGATTCGTGAAGATGAATTGACATCATACCCGAATCCCAAAAGTTCGAATTGAAACTTGACAGCCAATATCTTACATTTCCTAGATTCAAAGACAGTTTCCTTCAATCCTAGTACCGAACTGTATATTTCGTCTACGGACTCGTCACGATGAATTTTCTACCGCTCGTTGTATAACTCCTCCTTCAATTTTCTATTATGTGATAGGGAACTTCCGGTTCAATTTAATATTTCTAAATTATATTATGTATGCCAATTATTTACCCATAGAAATTCAAATACAGTATCTATATGATATATGGAAAAATTATTTTTACCTAAATACTGGCAATGGTAAAAAAAAAAAAAAAATATTCTTCAACGTTAAACCTGTCAATTCATTTTGCGGCATATACAAAATATTACCTTTACTATTTTCATGATATTTATTTTCTTTTTAAATCATTTCCAATATTATAAAGTATAAAACGAGTAAGTAGTCCTTGAAAGATCCTTTTTATTCAAATATTGAGAAATCATTACATTATGAAATTTGGTTTCTTTTCATGTTTATTGAAAGTGTGTTTAAATATCCCATTTTATAGGCCAAAAATCACTTTTCAATAGAAAACAAATATTATCCAAAAATAGTTCATCATTCAATAATATGATAAAAAGAAATAGGCGTACTTGATTGAACCTTTTTTCTTTTATAAGTTTCTTCCTTACAAACATGGTACAAAAGAAATATTTTTTGGAAAAATATTCTGAACTTCCAACAAGGAACTGAATTAATTCTTAAATTCAAGTAGGTATGATCTAAACAAGTACTCGTTCACTTTCTTTTACAAATTATTTTCTACTGTTGTACATATCTCCATTCAACATCAGTAAAAATATATTAAATAAAATATATTTTGCCATCATTAATGCCATCATAACACTATCTAAGCAAGTTGAAAGATCTTTTGATAAGGTTTAGATGCTTGAAACACTGTGAATTTCACTAGAGAGGCAATGAATACTTAGTCTGGTTTAACGTAATGGTTGACAAATTTTGGGAAGCTTGTGGGATTTTAAAAGTTATGTCCATTATGTAATTGGAGCAATCTGTTGTTGTCAACACCTTAAGTTAATTACATCTGGAAAATTATGCTCATTTCCAGGATTGCTTAAAGCCGTACGCGCATATACTTTTATTTTAAAAAATGCTTTCACTGTCTGGTTAAATTTTGGAGTATATACGGCGGTAAATTTTTTAAATCTGCAATCATTTCTTCGATGTCTCTTCCTTTATGGATTTTGGCATTATCCATAACCAAAAAACTATTTATCTTAGATATGTAGTGCTAGCAATTTTTCCCAATAGTTTTTGGAAAAATATTTTTAACCGATCAGTATTCACAGATGCATTAGATATAATTTTGAAGTAAATCATATTAGAGGTATTTATTGCGGCAATTATTGAAATATTTCCTTACAGTAGGCACCACAATATGTTCTCTACTATTAACCTCAGAGCGGTCGGTATGTGATATCCGAAAAAGAATATTAAAACCATAATCATTAATAAAAATAAATTTTTTTCTTTCAATTGGTGTCCGGGTCCACTGAACAAATTCCAGTTACATAATTTTTTCTTAATTCTATTGTTCTTTCACTATTCATTCTGTGTAATTCAATTGCAGCTAATTTTAGTGTTATTTGCAATTCTCTTAAACAATTACTAATTGTTGTCTGCGACATCATCACACTTTTTTCTTCGTAAAACAATTTTTTTTTTTTTTATATTTAGAATTGTAATGCTCGGGTTTTGCTCTACAATTGTTTCAAATACTTTCAATATGATGTTATTGTTTTAGTACGGTTGAAATGCCATTGAAGAAAATGTGTATTGTTTGTTAGCGATTGGCAGATGTTGTTGTTGTTGTTGAGTTCTTTTATACCATATTTTTCAAACCAAGTTCTTGTAATTTGTTCTTTCCCTCCGGGATGATTATTTTTGCCAGTTTAATTACGGCATCTTAAACGAGTCCAGCAAGAACATCTTGTGTTTTGCAAGTTTCTGTAATATTTTCTGTAAGAGTATAGCCACATATTTACTTCAGTGTTTTTGTTTTTGTTGTTCTGAGTGTTTAGTTTCCGTCACACAACTTTCATATTGGTATTAATGATGACAAAATATATTTAATATATTTTTACTGATTTTGAATGGATATTTTACTGATTAAGTAACCCAAATAGCTAATGATCATTACTTTCTCAATTACATTATTGTCTATGTAGAAAGGTTAGCGTTTTATTGATTTCTTAGACACAACTAATGTCTTTGTTATTATAGTGTTGATATTATGTTTATACCAAAGTGGACAGCTATATAAAAAATATGTTCGCTGAAAAACATTTTCGTTTTCGGGCAATAATATAACAATTTGAATCATGTGTTTGCAATCACTTCTTTAAAATCCATTTAGTCTCTCTGGGATTTCGTATTTATTCGAATCATACCCAATTGAAGAACGTGTCAATTTTCATCGAATTTAAAAGAATTTTGTTACTATCAAATTTGAATTCCTGTAAATAAATTTGTTAGTTTTTATGTTATTAAAGTTGAAATTAGAAAATGACGACATTATGAATAGATGGTATGAATATTTCAATGAACTATTAAATATAAGAAACGAGGAACAACAGCGGCAGCAGATTACAATGCATAGAGCAGAGCCATTAATTATGACACCTTCATACGACGAAGTTAAACAAGCTATATATAAATTAAAAAATGGAAGAGCTCCTGGAGAAGATAAACTAACAGCTGAACTTCTAAAAAAAGGTGGAGAATTTCTGCATAAAAACATATATAGCTTAATATATACAATATGGGTGCAAGAAAATATTCCGGAGAAGTGGAAGGTGGGGCTAATCTGTCCATTTCTAAAAAAAGGAGACAAAATGACATGCAGCAACTACAGGGGGATAACGTTATTAAGCTGTGCTTACAAAATATTATCCAATGTCATATACTCCAGATTAGCTTACTTTGCTGAAGAAATACTGGGAGAGTACCAATGCGGATTCCGGAGCCAAAGATCAACGATTGACCAGATATTCGTCATGAAACAAAGCATGGAGAAATGTTATGAACACGACATAGATCTTCACATGCTTTTCATTGATTTCAAGCAAGCATTTGACAGCATAAATAGAGACATAATTTTAACAGCTCTAAGACATTTGGGAATACCTCAGAAATTATCAAACCTCGTCATAATGACAATGCATGAATCAAAAGCTAAAATTATAATACAAAACCAAATAACCCGTGAATTTAAAATAGAAACGGGAGTACGACAAGGGGATGCCTTATCCGCTCTATTATTTAACTTAATACTACATTACGCCATAGGAAAATTCGAAAAGAAAGGCAGTGTATTCAATATGACAACACAAATAGTGGCATATGTAGTACATAGGATGACATAGTAGAAAAAATTACAGATATATGGCAGAAGTATTTGTACAATTAGAAGCGGAGACACAAAAAGTAGGCTTAAAAATCAACGAAGACAAGACAAAATATCTAAAAATGTCAAGGAATGAACAAATAAGAAATACTCAGAATATAACAATTGGAGAGTACAACTTTGAAGGAGTTACAAGCTTTACATACCTCGAAGCAACAATAAGAAGTAATAATAATATGCAATGCTGTATTCATAATAGAATTCAGGCCGGAAATAGATGCTACTATGCAAACAGAAAGTTGCTTCAATCAAAATTAATATCAAGAAAGGCCAAAAGGACGATATATAAAACTCTCATACGACCACCCATAGTGACGTATGGATGTGAGGTATGGACTATGAACGTGGCCGAGGAGAATAGCCTGCACATATTTGAAAGAAAAATTCTCCGAAAAATACTTGGCCCAAAAAGATTACAGAATGGAGAATATGTAATCAGAAGCAACAGCGAGCTCAATAGTATGATTGATAGTGAGGACATTGTACGGTGGCAAGCAGTGGTGCTGAATAGAAAGCCCGATAGCAGCCGTGGTAGAGGAAGACCAAGAAGCAGATGGGCAGACAACGTGAAAAACGATGCTCAAATGCTACAAATCCCAAATTGGAGACAAGCGGCACAAGATCGACCTTTTTGGAGGAGCATAGTGATGAAGGCCAAAGCTCACCCAGAGCTGTAGCGCTATAAGATGATGATGAAAGTTGAAATTAACTTTTAATGGGGGTTTTTTCGATTCAAAGAAATTTCAACATAGCATACCTTCAATCAAGCATACAAACCATCATTCATTTCTTTGATATGCACAAAATGCAAATCAATAATTTCAATTCTGTTAACTTGTTTACTTTCATGCCTATATATAGAACAACTTATACATAATGAAACGTGTTATATACATACATATAAGATTCTATATAGCAAAATCATCTTTATTGCCTTAAATGAGAATATTTTTAACTCTTTACAAATAAAATGAATAGGAGAAATTCGTATGCTGATCCTAGTTTATACATTTTTTTTTTAGCAAAACAAAATCAAATCACAATTCAAGGATATTTTGTAAAAGCTACAGTACAATACATATAAATTAAATTGTATATAATACACCAATATATTATAACTAGGAAACGAAATAATAAGAAAACGAAAATATAAAAATTTGAATTTCGAAAAAAAAAAAACTTGAATTCTAGGCATGAAAGCAACAAGTTTTTCTCTTTTATTAAAATAAAAAAAAAAACAAAAATGTAAAAGATGGATAAATTCAACTATGTACTTACTTATACCTAATTCATAACATGGATTTCCAAAAATGGTTCATTTCAATAGGATTTGCACAATACATATTTTACATTACATATTTACCATACCGATTTCAACGGATGACTGATGTATTTATCCTGACATGTTTTTTTCATGATGATATTAACTAATCAAATAGTAAATTACATAAGACATGACATGATAGAATTTTATATCAATAAAATATCCTTTTAAGATTTACCTGCATTTCATACAAAATTCTATTTTTTACATGCTATTATTTGAAGCAATCAAAAATACAGGATGTCTCATAAAAATTGCAGTCTTACATATTATTTTGCATGGTATCATACAAATACCTACAATTTCAAAAATGTATAAAAAAACAGAATTTAATTTAATAACAGGGCTTTTTTCGAGCTTTCAGTCACCCACGCTGGATGATGCAGTAAGTTAGGCGTTCTATTTAAAAGCTCGAATCCAAGTTTGATTCCCGATGAAAGCAAAATGTTTTATCAGTTTTTTGGACTAATCCAGTATACGTTATCATTTGGATCAATTAACCTATCCTCTGTGCATTGGAGTCAAATTGACCCCAATCGTTTTTAAAATAAACAAAAACTTATTTCGCGTCAATTAGGTCAATCAAACAGTCTATGAAAGCCTGAATTAGTATTTTCTAAACACAAAATAAGAAAGCGGGATCAAATTCGTTTGTATATCAAGTAGTCATCCCCGCTTGAAGAAAATTATACGCATATCTGTGCACTAGGGTCAACATGATCCCATATTTGTTTCATGTATTTTCTATGAAAATTCATAATTTACAAGAAGAAATCTAGGTTATCTTTATTTTAATTATTTCAAAAAATTCTATATACTATATGAATTTAGAAAAACAAGTAGTAGTATTGCTATGGTTATTTTATTCAACTTGACATTTCAAGCGCCAAACTCGTTGAGACTCGATGAACCATACGCCAACAAAAGCGAACTATGGATATCTTTTTCACAAGTTGTATATTGACTGAACAGCTATTAAGAAAAAAAACAACAATAGTTTCGTTCAAATAAACCTGATCTGCCAAAAGAATTTACCAGCAAGGTAGAAATCAAGAAAAGAGATGTGATTTCTTCAGAGTTTTGTTTTGACGATAATCTTACGTTGGTAATCTACATTCCAAAGTCAAATAAGAACGTCTTGTTACTATCAACTTTGAAGACTAAACAATGGCCGATGGGTTTCATTTTTAATATGATCGACATCGCTGGTGTTGCAGCGTTTAATTTGTATCAAATTGCAAACCCTCAACTATTCAACCAGCCGAAACCATCTCAATGTAAATTGTTCTTAAAGGAGCTGGCTATGCAATTGGTGCAAAAAAATATATAAGTCGTCTATCCAATCCTAGAGCAATGAAAAAAATGTAAAAATCGCTATTGTGAAAGTAGTGAACCTAAGACACATTGCAACAGATGAAGAAATAGCTATGAATACAGCTAGTGAACGTGAACGGTATCATATTTATCCTCGATCTGCTGATGTTAAAACACGAACATTATATTGTATTTGTAAAGAAGCATCTTGTGCAGCACATTCAGAAATGACAGATTCCTCCCAAGAAGAAATCGAGGTTCCATCTTCAGACCAGGTTTAAGCTGAGGATATTTTTCTTGATTTTTGTTGTGATTAAATTGAATTTTGTACTTAAGTTTTGTTTAGTTTTATCTTAATTATATTTGTTTTGCTTCATTTTGTAAATAAAATCGAGATTAAAAAACAATTAAAAATAATTTCAAATTTTTTATATAAAATATATGAAAATACATATGGGGTTAGATGGAGCCCAGTACACAAACTAATATAAAAAAAAACAATGCACAGTGAAAAGATTAAGTGACAAAAAAAACACAGAATAGGCTCACATCCTGGGAGAGAAAAAAGGGCCTGAAAGTTTGCCTATGTAAATAAAAGTATTACTTAATTACATGGTGGACGCATGGTGGACCTTGCACGTCTTGGGCCTGACTCAAAACTGCCTTCTACTGACTTCGGTCACGAGCGGAATCTCTTCAGTTGGTGATTTGAGGTTATTTCATATCTGCCGATACTTCATATCTCTCCAACGAAGGTGTAGCTTCCCTCGGCGAGAAATTCCCTAGGGCTTGTATTCGAAGAATTTCCGAGCCGCAGCATTTTCATCTGTACGCTCTACATGTTCTAGCCAATGAAAACGTTTTATTCTGACTTTTTTGGATTGGTCCATGTCATTGAAATAAACTAATCGAACAAAATCGAAGATGTCTAATTACCTGAGCAACATCGTATCATCAGATGAAGGTACCGAATTAGATATTAAAGTACGAATCAGGAAAGCTCGCTTTGCTTTGTCGGATGGGTCAAAAATATGACAGGCAAACAACATATCTATGCACAATAAATCATCATTCGTTAGAATCATTCGAATAGATTTTAAATTTGAAAAAACTATTCTAAATATACCCTTGAAAAATCTATTCTACCCAACATCCACAGATAATTTTAAGTGTATATTAATAGATGAATCCGGGGCATTTTGTAGATCCGTTGACCACAAACCATTTACAACGAACCGCTGTGTCAAAACCAGATTAAAAACAAATAGACATAGATATTCAACATAGAAAATAGGATATACTCTGAGGAACACTTATGCTCCTGACAACAAGGTCACGAAACAAGGTTGTCGAATTAAATCGTTCGGGTACCTATTTTGTGGGAAAGCCGAAAAAACATGTAGAACAATATTTTTAACCGAAGAAATTACTTAACAAAGAACGTGGCTACAGCTGAAAAGATAAATCGGTGATAGGAGACAATAGAAGGGTTTTATTTCCGTCGTATGAGCCACGGACGGAGATTTTTGAAACACAATAAAAAAGTAAACTTTCTGTTGCCATTAATTTTTCTCGCGGAGGAGGGAATGAATAATTTGGTTGGTTCTTACGATAAAAACTTATATCTTTTAGTAAAGACTATAGTATTTTAGGATAACAATTTATACACCTTTGACTTTATAATAATCAGATATATTTTATCAAGTATGATCTAATTAGAGATAAAATAGTTCGAACGGTTTTGTTCGTTTATGTTTTTTAACAAAGTTTTGATGATTCTTTTTTGATAGGAATCCTGCCATCTTTATGAATATCAAGATGATTACTAGCATACCAAAGAGCATAGACAATGTTTCACAATACTTTTTTTTGGTATCATTGAAATAGTTAGTATGACGGTTTTTTTGCACAACGTTATATGCCCAGATTAACTTTATTATTTTATTATAGATTAAAAATTTGTTATAAGTGGAAAGAAAAGATATTTGTTCAATCAGCCAATTGCGATTCTATTCTAGTTTTAACTATGATTTTCTTTTGCCAACATAATTTTTCCTTTTGGGCTTTGTACTAAGCGTAATAAGAAAATATTTTTTCAGAATTTCGTATCTACATTGTTTATTGTGATTGATAGGCGATATTTATTTCCCACATTTTGTATGATTTTAAAATACATAGAAATAGAAAATTACATTAGAAATATTTTTTTTTTTTTTTTTTATTATTCATCATTAATTTAATGTCATATTTACAATTAACAATAATTCATTAAACAATTCAAATACAATGAATATTAAAGTATTAATCGTGACATTTATATTTTATAAGTAAAAATAGTATCAATGTCACGAGTTTTAACCAAATGCTAAAACATTTCAAAAATATAATATTTAAACTCAGATATGATTAATTGTGCGTGGGGATTCACATTAAGTAAAATTCAAAAAATTTAAAAAAAATTCAAATATTTAAAAAAAAAGTTTCAAAAAAAAATTTCAAAAAAGTACAACTGGCTTATAATATAAATATCTATAAAATTAAAAAAAATAAAATAAAATATAATGGCATGTTCACAAGAGAAAGGTAAAAATATAATATCATCAACTGTATAAAAAGGTTTCAACATCTAATTTTTTTAAAAGTGCTAGACTATATTAGCTAAACAATCCTTCAACTTCATAGTAGGTATTATTAATCAACCACAACTTCACATTAATACTAAATTTGTTCAGAGATCTTACGCATTTTATTAACGAAGGGAGTCTATTATACAGTCTACATGAGGATACAACGAAAAAACTTTTGAACGCAGAAGTATGAAAAATCGGAACTGTAACTATAGAACGATAGTTTCCGCGAAGTGCATAAAAATTTGAAATTCTGTGATTTAAATGACCAGATCTAATAAAAAATATTCTTAATACTTTATAACAGTATAAATGACGCATCTGTAGAATTTTAAGTTTCTGAAATAATGGAAAACTACTATGAAACCTAGATTTTTTGCAAATAATTCTGATTAAGTGTTTTTGGAGACGTATTAAAGGTGATATTTTATTTTGACATGTACCTCCCCAACAAGCTAGGCCATATTGAAGCTTTGACTATACAATGCCATAATAGAATGATTTTAGAATTTTTTCCGAGCAAACATTCTTCAAATGATAAAAGCATCTTGTACAATAGCACATATATTTTCTTAGAGCTTCACTTTGTGCGGTCCAATTCATTCTGCAATCCAGTAACAGACCTAAATATTTAAATTCCTTAACTACTTCAATATTGAAACATTGATCATTACAATCACAATTACTATCAAATAGAATGCATGATGCATTAGGTACACACGAACATTGAATATTACTGAAGTACATTAGAAATCTACGACAAGCCGGTGCACGATACATAGTAGAAACATCAATATTTAATTGAGGAGACAAACTAAAATACATTAATTTAGTTTTACTACTAATTGTTAATCTATGGGCAGAAAACCATTTCCTCAGTAAATCTAAGTCAAAGTTAATATCAGCATGAAGATCAAGTAAACTTTTCGATTTATATACAATACCCAAATCGTCAGCAAAAGCAGTCACCTGCCCTTTAAAATTCAGAGAGAATATGAAGAGTTAATGTATACTAAAAAAAGTACTGGGCCTAATACAGAACCTTGCGGTAAGCAAATTTTTAAAAAAGATATTCTACTGCTTGTATCATTAACAATAACTTTTTGCGTTCGATTATATAAATAAGACTGAAACCAATTTAGAATAAAACCTCTAAAGCCTATGTTAGACAATTTATGCAATAAAATTTCATGTGACACCATGTCGAAGGCTTTCGAGATATCAACAAACAATGCAGTGGTAATCATCTTATCATCTAAATTCTTATATATATTTGAGCAAAACTCGAGCAGTACATCTTCAGTGGATTTATTATCTCTAAAGCCGAATTGCGCGTTACTGAAAAAATTTTGTTTTATCAAGAAACTTCAATCATTCTCTTTTTCATCAATTTCTCAAATAATTTGCTAATTGATGGGAGAATGGAGATTGGTCTATAATTGGACACGACATTAGTATCCCCTTTTTTAAAGAGAGGAAGAACATTAGCCGATTTTAACGCATCAGGAAAAACACCAGAACGCACACTATTGTTGAATAGATAAGTTAAGACATCTATGATATGAAAACTAATATTTTTTAGGATTACGTTTGAGATACCATCATTACCACTAGATTTCTTGTTATTCAAACAGTTTATTCCTTTTAGAATTTCAGATGGAATTCGTAAAATGTGTCAAAATAATTCTTACAGGAACAGATTACTAGACAATTCCCTGCAAAGTTATCACATACTGACGCAAAATAATCACTAAAGATATTAGCAATTCTAAAAATTATCTTGAATTAATACGTTATCATGAAATACTGAAGTAATAGAATTCTTGCTAACTCTGTTCCAAATACCATTTATAATTTTCCATTAATTTTTTAGATTTCCATTATATTTATTAAATTGTGTTTCATAATATCTATTTTTGTGAATAGGTATTAATGTTTTTAATTTCTTACAGATACAGATATATTTTCTTTTAAGGCTGCTCAGATGAGGATGTTTATGATATTTAACGTTCAGTTTGTTTTTATATTTGATTAGGTGCAAGAGACCTTTACTCATCCATGGTTTTATCATTTTAACGTTTTTTCTTATTCTAGTACTAAAACTACAAATATTTATATGATCATTCAAAATTTTGACAAAATTATTATATGCTATGGATATGTTTTCTTCAAAGTAGACACTAACCCAAAATTCATTTAATAAATTATTTTTTAGCCTAACATAGTTAATAGAGTTTTTTTTAGATTGTAAACTTTTATTATTTTTATCTAAGCTAGTGTCAATATTATTTATTAATAGGCCTAGACATACAATGATCAGTTATATTTAAGTCTGAAATTCCAATGGCACAATCCCTAATATCAAATTTACCAGATAACATCCTAGTTGGCTCATTCACAAGTGACTCTAGCCCAAAAGAAGACATCAAAGCTAGATAATTCGATCTTTCATTACTATAGGCAATTAAGTCCAAATTAATATCACCAACTAATACAAAGTTATTAGCCTTCACATTACATAAAAAACTAGAAATTTCCTCCAAAAACACTCCAAAATTATATTTATGAAATCTAAGTAAAAAATAACTTATCTATTTTACAATTTAGTTTTAAAATATCACAGCTTTTAAAATTAAAATTATCGCAAGTACAATTAAATTTATCTTTGACAAAACAGAGGTGTAGCACCTCCAGATGAGTATTTATCATTTGTTGTTGCAAAAAACTTATAATTATTTAAACTATAAAAATTTATTTCATTTTTAAAAATCCATATTTCAGAAAGAAATATAAAATCAGGAAGACGTAAAAATGCATTTATGTGACAAATAAAAGAATTAAAATTAGCTCGTAAGCTTCTAATATTCTGGTATATTATAAATAAATTTTTCAATCTACATTATGATTTAAATATACCCTTAGTTAATGAAAATCTTGAAAAATGCTAAAACAGATATGCAACCACATTAATGCAGCACCCTAACCATTTGGCGAGAGATCTACAGAACATTCCAATAGCCAGCAGGTTAAATAAAAGTTGCCAGTAGTAATATAAGGCACAACATTGGAATGAACGAGCAAATATGAAGGGTCAAATCAATGAACTAGACCTTCAAACATTTTTAGATATTTAAGATTAAAATAAACCATAAAAGTCACATTTGTTAGAAATTAGTTTCATTTTCTTTTAGAAAGATTCAATTAATACAATTAAGAGAGAGAAAAAAAAAAATGTTTGCATGATGAACTAACAAATTTCTGTTCTATGCTGAACTGGTAATAAACTTCTAAGTTTTCAGTTTATAAGAAATTTTACGACAGACCACATTGTGTGCATGATGAAAAATGTCATAGTTGAGAAATTCTGCAAATTAGGGCTTGAAAGCTATACACACATATTTGGCATTAATATTGTCAGACTGTCTCAGCAATTCCATTTTATATTCAATTGGAGAAAAGCAGTATGAGAGTCGTAAAAGTGAAAAACTGTGCTGAATCTAACTAGCAACCTTCGTTAAATACTTTTTTTGCACATAAATTTGGATTTGATAATAACTATCAGGGAACATTGTTTCTTATTTTATCAGATAACCCTGTATACAAAATGTTTATATAGATCAGTTACCATTTTCTGTTTATTTTTCTGACATTGTAAAACTGTACTGAGATGCAAACAAAACAAGAGACTGAGAGAACCTTCAATCAATAGAATAAAACAATTTATTTTTATTTTTTTTATTATAAAAATAAAATGGTAATGGTTAGAGTTTCGCTACAATTCATAAACATGTAAAGAATATATGAATTTTTAAAATTTTATCAACCTAATAAATTTTACATTAGGGTTGGAGAAGAATTTGAATTTTAATAAAATTTATTCTCGAAATGTAAATTTTTCTAAAATAATTTTTATTGTTATAATAGGTTCCATATATTATTTTTTTTTTCTTTAATATTTTTTAAAGGACTTTTCTTCTAAGCTTAGTATATTTATATGTACCTAATTTAATATTAATCAGAATACGAATTAAGAATTGTGATCTATTTTTGATATATTGTTGGGCTTTGGGAGCATTTGAATACTTTGAATATCGAATAGTTTTGCACAATGTAGGGCTTTGGGAACATTTAAATACTTTTAACAAGTGTTTTACACAATGTCATTATTAAATACTCCCAAGTAACAATTTTAGCATTATAGAAGCATTAATGCTGCATTAATGCTAATTTACTATGCTTAAAGCATGCAAAATTAGTCATATAACTGCTATAATGCATTTATACTACACTTATATCTACAAAGTGGCGACTTTGTAATGCTTCATTGTTGATGTATGTGTCGAGTAAATGCACAATTACAGCACGGCGTGCTATTAAACGACTTTTACTATGCATTTATAAAGCAATTTCAGAAGTATTATATTAGCACGGTAAAAGCATTTTCATAAATGTAATAATGCTACCGTAAAACAGGAAAAAAAATTTTTTTTTTTTATTTTTTCCGGATTTTTATTAAATGTTTAAATATTATTTTTTTAAGATTTTTTTTTTTTTTTATCATCCTTATTTATTAAAGGTTCGTAGAAGTCAATATTTTAATTACAGTTTTTTTAATATTTTAAAATTACCTCGCTGAGATTTGAAACACGTACCAGTTGATTTTCAGTACAACACGCTAACCACTGAGCTATCGCACTTGTTTTCTTGAGTATTAAAAAAGTGGTACACTATATTATAACGCATTACAATTCATTTCATAGATATAGTTGTAGGTGTAGTGTATAGAGAAACCTTAGCGACAGTGATGTTATTCGACTAATAAGTCGCGTAATAGCATTCATGCAATTAAATTACATTTATAGTGCTGTTATTCGACTAATGAATAATGGTTTTTTTAAATGCTTGCTTTTGTTGTATTGAAAAAATTTAAAGGAAAAATAAATTTATTTGCGTATAGATATCTTTCAAAATAATCCAGAAAAGCAAAACTGTAGGGATAATGAATCCAAAAAAGATTTATTCCATTACAGTTATTCCAGAAGCAGGGCACTCTGGAAATAATTTGTTTCTCGAAGTGGTTAACCGAAACTGGCATTTATATCACTTAAAAACATTTTAGACTTACCGAAACCGACACGGAAATACATATAGCTTTTAATAACATTTAAACGTCAAATTTAATTATGTAATACGAAATACCTGAAATAAAAACACTTACTTTTAGATAAAATTAAAATTAAAATAAAAATATTTTTAAGTTCAGAAATTAAAGGAATATTTTTATTTATTAATTACATATTATAATTTCATTTCTTAATAAATTAAATTAATAAAAAAAGTTTAATGCTCACACGAATGTAGTAAAGGGATAAAAACAATGTTCGTTTTATATTTAATCGGTACAAGCTTAAATTTAATGTCACATCATGAACAAATCTGGTGAATTTTCTTCTCCACAGTTAGATACGAATATATTCAAAATAGAAGATCTCATTGGTATCTCAAATAAATTATTTGCGCTTTTCAAAGAAACACCAAAAATTTCTTTTTCATTTTTATAAGAAATGGCTCTGATTATTTTTACTATTTGATTTGTTTTTGTCAAAAACCATTGGTTTTCGAAATTATCCCCAATTAAAATAAAATCTAAATTGTGTAGATTACTTGAAATATATTGAATTCCATTACATGCTGATAAAACTTTCGACAAAGTACATTATTTTCAATGTTGTTATTGAAAATTTCATCTTCACCATCTTCAATGTTTTCATCATTAATATCAGATAATTCCAAATCCCAGTTACAAATCCCAGGTATATTCATCAACGTTTTCTGTCATAAAATTTGCTTCTACTAAACTAGACTGCTGTTTGCAATTAGTTTACATCACTTGATACAAAATTTGAAAATTGCGGAATATTATTGTTTTTAACATATAAATATACAATTGTATTCTTTTCGGTGAATCTAAAAGCTAACTTTTTGTCAATTGTTTTTGCACGCCTGTATAAAGTGCCACTTTTTTTGAATTTTTTCCAGGTCGAAGTAAATTTATCCATTTTGTAAATTAAAATTTAGTTTAACTATAAATTAGAAAAAACTCTTTTTTGAAATATTGCGTCTTTATGAAATTTATGCGAGAAAGCCCCTTTCGGGTTAAGCGCAATAAAAACACTATATAAAATTTAGAAAATAATGTAGTATTGTGCTGAAATCTAGCTTATTATGCTACTAGCACTATAAAAGAAGCATTATAGCAGTTATAATGCATCTTATATTGGCTTTAAAGCATAGCATGAAATAAATGCTATATACTGTTATTCGACACTTATAATGCTTGTACAATAATTGTCATGCCTTTATCATGCTACTTGTTGCTTATACGACAGTTATAATGCTTATTTTGAATTTTTCGTGCTAAAAGCATTATTGGTGTTACTTGGGCTGTAAGGTCAGACAGGATTCAATATTTTCATATATACAAAACGATAGTTTCGACTTCGTTGGTTGGATGAGTGAAAGCAATCTCTGGGTTTATGTTGAACTGTGATGGTGTTGAATGAGTCAAAGCAATCTCTGGGTTTGTACTGAAGTCGAAATTTGACAACTAGTGTCATTGCCAAGTACTTTGCAGTGCTTTCGAATGGTATGACGAATTCATATTTACTGAAAGGGGCTTCTCTATTTTTTTGTTGACGAATATAGAAAAATAGATACCTCTGTTGATGATTATTAAAAAGTAAAAACACGTAAATATAACATAGAATAGACCCATTATCATTATATAATAGACATCTAAACTAGGGGCCCCTGTTGAGTAATTATAATTCAAGTTAAAGCCAAATTTCAAGTTTTTAAAAGAACAGGGATTTGGATGGACTGATATAGATTTCTCATTACAAAGCAGAAAACACTCATGTTTTAATGAAAAACTTTGAAATTAGTATGTTTTCGTTACAAAACATAAATACCTTATTTCTCATTTTCTGTTTCGTTTCTTCCTATTTCTTAATATATTTGGTGAATAATATAACCATATGATTAAAAAAATTCAACTGTGTGCACATTATTGTTTTATTTACAACTTATTTATTATATATTAAGAGTTCATTATATAATAGAGAGATAAAATGAAAAGGTGTCTACTGCGCAGGTCCTTAAATGCTTGTCAATTATAATTATAGACGATACTTTTACTCATAACCACCACAAAGACAAAGTTTAAATATAATTACCTATGCCTACATATACATATGTAGATATCATATTTTCATATAAATGCATTTAAATATGTTACTCATCTATTCTATTATATAAAGATGATTAACATATAGTACAATAAAAATTGGCGGTTAGTTATGAATGTTATGTATTCAAACAAAAATAATAAAATATTGCCTGGTACCTATATACATATTATGTACATAAAAATAAAAAAATTGATTTAAAAGTTTAAATCAAAAATTTTCAATTTACATATATTATTGTACATCTAATCAATGCTGTTTATTCTACTGCAAATGTACATATACTATATACTATGTATTTATATATGAGTGAAGTAGATTTATGTAGATACGTAATTTCATAAAAGTAAAAAAAAATAATTTTGGTCAAAATTGTAGGTATATAAATATGTATGGGTTATGTATGAATGTAATTCTGAAACAGATTAAGCTCACAATTCTGCAAGAGAACTAATAAAATTTGGGTCTATATTTTCATTAACCAAAACCGTGTTTATTTATAAATTAAGAATATTTTTGGTTAATTGAAAAAATAATATAAAGTTAAAATGCTTGTCAATTATAATTATAGAAAGCTACTTTGACTCTATTATGTGAAGATAAAATTGCCCGTCATATGAATTTTTTTTGTTTTTGTATTTTTTTTTGTTTTTCTTTTTTTATATTTTTGTTTGTTTTTGTTTTTTATTTTAATAAGAACTCACGAATAATGTATTTAGTGAATAATAAAACCATATGATTAAAAAATTTTCAACTGTGTGAGCATTATTGTTTTATATACAACTACTATATATTAGAAGTTCAATAAGGATAATTATATATACTCTAACTCTACTATATAAAAATGAATTTGCTAGTCATATGAACAATTCAACTGATTTTTTTTGTTTTTGCTTTTTATATTTTTTATTTAAGATGAATTTATTTCTTTGTTTTTATTTGGCATATGTAAATAGATTCATTTGCAAGTACATAATGTAAATTATAATAACTGATTTGTTTGCATTTGTTTATTACTTTCATAAGATCTCACTTATGCATAATGTAGGTATTTGCTGAACAATAAAATCATATGAGTTAAAAATTTTCAACTGTGTGCGCATTTTTGTTTTATATACAATTTTATATATTATATATATTAAAAGTTCATTAAGGAGTAGGAGAATCGAAATAAAATAAAAAGGTGTCTACTGCGCAGGACCTTAAATGCTTGTCAATTATAATTATCTGAATTTTTATTTGTTTATTTGAAAATAGAAGAATAGAAACTGTTCGAACTGTGTTAGGCTAAAATCCTTAATGCTTCACAAAACCTTTTCCATTTCTTGAATTAAATATAATCTTGATATAAAACTATGGTTTACAGAAAACTAAGAGTAGTATTCAACTAGTTTTAATAATTGTGGATTGAATGACAGTTTAGAATTGTTAGTTGATAATAGTCAGACAGTATCCTATAGTCTGCCAATCTTGTTCAAGTGCAGCCTCTATTTTTCTTTCGATGATGGAGATGATTGAGAAGACATGGTCGAATTAATTAAGATCTCCAGTGGAAGAAAGTAGATAAGTGCTCTACTACTTCCGAAGTAGATGAGTGCAAAATATATTTTATTTTAACTTATGTCGTCGTATGTAGTATGTTGTATAGTCCGATAATTTTTATTAGTAACTTTAAAAACTTTATTAGATCTTAAGTTGGTGCTAAGTTAGAAAAGTCTATTGTGATTAGTGTTATTAATGTTGGTATTGAGTAATCTTTTATTTAAATTGTCTATACTTTAAGTGTTTTATTTTGCTTCTTGTATTTTAACTCCTTCACGCACTATGGCAGAACAGCAATATTTTAAGTCCCTTTATTTGATTAAAATTAGCTGGAAAAAGTCAACTCTACTTTTCGGAAACAGAAAATTAAAAACAGGAATACTATAGTTATTCATTTTCTTTAGATTTGGTGTTAAACGACGACAGTTCACAATAAGAATACAAAATTTTCTTTTTAAAAATTCTTCAACCCATTCTATTCCAGCGTAGAAAGAAGACCTTCTCATAAAGAAGTCAACTAAACATTATACATTTTTATTCACTAGTTTTGTTTAATATATTCAATTTTTCAAAGCGTTTCCTCTAATCTAATGTTAATCAAGTTGTGCCAAATTTGTTGATAGTTGGTAATATCGTGTTCATTACTATTTCCGCAACTGAAATATTTCCAGTTAGTTTTATGTTTTTGGGTTCGATAATAGCAGTGGTAATTTGTTCTTCAATTATTTTTAAATACCTATTAATATTCGTTTAATATATTAGATATTTTATTTTAAAATACTCATATGTAAATTTTATCTATTATGTATGATATATCTATGTATTTTTTTTTCTTTATGGCTTTAAAAAGCATTATTATTAATAGCTATTTACTAGTTCTTCTACAATAGTAGAGATATATGAATGAATCAGATATGGTGTCATTTTTTCATCCATGGTATTTAGTTTATTTTTTAGTATTGGTCGGAAATTAAAGGACCAATATCCATCAACGACTCATGAACTGAGAACGATTTACTGTTACCGCATTCCGTAATTAATATCGCTTCAAATATCATTTTACAATTGTCAATAATATTTTTGTGATAATAGAGTGACCATATCTAATATTTTATTCATATTCAGATTTATTATTTCACACATTCATTTTTCGATTGGATTTCTTACTTCATTTTTCATAGATCGAATATTTATTTTGAGATTTAGTATCTTCTAAACTGTTATTTAATGCCCTTGTAGTAATAATGTTCTGATGGTTGGTAAACTTTGATATTTCTTTAATTAAACGTATCAAAACTACTTTCTATATATTTGAAGGTTTCAGTGTAGGACTCACTGATAGACAAATTATCTGGCATATTTACTAAGCACATTTGAATTGTTATCATTTAACTCTCTTGTTCAAGCTGCAAGAATCTCGTGCATATTGGAAGATAAGTGTGATAATGTTGGAATTTATTACATACAAAGTAGTTATTTATAAAAGTCAATCTGCTATATTTCGGATCATCTCTCGGAGTTAACTGTTCATTTACCGCCATTTTGTCAGCAAAAATTTTTATTTCTGCAACACCATCTAAATCATTATACAGAACGAATTTCGTTATTATAGAGAACACATATACAACCATATTCTCTTAGACCCATCTCGTCCCCCCAGTAACCGCACTAATACTTTCCAAAATTATTTGTTTTGACAGTAAAAAATTATCAGTACTACCAACAAATAAAATGTTCTATCGTGCCGCTTACAGTGTCTAGCAGAAATGCATATTTAGCGAGACGAGACGAGATCGATTTCTTCTTCTCGTCGACGATGGGTCTAAGAGAATATGGGTGATAGTAATATGGCAGTCTCTTTCAACTTAAAATTTAAAACAATTCATTAATTCGAGCAGTCAGATAATCACAAGGATGTGACTGTCTAAATAATGAAAACTGTTTACATAAAATACCATAGGGAATATTTTTTTAAACATCTTTTCTATAAAATTAAACTATTTTCAACTTAAATTAAAATATTTATGTTGAAGATAAAATTCTCAGAAAGGTATTTTTAAATAAAATTTTCTATTTTGAATCACAGTAGATAGTCAAATAACACTATTTAGAAGAAAGAACATAAAATAAAAGAAATTAAAAGCTTAAAATCAAACAAGCGACTCCAGGGTTCGATTTGATCATAGCTGATATCTTAAAGAAACTTCCAACAAAAGGTTTAATAGTTTTAACTAAAATAATGAACGAGGTACTCAAACAAAAATTTGCCCCAAGTATTTTGAAAATTGCTGAGGTTATCATGATTCATGAGACAGGAAAACCCCCAAACGAAACCAAATCCTACAGACCTATGTCATTGTTACCAATAATATCTAAGTTGTTTGAGAAACTACTTCTTAAAAAAATGCAACCTCTGATTCAAACCGAAAACATTATACCACCAATTTGGAATTAGAAAACATCATTCAACTGTCGACCAAGTCTATAGAGTAACTAACGTCATTGAAAAAACATTGGAAGGAAAATGCATTTGCTCTTCAGTGTTTCTTGATGCTGCGCAAATCTTTGACAAAGTATGGCATGAAGGGCTTATCTACAAACTACGTCGCTTGTTCCCTGAAAATTATGTCGAACTGATCTCGTCATATTTATCAAAGCGATTATTTCAAATTAAACAAGGAAAAGATTACTCTGCTCTACAAAATATTAACCAGGCAAATATAACCACAAGGTAGTATACTGGGCCCCATACACTAGTGATATTCCAGAGATAGAAAATGCGACGGTAGTTACTTTTGCAGATGACACGGCTATATTAGCAGTTTTTAAAAATATAAATGAAGCTACAAATTGCAACGAGCCAATAATAAAATCTCCATTTGGTGCAAAAGGTGGAGAATTAAACTGAATGAAGCAAAATTCACGCACGTTAACTTTACAAATAAAAAGAGTTGAGCTGCACATTCCAGTAAGATTAAACAATGTTATCATACTATATCAAAATTCTGAAAGATATCCTTGGTATGAAAAAAAATAAAACTGGATCTAAAATACAAACAGTAGTGGCATTGGCTAATTGGGCGAACATCTACGCTTTCGACGTATAACAAAGTTTTGATCTACAATCAAATTTTTAAGCCAGTCTGGGCACACGATATTCAAAAATGGGGTTGTGCTAAACAACTACATATTCAAACTATCCAAACGTTCCAAAACAAAGTATTGCGAAACATTGTCAATGCCCCATAGTTTGTTCGCTATGCTGTTATTCATAGGGATCTCAGGATTCCTCTCATAAAAGACGAAATAAAAAAATTTTCTGTACGCCATAAAAGTTGGCTCTCTCAATATGTCAATGTTCAAGTTTTACGTTTAGCTGACTGTCGAAACTTTGTTAGAAGACTTAAACGGACGAAACCGTTCGAACTGTGTTGGGATAAAATATTTTTTCTTACAATAATTCCTAATGGAATTTTGTTTGATCAAAGATATCTGAAGTAATAGATCCAAAATTGTATTAATGGTTAGTCTGAAAGACTGGTTTTAATTTTAAAAAAAGGATTCCTTCACTTCGTTCGTTCTTTCCCGGTTCAAGAACAGAAGTTAAAGACTCCTTCGATGATTTTCTTCTATCTGGAAAAAAAAAATAAAAAATTTTGAATCATCGCTTTATACATGTTAGCGTTATTCATAATTTATTATTAAACAATCTTATAGACAAACGCCAGTCCTATCAAATAATTGATTTTTAATTCATATTGTTTCATTTTAAGCAGATATATGTAGTTTTATTTAATTTAAAAGCAGTTTTATTTAATCCAAAAATTTAAATTTAAATTTAAAAGAAAGTTAATAAATAATCATATTAATTCTACTATTACGATATAATATAGCTGACATCGTTTACAACCTTATTTTCAAATTAAAAACTCATAACCTAGATATTGACAAATTTTTTTTTTTTTTTTAATTTCGAAAAATTATGGTTTTTATTATGTTTTTTTTTTCCAAAAAAAAATTGTTTTAATGAAAATTATAAATATTCTTCTAAATTACCAGCATCAATGACCTGTATCCCATTCTATTATAATTCAATTCTAAATCTTTTGATTTCCAATTACTTAAATTTTCTCACAACAGAAACAAAAACAAAAAAAAACAACAACAACAATAACAACGATAGCAATTATTTCCAAACATTAAAAATTTGTATTACCATTATCAAAAATGCCTATGCCATTATTATATGGGTGGGCATTTTAGAAGCAAAAACAAATCCTTGAATAAAATGTAATCTTAATATCATTACTGGAATATTACTAACAGTAGTCAATAACATTTCCCATCTGGTTCATTTCTAAAGAAAAATCTGGATCATTATCGATAAGAGGCAATCAGAATTTCTTAAAATATTGAAACAAAAATAAGTGAAAAAAAGAAGAAGAAAAGAATACATTTTAAATTTTAAATTTACCAGTACCTAATGGTTAGTTTAGTACAGTAAAGAAAATTAAAATATTTGCAAAAAATTTGAAATAAAATTTTATTTAAATAAAAATATTAATTTAATTAAATATTTGAGATGCTGTTATTCTACCAATTTGGTTCTCAAGCTGAGCATAGCACGATGGAACATGTACATAGAATTACTGCCCAAATAAAACGAGGTTTTGAAGAACGAATGTTCAACCGTTTTTTTGAATATCAGGCATTTATTTATTTTTTATTTATTTTTTTATTTTTTTTTTATATAACCATAAAAGTGGATTTTTTGAATTAGGCACACACCATAAAATACAATAAAAGCTACCAGTTTAGTCTCATCTAATAACAAATTCCTATATAACTTAAAATAGACGGATTCAAATCCTATTTAACAAAAGAAATCCATTCTGGCGTTCCACATGGTTGTGTGGTAGAACCACTTTTATACATAGTACATACATCTGTTTAACCGGAAAACATGAACACATTTACATCCACCTTCACAGATGATACTGCTGAATTGTGAGCTGTCATCTAAATGCAAATATATCATCTACAAATTTGCAAGAACATTTACAGCAGATACAGAAATTGCTTTATAAGTAGAAAATGAAGATCAATGAAGGGAATCTCGTTAAAAAAGGGAATATATGGTATATATGGAACCACCTGTTGGTATATATGGAATAACTATTCCTCAAGCTAACGAACTTAGGTACAAAAGACCTAGACCTAGACAAAAGGCTAACTTGAAAGCACATCGCCACAAAAACAGGCCAACTTAAACTCAAAACGAGCAGAGTTTATTGGCTCATAGGAATCAAAATATGGAGAACTGCTTCTAATAGCAACATTGAAAGAATTTAAGGGATGCAATCAAAAAATTTACGTATCATAATACGTACCAGACTCCTTTGTACCTTAAAAATATTATTTATACAGAAAGATTTGAATATATCCTTAGTTACAGAAGAACTTGAAAAATTTAAAAACAGATATGCAACCAGACAGGTCCTAACTCTTTGGCGAGAAATCCACAAAACATTCCAATAACCAGCAGGTTAAAAAAAAATCGGCAAAAGTCACGTAAAGCAAAATATTATAACAAACGACCAAATATGAAGTGTGAAAACATAGTCCATTGTTTTCACACTTCATATTTGGTCTATTATTGTAATGTTCTGCTTTACGTGACTTTTATCGAATTTTTTTAATTTCCAATTTATCAGATTGTAAGATTTGAATAAACCATAAATGTCACGATTGTTTTTTTTTTTAATTATAGCCAAAACTTAGGTTTTGAACCTTTAAGTACTTGCGTACCGTTGACTATTTGAAAAAGGAAAGGATATAGTTAGAGGAAAGGAAAGAAAAAGGAAGAAGAAAAGTTTTGTGGGAAAGAGCGAACAATGTTGTTAATATTCGTCTTAAACCTCTGTAAGTCATAAATAAAAAATCCTTCTCTCATTGGGAATGCTTCGATTGGGATGCGGTTCCACAATTGGGATGTTCTTACTATAAAAGAATTTCCATAACCGGACTTAAACCATCTCGGAATTTCCGCTGTGAAAGGGTTGGCACTTGATGGCTCTCGTGTTGTACGATGGAATTGCTTAAGAGGAGGAAGAAGTGATTTTAATTCCTCGGAACAAGTGCCAACACCAAGCAGAAATCTATAAAATAGAGTAAGTACTCCAACAATATGACGATGACCAAGTGGTATAAACAATGAGATCACATTTATGTCGCCTATAAGACGAATGGCGCGGTTTTGAACTTTGTCCAAAAAATTTCAAGCAGTTTTTGGTGCACCTGCCCATAAATGTGAGTTATACACGAGCTTGGGTCGTATATATTCTTTATAGATTTTTAAAAGGTCTCGAGATGAAAAGTAACTTTTGCAGCGACTCAAAAAGCCTAAACATTTTGCGGCGTTTTTCGCAATATCGAAAATATGTTCATTCCAGTGCATATTTTGATTCACTCGCATCCCGAGAATGTTCAATTCTTAGAGTCGCTGAATAACTTCATTTTGAAGCTGGAGAGTTGGTTCGAATGTTGTTAGCTTGTTACTAACAGGACAGCTTTGAGTTTTTGAAGTGTTAAACTCGACTTTGTTTGCTCTACCTCAGTCGACGATTTTGGCTAGGTCGTGATTGAGTTCACCAGCCATCATTGTTCTTTTGGAGTTGACTGCTGAAGCTGTAGCATTAGTTTGTTTTAGAAAATCATATGATGCTACTAGAGTGCTGTCATCAGCAAAACTATGGATTGGATTGAAAGGTAATTTGAGAAGGTTATTAATAAAAATGAGAATGAATTATAAGCTGTAATCGAAAATATCATCTGCATATCATAATAGTAAAAATAAAATTTTGCAAGCAATCATCAAATGCTTAAATTTTATAAATGCAAATTTTTGACGTCAGGTGCTTTTGCATCTATAAAATTTAAGCATTTGATGATTGCTTGCAAAATTTTAATTTACTATTGCTGCAGATGCGAAAGCACAAGCAAGCAAACTTTTTTTTACTTTTCTTACAGCGCTTTTGACATTTTGGTGATTAATTAATTTGTTGAAAAAACTTAAAAATGAATAAAAAAATTTTTTTTTGAAGAAATATTGAAAATGCAGACAATTAAAATAAAAAAAAATTATTTTAAATTAGGAAAAAAAATTTAAAATAATCGAATTATTGATGCAAAATATCAAAATAAAAAAATACGAAAAATAATAACAATGAACCAATATGTAATTTCTTTAACGTACGGTAATCTTCAATACAATTTATTTCAAATTTTTATTTTATACCGTTTTTTTTGTAATAAGTCCAGTTAGGTACTCACTAAAGAATTTTTTTATTTACTAATTAACAAATAAAAATAATTTTATTTTAATTTTTGAAAATTCTGCATCTATTTTCAAAAACTGCACAATTGCTTTTTTTATGATGTTATGATTTGCAAATGACATTTCTGTCAGATGATTATAGTTTTTTTCAATTTCGGTTAGCTGACAAAAGCAGCCGCCATCTGTTTGCAGTAAAAGTTAAATAATTTTAGCTTGTTGCTTTTTAGGTTACATTGCTAAGTCATTTGATGCGCAGGTGATATTTCTGATTACAGCTATATTTTTCACTTAGCAAGACTCAATAAATGAAGTTAAGAGAGAAAAAAAAATTTATTCGATATCTTTTGTATAGCTTAGAAGAAACTTGTTAAAGATAGAAAATGCATAATTAATTCTTATTACATACCCAATACTACTTTTGTTCTTAATTTAAAACCATCCTTCACAATCTTGGTGGCTACCACTAGCTAACTTTAATACGCAGTTAACTTAAATTAAAAATGTAATTACGAATTTGCGAGATGGGTTTGCATAACTGCCATCAAAAAGGTACAAGATTTAACAATGGGCATTGAATATTACCAAATCGGATCAATCGACAATGAGCTGGGGTGCATGCAAACCATTTTTACGATGTAAATAGTTTGTAACAATTTCCTTGAACCATTCCCATCCAGGCTGACAAGGCCAGATGATGAACATGATGTTTATTTGTCTAGAAAAAAATAAAATTGTTAAGATTAATTCCCTACACTGTATCTGCTTCTTCAGATCTCTTTTTATATTATTAAAAAAAACTTTTTTTTTAAACTTTCCTATTTTTTTTTCTAATTCTACTCTTCATTAGGTTTTTCTCACATTTTCTCCTTGAAAACATATTTTTATGTTTTATTTCTCGTTTATTTTTCTTTTTTTTTTTTTCTTTTTTTAGCATTCGTTTACTACTACCAAAGGATAATGAAGAAATTAGAAACCATTTTGAAGATATAAAAAGCAATAATTGAAGAAGTAGAAAACGATAAAAAATTATAGCAAACCAAATACATATACAATGAATGAATGTGTGTCAGAATTGAGGTAGAAAGACAGAACCAACGAAAAATGAAGAAAAAAAAACATTCTCTCAAGCTGGTTTCATATTAAAGAAAAAATTATTTTTTACAATCACGTTTAAAATAAAAAAAAAAAAAAATGCTACAAATCGCGACGAAAAAAAAAACATTAAAATTTCTATCCAGGCAATGCAGCGCCATCATCATATGTGTCATGTACTTGACAATAGATTGAAAGTAGTATAACACTAAAATTTTCTATTGAAACATTAAACATTTTTTTTTGTTTTTTTTTTTTGGAACGAAAGTTTTAGAACCAGTCAAGAGTAAAAGAAAACTGAATGTATACATGTGTAACTGTCAGTTGGTTTAAGATTAAGCATCATGCTTACTTTATGAAATCATTGAATTTAATAATATAAAAATCGTAAAAAAAAAAAATAAAACAAATTGGTGGTTGGCACTGAAATGCAACGTTCTGAAATGATAATTTTAAGTTTTCTTTAAACAAAAAAAAAAACGGTAATAAAGAAATAAATTTTTTTTATAGATTTGAAAGACTTCCAACAGCGAAAAATCAATGGGAAGATAAATCATTTAGTTTGAAAATTAGAATTTATCTATGGTTGTCTTTAATATGCCTGTCTGGGAATAATTTTATTAGGCATAAAAAAAAAATTTAAGGAGCTTCAATTACATTAATTTTAGATTATACACTTAAGGTATAACTGTTTTGTTTTATTTCAGCTTTCTTCAGTATTTAGTTAAGTTATTTAAGAGTGGAACTGAAAGTTAATAAGTAGAAAAAAGCTTAGAATTCAAATTGCTGAATTTCATATATTGGACGGTTTCAACAGAACTAGTCGTGGAATACTACTGAGCACAAATGACAGGATAATGGTGGTCTACCAAAAATGTTTGAAAATTCTATTTTGTATATGAAACAAAACTTTGTCAAAAGATGAAAATTATGAATATAATGTCGAAGAAAAATTAAAAGGTTTAATTAATTGGGGAGACAAAATTAGCAAAATGCTACCACATGTTATGAATCCAAGGAATAGCCAATAATAAATTTAACCTTGGCACTCAATTCAAAAAATATCATCTTCACCAGAATAAATGTGTACAAAACAGAATGGTAAGCCATTTATGTTCGCTGATGACCTGGCCATAATCTATGAAGAAGAAAAAAATAAAGAATTGGAAGAATTAATCAACATGGACATGAGTGAAGTTGACCAATGGATGGAGCGACATAAGCTGACAATAAATACAGGTAAAACAAATTATATGTTATTTAAAAGATATACAGTTATACCTTAAATATTTACTATACCATATGTAATTTGGATCACATGAACAGTTACAAATATTTGGGAATATTATTAGATGAGAAAACAGCATATAAAAGAACTAATAAAAAAAGGAAGAAAAATTGCAGGACTATTCAAACTAATAAATAAAAGAGTACCACTGAAAAATAAGAGATCAATTTATTACAGATTATTTCATAGCGTAATTATGTACGGAATTCAAATATTGGGAAACCCTGTGAATAAAAACTTAAACAAATTACAGGACCTGCAGAATAAAACGATAAAGAACTTGTTTGGATATAAAAGGCAAACTTCAACACAGGACATTCATAGAAAGCCCAAAATATTACAATTGATTTATGTTATAAAATGGAAACAGGCCACACAAATACATCTCATACTTACTAAGAATATTAATACAAATATTAAGCCGATGATGATAAAGTTCATACATAAGGCGTGTTCGTAATGTTCGCGCCTGCGCAACAAAAAATATTTTTTGTTCGTAGTTGCATTTTGTCAAAAATTCTGCGCAGATAAAAAGCAGGCGCTTGTGTTCATAGTAATCGGTGTCGTGTCAGCTTCGGGCAGATTGTGCAGATATTTTAGTGCGCCTGCTTTAGAATGATTTTTAAAGTACATGTTATTTAACATTTCATATTTAGGTAAAAAATAAATATTAATTATTAAAATTAAATAAATGTGTTTATAATAATAATATATAAATATAATAAAATCAATATATTGAAAAAATATATAATAATTTTAATATATTTTAATATATATTACTTATAAAATATATTTAAAAAATATATATAACATATATTAAAATATATTAAATATATAAAACTATATAATAATATAATTATAAATAATATAATATGACTATATAAATGAATTGTGCATGTGCATGTGCTTCTATGAACAAGAATGACTGCTAAACAATTTTCTGCGCGCCTGCGTAAGTTTTTTGTTCATAGTGACAGAGAAAAAAATCTGCAAGACACCGACGCATATTTTACTGCAACTACGAACACGTCTATACTCAACAACAACGTCTATACTGCATACAAAATCTATAATGAATTACCATTTGCGATCAATGAAACTGCTCAAATATCTGAATTCAAAAGTAAAATATTAGTGATTATTTTCATCAATTAAATAATAGTAATAATACTTAATATTCTACTAAAAAAATCAAATTTAAATAGCTTCTATAAAAAACAAAAAATTCCTTATTTTAAAATTAAAATTGCACTCAATTAAAACTTAATTAGCTATAAGTAAAAATTGTAAAAACTAAAAATACTGTACGAGCAATTGAGCTCATTTGAGCAAATAAATGAATGAATAAAAAAATTAATTAAATTCTCTGATATTTAAGCAAATTTTGTGAATAAATATAAAATATCAAATTGAGGCGGGAAATTTAAGGTAAGTTAATATTCGTATACAAATTTAGAAATTTGATTCTGCTATTGTTGAAAAAAAAAAATCCCTTATGCCACCACACACTTAAATTTAACATAAAATATTTATACCAATATAATGCATGGCAGTTAAATGTGTGATACAATCCGACTCAGTTATTTCTGTCCATCACATGAAACCCTCAAATTCGATATACAGTTTACAGCTGAGCCATAGCAATTTTCATCGTAATTTAAAACGGCATCAAACAAATATTTTATTGAATTAATATAAAAAAAAACATATATTATATTGTAACTATATTATTTTCTCTCTCTTCTACAAAATTTTTGTTTTTGTAAATTTAGCTCTTTATTATAACTTAGCTTTTTATTCTTATTATTCTTTTTATTAATCTTAAAACACTGAATTGTAAATTACAGCCAAGAACAATATATATACTATATATGAGCAAATTGTACGATGGAAATGTCAAGTGGAAGCCCTCTATGCTCCGAAGAGGAGTAAGGAAAAAAAAAAAAATAATAGAAAATTGCTCTTTTTGAGATAAAAAAAATAAATAAATAAATAAGAATCACCGTTGACATGTGCTTCGTTGTCATGGTTCAATGAAATGCTATCAATTACTTGAGTTTTAAACATTTTCTGAGTAATGCAATCATTAGATAATACCTATAATAGCCTCATCTACATGTAGGATCATCAAATTCATTTTCTTAGTGGTCCCGCTCTCCCATCCCATACCTAGCTGATGCGGGTACATGATAATATTGATTATGATTTGAATACACCCAATATTTATTACTCTTTAGCTTTATTACCGTTTTATGGTCTTAAATAAAAAGCGGGGCTCATTTTGAGTGGTTCCCGCTCTTCCATTCTATACCTAGCTGATGCGGGTACATGATTAGATTGATTATGATTTAAATTCACCCAATGTTTATTACTCTTTAGCATTATTACCGTTTTATGGTCTTAAATAAAAAGCGGGGCTCATTTTGAGTGGTTCCCGCTCTCCCATCCTATACCTAGCTGATGCGGGTACATGATAAGATTGATTGTGATTTGAATTCACCCAATATTTATTACTCTTTAGCTTTATTACCGTTTTATGGTCTTAAATAAAAAGCGGGGCTCATTTTGAGTGGTTCCCGCTCTCCCATCCTATACCTAGCTGATGCGGGTACATGATAAGATTGATTGTGATTTGAATTCACCCAATATTTATTACTCTTTAGCATTATTACCGTTTTATGGTCTTAAATAAAAAGCGGGGCTCATTTTGAGTGGTTCCCGCTCTCCCATCCTATACCTAGCTGATGCGGGTACATGATAAGATTGATTATGATTTAAATTCACCCAATATTTATTACTCTTTAGCTTTATTACCGTTTTATGGTCTTAAATAAAAAGCGGTGCTCATTTTGAGTGGTTCCCGCTTTCCCACCCTATACCTATACCTATTAATAAAAATCGGTTAAGTGATCCGAAAGCCTTGACTTAGTTTAGTTTTTAGTTTTAAAATTCTTTATTCTAAAAATTTACAAATAAAATGCTTAACATATTACTGCTCGATGTTAGAGGATTTTCGAGCCGTTTAAGTGATATTTATTGTAAAATCAAGAAATAGCAGCTCCAGTTATTACAAGGTTTCTTTTAGCTAAATATTTAATTGTCGAAGCATGATGAAGAGCTCGAATGAACAATATTTTATATATACATTTCTTTATATTCATTTTTAGAATACCAACTCAAAACGAATATTTTAAATTTTTTTCTGTAGGAATGCGCTTATAAACGTACACCAGAAAAAAAAGTGAAAATAAGAAATGAAATAAGTTGTTGAGATAGAAAACGTTTTTAATAAAAGAAAATTGTAATAGGATTTAAAGAAAAGCGCGTTTTCTAGAATAAACATTGCCAGAATTTTTTATATTTCAAATTCTATGATGAAGAAAAAAAATAGAATAAAAATTTCTATGAAAAACACAAAGATACGAGTAAGAGAGAAGAGAAAGATTAAAAATGGTTTTTATTTATTATCATGCCTTTTTAGCTTACTGTACTTTATAATGCATTTATATTTGTACATGTTATATAATAATAAATATGTATAGGTATATTTAAAAAGGTTGCCAATGAGTCAGAATTTTTGTTACAAATATTTATTACAAATTTCTTTAATAGTGTGGAAAAATGACAATACGACCAATAATAATGATGATTTTTTTTGATGTTTAATAAAAAAAGAGGAATGCTTCATTTGCATATCATTTTCTATTATATGTGGTATAATAGAAAATGTAAAGAAAAAGCAATTGAGTTGAGTTTAACACCCCCAAAACTCAAAGATTCCTAGTCTCGCGTAAGACTACCACCCTGTTATTCGGGAGTGGGCGTATTCAGCGAACTGAACACTTGCATATCTTGGACATGAAGCTCAACAATAAAATGATATGGAATGACCATATCTTTGACATCGCTAAAAAGGCCACGAGATGTTTGGGTTTTTTGTGTCGCTGCAAAACGTATTTTTCCCCCTAGGACATACTAAATATCTATAAATCAAACATACGCCCCAAGTTGGAAAACAACTCACATATATGGGCCGGTGCAATTCAAACATTTCCGCCGAGGCACAAGAGAGTTATCAAGTGTTCACCCCTACTCAGTGCAAATTCCAAGGTGACTCAAACCGGCTATGGGAATTCGTTTTTAGTCAAATTTTCCCGAATGTAGAAACATATTCCAACAAACGTGTTTCCCCAATGCAGAAATATACCTAAGAACAATCTAGAAAAGTTCAAGAATAATATTAATAAATTTATTCAAAATGTCCCTACTAATCAAAGAGATATTTTTCTTTCTACAATCCTCAATTGGTTCAAGCTATACATTCGTATAGTATAAAGGTATCGTTTAAAACCTAGTGTTTGGCTTAACTTAAAATAAATATCTCTTTTTTATTAATTTTATTTTAGTGAAGAATTTTGTTTATATTTTGACAGCTCGTTATTAAGTGAGTAAACTAATTTGTATTCACGATATAATTAATATGAAAATGAAATTTAGAAACGCAATGAAATCATAATATAGTATTAATCTTAAGTAAATCAAAATTCTAACAAATTTAAGTCATTACCTCTGGCTAATTGATTATACGTATTAGGATGCGAGTTGAGTTTGTTTACCAGCTAACTGGTAGTGTTTTTTTCTGGTTATAGGTCTGCGATAAATTTTTTACATTACAATTACAATAACTTGTGGTAAGACCCACATATTTATTCACTTCAAAATAATTATCGTTGACAAATTGTTGAAGTGCTTATGGTTTTGCAAAAATAAACAAAAGTGAACAGAAGTTACTCAAAGTAATTTGATGTTTTATATGACATCCCGAAAATAGTGTACTTGCGTCACTATGTGAATTATTTTTGAAAATATCAAAATAAATTATAATTTGATGACTTTTATGAGTTATTCAGATTTTTTCTTTTATTGTTAACGATGATTGGTTCAAATACCCCTAACTATAATAATCATAAATTATTATTCATTGTATTTTCAAAATTATTCGTTAAGTTATAAGCATACGAGAAGAAGCGTACAAATCATAAGGTCTAAGCAGCCCTACTTAAGTTAACTTAATACTTTTCGTTAAAGTTATGTCAAAACTTAAAGTTACTTAAGGTTAATTAACCAACTTCTGTTACGCCTGGTAAGACTTCATTTTATTTGACACTTTGAAAGATGAAACACCAGTTTAAATTTAATTTATTTCGAATATTTTTTTGTATTTTCAATAATTATTTATTTATCAGAAATTCAATTATACCCTTAAATCGAACATGATTTCATTCAAACGTCATTTTACTTAAATATACTCTACGAATTGAATCGTACCAGCTTAAATTGAATTTCGTTAAATTTTTTAACGAAACTGAAACTTAAGTCAATTTAAATACGGTTAGTTGATTGCAACTCATAAAAGCATACATGAGTTTAACATTTAATTAAATTAACTTAAGTACGACTTGTCAGCGCTATGAGCAGTCATAAGTAATTTTGACAGCTTTGTAAACTAAAAAAAAACTTGCGCAAATAATTTTTTTCTTGAACTGCGAATTTTATTCAAAACTCATAATTTATTATATTAAATTAATATTTTTATTTTTATTTCTTTTAATCTTTTGATTTTGACGTTTTGATATGATTAGGTATGACAATTATAGTTATAATTGGTTATGATTGTATTGTATCAGATTGGTACAGGTAAACCAATTTACTAGAATGTTTTGAAGTTAAAAAGAATCCTTTTTTGTGCTCGGGCTGGTTAGACCTTATGATTTGTACGCTTCTTTTCGTATGCATATAACTTAACGAATCATTTTGAAAAAACAATGAATGATAATTTTTGACTATTATAATTAGGGGTATTTGAACCAATCATCGTTAACAATAAAAGAAAAAATTCGGATGGCTTATGAAAGTCATCAATTTATAATTTATTTTGATATTTTCAAAAATAATTTACATTGTGACGCAAATACACTATTTTCGAAATGTCATACAAGACGTTAAATTACTTTGAATAATATCTATTCACTTTTGTTTGTTAGTTTCCGTTAATTGAACTTTTTTCTTCAAAAATATTTTGATCGGTGTTCATTAGATTGTGCAAAACAGCTCGAAATTTATTTTTTTTGTTCTGCATTTTTTTAAGTTAACAGTTTTTGGACAACTTTTTTTGTTATTGTTTTTTCTTCAAATTTTGACAGTTAAACAAAGAAATGTAAGAGTAATAGATAGTAGCGAAAAATTAGAACAAAAAAGTTCAAAAACGATCAAAAAAAGTATTCCGATTTTTCTGTTCTAAGTGGTTCTAAAGTATTTGACAGTGAATTGTCATAGAGTAGAGAACAATTAGAACAAGAAAATTCAGAAACGATCCATATAAATACAAATTTAACGAACATTTAACGAAGTATCATATTATGATATTATTTCCTTATTATAATGACATAGAACTACATATTAAATGTCAAATTGCCTAACGAAGCTGACATAGGTATTTGTCAAAGCATATGTCAACTCATAATGACATATTAAAATAAATATTTCTTAGAAAAACAACAACAACAAAAAATTACATATGTCGAATTCGGTTTTGATGAAATTTAACATAAGAATTCTATGTTTAACGAAAACTTAACGAAATGTCAAAGTCAACATAATTGTCGCATATGTCGTTTATGGGCAGTTACATGTATTTTCCATATACGGAATATGACATATGCCACGATACATGTAGTTCTATGTCATTATAGTTAGCACTTTATACCTTGAACAGAATGAGCGTAGCCATCACGCAGTCATCGCGCAGAAATACTACTTTGAAAGTTGAAACATATGCAAATGCACAGAATGAAAAGTTGTCAACGCACCCATCGCGCAGCAGTTGAAAAAGTTTTAACTTCAACGCAGGAATTCTACTTTGACAACTAATAAAAATATTTTATATTTGAATGTGTATGTAAAAGTGAAATTATTGTGAGACTGTAGTACAACACATTAACACAAATTTAATTGTTTTTTTTTATATTCATTTCCATATCATGTAATCAAATCATAAATAAAAATTTTAAAATAAAAAAAATTAAGTGGCAGAGGTCAGAATAATTTAATAAAATTAATTTATAAGCTTTTAACATATATTCAACATTTATTGATTTTCTAGAAAGTCTATTTTATAAGAAAAAGTAATCAGAACAATGTCAGTTAACGCTTTCAACGTTTTGCATTCTGTGCACAAAGTTAGATTGCTGCGTTTTTGACATTTAGAAACTTTGTTGGTTACGTGATGGCTTCGTTCATTCTGTTCAAGAGGTTAGAGCTTATAACACATCAAACACATCTATTTTATTCAGAACATGGCAACACTGTTAAGTATATTTTTAGTAAATTATATGTATATATGTATGTTTATATTTTATATTAAGCGTTTTAACGTTTTACAAACACGTTTTACAAGACTAATATTAATTAAAGAAGTTATTTTTCTCATATTTTTATTTTATGATGATAACAAAAACCATCACCATCTTAACTTCTGTTGTTCTTTTTTCTCAAGTGGAATGTGTTTACCAATTTGGTAAATGTTGCTGTGTGCTTTTACTTTATTATATGAATAGAAATTACTTCGTTTCAAAATAAATTCATATATAATATGTACTATGTATGTATATATGTATATAAAAATGTATGTTTATGTTAACATTTATTTTTTAATTTTTTTGTTTTTTTTTTCTTTTAAATTTTGTTATTATTTTTATTTTAACTAATCAAGGATACCTTTGAATCCTATTCTATTTTATACATGCAAAACGTCAGATGGTTTTCATATCCAGATTTTTTCTTTATTTTTTGTTATTATGTTTTTTTTTTTTTTTTTAAATATTATAATTAAAAATAATATTAGAATGAACTAAAGCTTTATGACTTGATATATAGGTATGAGTATGAGATGATGAGCATACATATAAAACAAATACCATGCGTTCCTATTTAATTTTCTTATTTAAATGGAAAATATATAATAATTTTTTTTGATCGTTTCAAATCCATACATGATTTGTGGTAATGAACAATCTTTAAATATAAAATGGAATTTCAATTACTTACACACATATTTATTCGCATATGTTGTGTTATGTATTACAAAAATAAACGTAATAATGTAAATTTGACATAAGCTGTTCATTAGATGATTATGACATTCAATATAATTGAGCTATAAAGAATATGCTATATGTACAAAAAGAAAAAGAAAAAATATTTGAATTTATTTTAAGACGTGACTAAATTTAGTGATTTTTTTAATAATGGTAATATTTAGCTATTTTTCTTTATTTATTTTTTTTATTGAAATTGGCTATAACAAATTTATTTTTATACTAATTACACAATTAAAGACATATTTTAATTCACAATATTTACTTTATTTATTGGTTCTATATATAATAATAATAATAATAATAATAATAATTGTATTCACAAAATCATGCTTTGTACTTATATAAATTTTTTTGTTTACATTTCTTGAATATTAATTTTTTGAATTTTGATTTTTCATATAAAAATAATTAAAATTTATTACAAATGGCAGCACTGTAATTTGATTTGTTAAATTTGAATTAACCAAATTAATGGTATATTAAAATATATAATATTATATAGAAAATAAAACCGAAATATTTTGGTAAAAATTAAATATTGTAAAAGAGAAGTGAATTACATACCTACCTACCTACTCATTTCAAGATATTTAAACACATAATGTAATTCGAATTTAGTTTAAAATATATAGAAATCAAATTGGTTTGTTACTGAAAAAACACAACACAATACTGTGATATCTGAAATGATATTTTGCAAAGTGTAGCTCACAGTGATGAACAATCACAAGTCCTAAATTGTTTAATTGTGAATTTACATTTTTTTTAAAGCTAATTTAATGGAAAGAGCGATCCATTCATGTGTTGTTAAATGATGAAATCAATTAATAAATTTACCACCATCATGCTGTTTCCAATTTTCCAGTATACTGTCACATATTTTTTTTTTATTAATTTTATTTATATTTATATAATTATTATTTTTATCAAAAAAAATTATTTTCAGGAATTTGTTCGTTCATCATAACACTACTAGAACTTTTATAACTCACAGACGTCTTATTGACATCTTTTAATAAGTTATAACACTATAAATACCTACATCAGTATTGCTATTGGTGCACCATATGATATGCTTTTAAACCTTATAAATGAAAAAAGTACCTTCTTTAAATTTATATTTACCGAAGTAGCTGTTGTGAATGGTTTATTTTGGTGGTTTTTGGTGTATAATACGATTTTAATTTTCTTTATACGTAGAACTGAAAATGAAACGACTAGATATATTATAAATGTAGAGAATAACTGATCATAATATGATAATCATTATATCATTGTATATAAATTTTTCCAAATCTCTTTACTATGTAGAAAATGCATCCGAACATATATATGACATAAAATTTGGCAGATCGTTCAGATGATTAAGGTTAACTACATCAATAGGTATTTATAGTGTTACAACTTGTTAAAAGATGTGAATAAAACATCTGTGAGTTATAAAAATCGATCAAAATTTCATTGTAAAATGTATTTTTACAAAATAAATTTATATAATTATAAATTTTTAATTTTGTATTATTATTATATTTATTTATCCTGTTATTTTCCATCTTTCTTTACAACGCCAATTGAAGTATTTTTTGTATATCACAAAGTTTTGTCTAAAACCATGTTCTTTTTTCGATTGTTGTTATTTGCGGAATAATTCACTATATTTAAATTTTTTGATTTGAATGTTTATCCATCTAAGATTTCCGGCCTGTAAAGCAACACTTTGAATGATACCATTCTATTTCTATATCTTCTCTGATTTCAAAGTTCAATTTTTTACAATATTCTTCATAGACTCTATCCAGGAATCCATTATAGTGTTATTCTATATATTCTACTGGGGTTCTCAATCAAAAGGCAATCTGCAAAGAGCGAACAAAATTTTATTCTAAGTTCAGTATTACTTAGCTACCCTTTTTCCTTGATCTTGGTTAAATTATTTAATCTGTTAAAAAAGGTTCTATTTCAAAATAAAATATTTATTAAAATTTTGAAATTATCTCATATGGGAATTGAGTTATCCGACTTTATATAAAAAAACAACAAAAAAAAAGAAAAACGAATATATTTTTTAAAATTTTAATTTAGATCTGAAAAATTAACAATTACATTTTTATTAAAAAAAAATATATAAAACAATTTAACAAAATAACATTTATATCATTCTTCTCTTCAACATTTAAAATCCAGTTATGATATTATGACATGTCATGTAATGAAACACCTTCACTTCTGTGAATTCACATTATACACACACACCCCACATCCATACACACTTTCATCCTTATACTTTATCATTTGAAATTTAGAACAATCATCTCTAACTTTCATCGGTTTCTATATATACTATGTATGTATGTATGTATGTATGCCATTCGACATAAGCCAAAATCAAATTTACTTGGAATTTAAATAATTAGTATGAAAGACGAAGAGATCAAAAGTGATGTATAAAATGGAAATGGAAAAAAAAATTTTAAATAAATTTTTCTTATCCTGATTCTTTTATTTTTCTTTTTTTTTTTTTCTTGTATTCGTATAGTCTTTTATACAATATTTATTTTATTCCATTTATTTAAAACATTATTTCAATGTACATATATTTTATTTCGTTATACAAAATTTTATTTAAATGTGTACAAAATGAAACTGAGTCATATTTAAAGAATAATTTTTAAATGTTTTCTTTCTCTATACCGAATAGAAACATAAATCTTGTAGGTATGTACGTGTGTGCATGGATAGTCGCTAATTCCAAAATGAGAACAATTTTATTAGAAAATAGCAAAAAAAAAAAATAGAAATTTGTTAAATTTTAAATAAAATATATGTATGTGTAACCGAAGCTATAAAAATTTAAAATTCCCATTTGCTCTTTATTAATATAACATTTAAACTTTTATTAAATTTTAGGAAATTTTTAAATAATCAAAATTCTACGTACACTTAATTTTAAAATATGTAAAAAATTGCAAATAAATAAAAAAATTTAATTTTTTGCTTTTAAAAATTGTTGTTTGACAAGAATTGTGAATGGTAAAAATTTGTATACACCAACGTTTTTAACTTCAAAATTTCGAGTATGACTTCTGAATAGATTTAATTTTAAAAAATTTAATTATTATAGTTACTATACACATAATAGTTTTAATACATATAAAACCCTTAAAATACTTTTAAAAAAAAATTTGTGAACAACATGTCGAAAATACTAAAGATAGATTCAGACCTAAGAGGTCAGCAACTTATCATGTTTTTATTTACGAAATATATCGCAGACAAGGCAAGAATAAATGTTGTACTAACATAAGTTGGGAAATTTGAAATAAAAATGCCCACGTAACATTTTATTGCTATAAAAAGAAAATTAGTGCTATAAGACTCCCATATGACGCCCGGAAAACACTAAACGTGTTATAAGGATGTTTTTATGGAAATAATGTTATTAATATTGTTATTATAATGTTTCTTAAGTAACTGCAGGAGTTGTTATAATATAATTTTCAGCAATGAGCTACAGCAGTGTTGTTATAAGTCTAAAAGTTCGTAATCGTATATCAATTTGTAAGTTGCCTGAACATTTTTTTGACACATGAGCTGTTTACTATACTATATTTAATTGTGTTTCTTTAATCTATAAGTTTTGTTTCTTTTTCTTTGAGCAGAATTCAAATTAAATTAAATTAATTTATTATTATTAAATTCTAAATAAAATTTATTTAAGTTTAGTTTTTAACAGTTTAGAATATTTAGACATTAATTTTTTCGACTGCTTAATTTTATCAAAGCACAATTTAATATCAAAAATATATAAGTAAATAAGTCTTGTAATCTGTGACATCGACAAATATTTTGATTCCGTATGAACAATGGTCTGATTTGATAAATTATATTAAATATGTCAGTTACCAATCTACCTGGTCAAACTTGTTAAAAAATACCATTTACCAGCAGGTGTTCCCCAGGGTTCAATTTAAGACCTTATTTATACAACCTGTATATTGCAGATATTCCCTGCCGACAATACAATGTGTACCTTGGATTCAGATCAAGCAATCATCATTTTGCATCTGCAAAATGGTTTCAATTCTTTATACCAGTATGTATATAAATACCTTTAAAACCTCCACGTGCTTCTTTACTATAAAAACGAAACATTGCTTCTTATCTGGCAGGAACTTACAATTAAATGGCAATTCCGTCGCCTGAAGCAGTTCTGTCAAACATCTAAGGATCATCCTGAACCCAAAAATTAACTATTAAACCCTTAGTTAACGTTCCTTTTTTAAAAGAAAAAATATTAAATACTAATCAAATTGTGATACGGGCTATAATTTAATAGGAAATCGTTTCTCTCTAAATTCTACAAAAATTTTATCTTCATATAAATCTTTCAAAGTATACCTCTGTATGGTGCTCTCCAATCTGGTCAAACTGCGCATACTTTCATAAATCAAAAATGGAAAGTGTGCAAAATATAAGTAGTTTCAATGATATTAAACCTATATTGGCATCATAATACATTATAGTAAATGACTAGGGGCCCCTGTTGAGTAATTATAATTCAAATTGAAGTGAAATTTAAAGTTTATAAAAAAACAGTAATTTACGTACTGACATAGACTTCGCACGATATAACAGACACCACTCGTGTTTAATAAAAAGTTTTATGGTTAGTAAGCTTTATTTAGGACATATAAATACATGTCCCTCATATAATGATTCGTTTCCGATATATTCCCAATAGTAAGTGGCATTTAGTGAATAAAATTACTAAAAATAGAAAATTTTGTCATTAAAAAGGTTTAAAATTTTAATAAAAACTATTTTATTACTACAAATAACCAAAAATTCAGATAACTGTTACTTAAAAAAGATAAAAAATGAAGAATTCAAGTGATTTGTTTATTGTTGTTTTTTAATTTTTTATTTTAGATGTATGTATTTGTTTTTTCTTTTTATTTTATAGATGTACATAATTTCAGATGAATTTATTTTTTTTATTTTATATTGACATATCGCCGGTGAGTTCTTAAGTGTACAACATACCGAAAAATGAAATGGAAAAAAACGCATTTAAGTTTCAAAGCAATTTTTACGTATTTTTTTAAGGATATAGAAAATCAAACTTTTTGTGACATAATCTGTAATTTGTTAGCTTTGCAATACTATGTTTAGATTTCTTAAAAAATTACATATTTCTGTTGATATTCTGTTGAATTTGAAAAAAATAGCCCAAATGTATATTGGACAAAAAACGTAAGGGTGACAAAATATTTTGAAAAAAATATTTTTTTCAATGTCCAATATCTTGTGGGGAATTAACACAGTTAATAAAAACTAAACATTTTTCTCAAGTTTGGGAACAAAAAATAAAACTAACAAAGACTTTCAATATTAAGTAGAAACATTATTTTATTCATTCAAACACATTTGATTAAATAATATAAAAATAAAACAAAACAGTCTAAACTAAAGTGCTAAAACTAAAAAACAAATCACAATGTGTATTAAAAAAATTATCAAATAAATCATAAAAAATAAAACTAAATCGTCCTTTCTTGTTTTATGTTATGACAAAGTTACAAAAATTATTAATAAATTATAAAAAATAAACCTAAAGTAAGTTATTCCATTGAGATAGTATTCTTGTTATTATTTGTTCTAAAGGAAAGCCATCGAGCTTCAGGTTTGGTATCAAAATTTTCTTGAAACTCACGGAATTCTCCTTGGCGTTTCGGACTGTGAGAAAAAAAGTAATAATATTTCGAACCAGTTTTTCTAAATTATTCGGCAGATTTTTTGAAGTAGCAACAGAACACAAATTAATTAAATGACAAATACATCCCATAGAATAGAAGATTAGGATTATGTTTTTTAAATAATGGTTTTACTGCACTATTAGCTCCCATCATGACAGACGTATTATTAGCAGCGAAGCCTATTATATTTTCTTTATTTATACCATTTTTTTTAAATTCAAATTTTCAATACCAATCAAAATAACAATCAAAATTTGTTAGTTGAATTAAGGCTAGAAATTTGTGTTTTATTTTACCGATTGTGTAATCAAAAAATTTACACAAAATTACTAAACATTTAGTATACAAAAAATAAAATAAAATTAATAATTTAAAAAAATTATTTAATTGAGTGTTGCAATACTTGATATTTAGAGTGAGGTTGCAGTACGGAGTACAGCTGTTAAGATTGCAGCACTGCTCTGCAATTCGCAGCACTGCTCTCCGATTATTCTCATTCACATTCACACTGATAAAACTCTCTCAAGAAAAACAAACCTTTGCCTTAATTTATCCAAAAACTTCATTCGAAATAGAACACTTAAACACAAAATTTTAATTACTCAGTCAAGCGTAAAATAGTTTTGACATTTTTTCAATATCATATTAATTGCAGATTGGACAATTAAGCACTATAAATGTAAAAAAAAACAATTCACTTTGTATGATATTGAACAAAAGCAAAATTAAATATCTCAAAAACTATTATAGATAGAACAAAACTGATTAAAAATTTAGAAAGAGCGCGTCAAGTTTAGTTTAGGATCAATCAAAAATTCAAAAATTGCTTAATGTATGATATTGGACACTTAAGAACTCACCCGGCGATATGTACAATGTACATAACGTTCACTGCAAGTAATTATAATAACTGATTTGTTTGTTTTAGTTTTTTATTTTAATAAGAACTCACATATATAATATGCATAATATATTTGCTGAATAATAAACCATATGAGTAAAAAATTTTCAACTGTGTGCGCATTATTGTTTTATATACAACTTATTTCTATATTAGGAGTTCATTAAATAGAAGCGCGAAATAAAATGAATAGGTGTCTGATGCGCAGGTCCTTAAAATGCTTGTCAATTATAATTATAGATACTACACCTATATTGGCATCATAGTTCATTTGATATACATTTAAAATTTAAAAGCACGATGATAACAGACAAAACTACTATTAGGGTAAACAAATTTATTTCGAACTGCTCCAGATAAGATATGGTAAGACATTAATTATATGATAAGAGTTATGATAAGACATTATAACTCTAAGTTAAATATAAAAGTCTGTCATTATAAATTATATATAAACAAATTGTTTTGACCATAAACGAACTAACTAGGACATAGTTTTTAAGCTTTAAATTTTTAGCTTTTTCGATTTATGTACATTTGCATAGAAATAAATAAATTTATTTAAAAATTAATTAAAAAAAAAAAAAAACAATTTTCTTTAATTGAAAAGTTATTATTCAGCGTACGAATACTTTTTCAAAATAGTATACAAACATATTATAATAATATATAATGAATATATAATACAAAAATTTTTAAAAAGGATATAATATAGAAAATAGGAAAAGGAATAGGATACGCTTATTTCTATTATAGAATTAAAAGGAAACAACGATGAGGAGGAGATGAAATCTTGATTTCTTTATTGGTCGTGGGAGTTTAATTAACACAAATTATATTTTATATAAGTTATACTATATATATACATACATACATTTTCAATTAAATTATATACATATATTATGTATATAATAAATATAATATATAATTCATTTGTAAGTTTAAAATTTTTGTGAAAATTTTAAAATAAAATTGTTTTTTTTTTGTTGTTGTTGTTTTGATTTTTTGCTTAGGTTATATAAAACATGCTACATTACAGGATTTTCTTTTCAAATGAAATAATGATAAAAATTGGATTTTTGGTTCTTATGTTTGTGGCAGATAAATATAGAAATTTATTTATATATAATATATAAATAAGTATATAATTTATATTATAAAAACATATGTAAACATTATGGTAATAATAATAATATATATTAGAATATATTAAATATTGTAATTTCTATGTATACAAAATATATTGTGTAAAATTAGGCGGAAATTATTATACAAATTTGAATTTATATCTATATGGATTTATCTATTGTATGAAATTTGTAATTTGTAAAAAATTATTATACAATTTTTATTTTTTAGTATTTTTAGTATAAAATTGATTTGAAAGTTAAGTAACTCGGTAAATTTTTTTTTTTTTTTTGTTATAATTTGTATTCAATACAGAATATTAATTTTATATAATAAATTTTTAAAAATTTAATCGAAATTATATTGGTTTGATTTCTATAATGTTTTGGTAGGGTGTCTATTTCTTGAGATAAAAAGTAGTAATCAATATATGAATCGATAATAATTATTGAAATTATATATATTTGTGATTGAAGTACTGATTACAGATCAATATTTGAAATCAAAATTTTGAGATGAAAAAATATTATCAAATATTATGGGTATGTGAAAGCAAACATAAAATAAAAATTTATTTTGATCCACACAAAATGCAATAAAATGATGGATAAATGCTCCATGGTATGAATATTTAATTGTTTTTTTCTTAACTATATTCATAAAATAATTAAATAAAATTTGTTAATAGTTTAATTAGGTAATAACTTACGTAAAATGGAACTATACATTATTTAATAAGACCTAATTCCGGAAAATATTAGTAGCTTTCCACATTTAATCAGTTAATATACCAAAAGTTTCATATAAATTGCTTTCAAAAAGCCTGCATATTTGGTTCACACAACACACAATAATAATATTAGAGTAGAATATGCATTCTCTGAGTTTTCTTTTTATATGTATATTTGTATGTTCAATTACCTTTTTTACGAATACTTTGATTGTATGCGTTTGTATTGTACATATCCGATTTGGGTATATAGATAATCATTTTATTTTATTGCATTTTGTGTGGATCAAAATAAATTTTTATTTTATGTTTGCATTTTGATGAAATAAAATTAATCGGTTATTAGTTCAGTTGGTTAAATCGTCATTTTAATAACGCAAATTTTGTGTAAACTTAATTCTCTGTTGAGCCAAATTTTTTTTTCTTTATTAAAACAATATTTGTTTTTTGTTATAATATTATAAAATTTGTAATATTAATTTTTATAAACAAGAAAAAATATTTTTTTAATAAAAAAAAGTGATTTTTAATTATTATTCTCTTCTCAGTTATCTCAACAAAATACGAAATCGTTTTAGAATAAATCCAAGCATACAAATTATGTATACATATATATATATTATATATTAATACCATACCAACCAATCCTTTCAATATCATATATTTACCTACTAATCGAGGAGTTGAGGACGATGGCTCCCCCATTTTAGAAATAAAATTAGTTAGTCCGGATTTTACAAGATAGTTTAATAACAATTTTTGTTTTTCTGTCGTCAGCTAAATTCGGGTTTCAATAATATGGAGCAAGGCTTTGTACACGTAAACAATAACAAAAAAATGTAATAATTTTCAAAACTTGTTTTTTCCTGCCATCTACATCTTTGTGCTGTCAGCAAAATCAAGATTGGAATCTACAAAAAATCGATTAATATTTAAATTTGGCAATTTATTAACAATAAAATTAACCTTCCCTTAAAACTAAACTCTCCTAAATTATTTATAAAAACTTTTGTAAAAAAAAATCAAATAGGTCTGATTAGCCTTACTACAGCTGGTGTTTTGTCGGCATCACGATGTAGAAGCCGCGAAGGTGCCGCAGGTCTCTAATTCCACTTTATGTCAAAATATCCAAATTGAGAAATATAAAATGTAATCAATGCAAACAAAAAACAATCCGCGAAGCCGCGAAGGTGCCGCAGGTCTCTAATTCCACTTTATGTCAAATTGTCCAAATTAAGAAATATAAAATGTAATCAATGCAAACAAAAAACAATCCAATGTGATGCAGAGTGTAAGAGGTGATAGCATGGCGATTGTTGTACTATACTGGCCTGGCTGGCAAATTAAGTTTTTTTAAAAGAATTTCTAGCAAATCCTGATAAAGTATGGTTCTGCTCTTTATGCCAGACAAAAAGGCAATAGCAATAGTCAGCGAATTTAAATGTAATTACTAATTATTATTACTAACACTCCAACTCAAAATAATAACCAATAGTTGTGTAAGAATAATTAGCATGCTAGCAATAATATAACAAACTTATTGAGAAAGCTTGATCACACCCGTTTTCAAAGTAATTAAGACACTATGAAATATTCAGTTAGTTAAAAACAGAAATAAAAAAATTCAAGAATATCTTAGAGATTCATTAATAGATGAAAATATACATTTAAGAAATGAGAATAAGAGTTTGTATAACAAAATATAATACACTGAGAAAAAAATTAGCTAAAATTGCTATTTTTTTTTACATACTATGTACTATTTATACAGCTCATATCGGGATAGTGACGCTAAATAGCATAAAATAATATAATTTATATTAAAGAATTACTTAATTATTTCTAGTAGAAAAAGCCATAAATTCCTTTGTAATATAATAAATTTACCGATAATAATTAATGTCCGATAACTCTTTAATGTCTAAAATCAAATTCAGCTGTGCTTATATAAGGAGAATTCTAGATACAAAATATGACGAGCGCTATTGCTGAAAAACAATATTGGGATAAAGAAGGATTTATATAATAAAATAGCTATATTTGCAATAATTTTAAGTAAATCGTACTAACACGATAAAGCTAATATTCATTAATTGACTTATGAAAATGCGCAATTGTTAGTAAAACTTTAAGAAACAAATAAAAAAATTAGCAAAACTTGCAATGTTATCTTTTCAAATTTAGGTAAAAGTTCTATTTTTAGAAGTAAGGTAACATTGCAAATTTTGCTATATAATTTGGTATACTCTGTAATGTAATATTAGTTGAAATTGACTTTCACCATTGCAAATTTTCATACATGACTTAATAAATAGCTTTATCTTGCTGGTATGATTTAGTTAAAATTATTGTAAATATAGCTGTTTTGTTGAAGAAATATCATATAAATTGGGATGCAATGCTGAATCTTTTTGATGAAACATATACAAATTATTAAAGTTTTTATATTTTAAACAAATGATATTTAAACCTTCATATGTAAGAACAGTTCACGAAATTTTTAAAATTTGATACAGTTCTTAGCTAAATTTTAAAACTTACAGTGTTATAAAAGTACAAACTAAAAGGGAAATTAAAAAAATAATAAAATTTTATTCAAATAAGTTTTAATCGTATTTACCGCAGACGATGGCAACGCTCTAGAGATCCCAGTATAAAAAATCAAATAAATAGAACACAAAAACGTATAAAAATCGAAATAAATAAACTAAAAAATACGGCTTGGTCAACTAGATTGGAAGGCCATAAGTTTTGGATGTTTTTGGATAGAGGCTGTTTTTTTTATACATAATATTTAATAATATATTTCTTGTCAGATCTAATCGAAAGCAGTCTAGAATGTTTCAAGGAATATCGCAGGAAAGTAAAGTCTTTAAGTATGGCTTGAAATAACTTCCAACTTTGCAACTTTCAGCATGTTCACCAACAACTTAAAATTAAAAATTGATACATCATAAGAGAAAAACTTATGTATTGTAAAAAAAAAATTTAAAAATATTAAGAAATGCTCTAGTATAATGAAAGGAATAAAGTTTTATATGTGAGAGAGTTATCAAAATAGTTTATTACGAAACAAAAGAAAATTTTTTGTTTTGTTTTTCTTGTGAATACAAAAATCACCATGTTTTTTTGTTTTTGTTACTTTGTATTTTTCTTTTTGAACAAAAATTTATTGAGCGTAAGAATTTTAGTAAATTTTCTTTGAAAAACTTTGAAAACAAGCAAAAAATAATAAATTTTTTTCTAAAATATTCTAAATATCAATATAAAATAAATACAGTCATTGCCCCAATTATTTAAACAACTTTAAAAAACTTTCTCTATACAAAAATTAATATAAAAAAACTTTTAGAAAGCTTATTAAAATTAATTCAAATTTTTTTATTATTAAATTTTTATTATTCCTAGTGTAATAATAAAATTTTTTATGAACTAATTTAGACAAGATTGACTACATTTATAAAATGCAAATTGATGCCATAAAAAAACTAAACTTTTCATATTTCTATTCATATTATTTAAAAAAAAAAATAATCCAAAAAAAAATTCAGAACCAAATTAGTTTCGTTGCTAAATCTACTTTCAAATTCTATTCTAAGCTTAATTTGAATAAAGTGCATTGTTCCAACTATCTGAACTGTTCATTTTTAAACTGAGTTTTACGGTTTTTTAAAGAGCTTATTATCATCAATCATCTTCATCATTATCATCACATTGGCCTCTAAATTTCCCGAGAGACTATAGGCAGAGGTTATAGGATTAATGTTGGATTTCCAACACGTGCGGCTTTCATTTTGATTCAAAAATTGTTTGGAAACATTATATATTTATATTATATTCATACTCTTAGTGGGAGGGCGAACTTTCGAGTGCCTTATTCTTCTGTTTAATAGGCCGACGTGATATTATTAATTTGTTATTTATTTATCTACATAGGGTTTTCCAATAGGAATGATATGATTTTGAAGTGACGTTTCGGCCGTTTTTAATATGTCATGATCTGTCCTTTTTTTTTCATTGAATTCAGTAATGTTTACAATTTCATCATGGAGAGATATACGCAAGAACAACGTACAAGTTATTCAGTTTTATTATCAAAATAATCGTTCTCCAATTACAACTTTTCGTGCATTTTATAGTCGTAATCACCGTCCAAGTGTGCTCGTTATTAGTCGAATCGTTGAAAATTTTGAGCGAACATTTTCTTTGCATAATGTTCAAGTGCTAATAAGACAAAGAACGGCTCGAAGTAATGCAAATATTGCTGCCGTTGAGGCAAGTGTTGCTGAAGACCGCAATTTGTCGATTCCAAGACGTTCTCAAGAATTGGGATTGTCTCAAACCACAACCTGGCGGATTTTGAGAAAGGATTTGGGTTTGCATCCGTATAAAATTGTTCTCACTCAAGAACTGAAGCCATTGGACCATCGTAAACGTCGTGAATTTGCTGATTTTGCCTTGGAACAACTTGAAAACGATTCTTTTCAGAAAATCATCTTCTTCGAAGAGGCTCAGTTTCATCTGAGTGGTGCGGTAAATAAACAAAACTGTCTATTCTGGTGCGAAGAAAATCCACAAATTATTCATGAACAACAATCACATTCATTTAAATTGACAGTTTTGTAGTGGTTTTTGGTCTGGTGGAATCAACGGTCCGTACTTCTTTCGAAATGAAGCTGGTAACACCGTTATTGTCAATGGGGAGTGGGTATAGATCGATGATAACCAACTTTTTATGGCCGAAATTGGAAGAAGTTGATCTTGACAACATCTGGTTCCAACAAGACGGGGCTACGTGCCAAACAGCAAGTGCAACAATTGAATTATTGCGAGAAAAGTCTGGAGATTCGATTATTTCAAGAAATTGTGTTATTGAATGGTCTCCAAGAAGTTGTGATTTAGCACCATTAGACTATTTCTTCTGGGGTTATTTGAAGTCATTGGTCTTTAGTTATAAACCAGACTTTGTTCAAGCTTTACAAGTCAATATTGAACGTGCCATTCATAACATACGACTGGATTTAGTCGAAAAAGTTCTCGAAAATTGGGTTCATCGTATTCGTTCCTGCAGAAGAAGTCGTGGAGGCCATTTGAACGACGTTTTATTCAGAACTTAATTGTATCGATTTTACTTCACATTAAATAAAAAACATTTGAATTTTCTTAGCAATTAGGGTGTTTTTTTTAAAAAGAAATCATATCACTCTTATTGGAAAACCCTTGATAATAGTGCGATGCGCAGATAAACCTGCAATTCAACAACAGATCATTTTCCCTTTCGGAATGTGGGCCTTTATATAGTAAGTTTTTGGTATATATTTCCTATGTTGTATATTATATTATTTTTATTAGTTTTTAATTATAATATTTTATTAAAGCATCGATGTGTTGTATTGAAAACTACTTTAAGTGTTCCTCGGTCGTTACATTTCTATGCTCAAGTGCTTTACAACGCGCCTACTGAGGCCATATTAATTTTTTTTTTTAATTCAGTGTAAAATAATTACAAATAACAGAATATTAACATAAGATTACTGATTCTATCCGCATTCCAAAATATGTATTCTTAATGTTCAAGATATATGTTTCAGAAGTGATTAAATAAAATAAAAATAAGTATATCAAAGTTATAATTAATTTATATCACTTATCACAATGGACCTAACCGGTCTAAGTGTGTCGATGTACTGTCGGCAGCCACTACTACTTACCATAATTAATTAATATTTAATATTTTTCATTTAACATATTTTATAGATTTTGTTTAATTTTTGGTTTTAAATTGTTTTTATAGTTTAATAGCTTTTAGGAAATTTATTATTTTTCTATAATTGGTTTCATCATCACTCTTAAAACATCTAGACTATTAGTTTTTAAATATCTATTCCTATCTCTTGGATATTGGGTACAATTTCCGAACAAATGTCTAATAGTAAGATTTGCTACACAAGCACAATTTGGTGGTGTTGTTTTTTTTAAATATAAATTTATGTGTTAAATTAGTGTGCCCTATTCTTATTCTAGTAATCACGGTCGACTATCTTCTATTAAGTAAAATTAAAATTTTCCAGTTTGTTACTATCGCCTGTTGTTTCTATTCATTCTTGTTCTACACTTTGATATATTTTCTTATTTATTATATTTTTAACATCTTTATAATATAAAAGGTGATGGTTATCGTATGGTTGGTTTACAGAGTTAGACTGCTAGACTGTCAACTATCTCTTTGTCATGGATACCGATATAACTTGGAATCCACATAAATTATTTTTTGTTATTTTTACTTATATTTTTTGTATTAAAGGATGTACTGGATTTAGTTTGAGAACAGCTTTTAAAGAACTCTAGTAGTCTGTACAAATTAAAAAAATTTTTTGGTTCTTTTCATAGTGTACTAGTTGTAAAGCCCGTCTCAAGGTGATGTTCTAGATTTGGCAAACTTTAGTCATTCGTTAGATTACCATCTACCATAGCTAAATAATATAGATTTCATTTAACATTTTGAGTTAACTTGGTTGCTAAATTTTAGGCAAGAGCTTATAACATCTGATTGGCGTTTATGGGGTAAAATGGGTAATGTTTGGCGGAAATCTCCACCTAGAACTATGAGCTTTCCACCAAAAGGTATAACGTGAGGCAAAAAGAGCATAAAAATTTAGTTATTAGTAAAGAAAAAACTCAAATAAATTTTATTCTATTGCCAGTTAGTTATATTAGCCCTTTTTTTATTCTAGAATGAATTATAAACGAAACAAAGCTTCATAACATAATTATTTTGATTGAAAACCTTTAAAAAAATAAAATTGAAGTCCAAAATTATTATCCATACTATTCATAACTTCATACAGCATTTACAATAACAACAACTTTTTCATATGAAATAATTAAAATATACTATGTATATACATATAAACTACATATATATATGTATTTATTAATATGCATGTGCTCATAGTTTACAATATTCATATTAAACATCATTAGTTATATTTTGACCTGACTGAAAACTTAAAAAGAATAAAATATATATCACATACATTTTATTTACAATAACAAGTTCTTTATATGAAATACAGTTTTTTTTTCTTTTAATTTTACGTTTTTATTAATTTCTGCTACTTGAATATTCTTTATTATTATTTCATTTCATTGGTAATGTAATCCTACATAATTTCAAAATCAATTGTAGAATATGCACATCTACATATGTCACATTTAGAAGTATTTTCATTATGTATACATAGTACAATACACACTAAGTATTTTTTTTTTGTTTATATAAAGAGATCGGTCTAGGTAGATAAACAAACTCAGCAGAGAAGAAAAATTGTTGTTTACTTTACGTTTTCTTTTGTTTACTATTTTGTTTTTGTTATTTTCTTTTGTTGTAGCAACGGTTGCTACGGCACGTTAGCAGCAGGGTTGTTACATTTTATTATATAAGACTAGAGTGATTCAAATATTGTGTATCAAAGATTTCCACTCTAAATAAGTTCATTAAAAATTAATTATTTTTTATTACTACAGTCATTCGTAATTTTCAAAAATAAAAAAATTTAATTCAAAAATATGATAGGAAAAAAGTGAAAATAAATAAAAGGTCTATAACGACTCGTTTAAAGTTTTTTATCAACCACAAATTATTGATGATATAAAAACACAGGAAATTTATCTTTCAGAATTAAACATGAACCCCACCTGAATATTTTAATGAGATCATTTTTGAATTCGTTTAATAATTTAGAAAACAAAAATGCGTCATATCGTTTTTGGATTAAAAAGCTTTTGTTCTTGTCAAATTATTTAGAGCGTAGCCTCCAGTATCTGCTTATAGTACAAATAGATAAAGTACAAAAGCAAGCTATTCAATTCTATTAAAATTTTATTTATTTGCTTACTATCACTATCAGTTTTTGAATTCTTTATGAATGGTTTGAATTCAGTGAAGGCAGTTGTAAATTATAAAATAAAATAAATCCTCCAGAATCCATACATTTTATAAAATTTTGTTTTATTACAATATTCCTGATTTTTGAGCCAAGTCAAATATTTATTTTGTGATTAGGATAACTTGCTTGAATTAAAAACAATGCCAGAAAATTTTTTTAATATTTTGAGAGATTATAATTATTCATCAGGAGGTCGGCTTTATGCCTTTTCTTGCGGTTTGAAATTAAAAATCTAAAAATCCTTTAAATGCTACACTTATAATTTGTTATGGAATACTTTGGATAAAATTTTTATAAAACTTAATTACATAAAAATTCAGAAAAATCATAAAAAATGTATTTTCTTTAATTAAGTTAATTTCTAACAATTAATAACAACTTTTCAACTTGTCCAAATAATTTTGCGCCTTACTGTATTCGTGGATAATAAAATATTCAAAATAGAAAAAAAACCTCAAAAAAAACTTACAAATGAAATTTTCTGATTTTGTTATTTTTTGGCTATTCAAGATTCAAAAAGTTTTAAAGTTAAAAAATTGTTTCAGCAACATTGAACGGGTTGATTTACTCGACTCACCATTACAAATAAAACAAAAACCAAAAAAAAAAAGCAAAAACAAAAACAAAAATTACTTTCAAAAGTAAACATTGTTTTCAAATATTTACTTTGTCTAACCAATACAATTCGATGAATTTATAAATAAAAAAAAAATGAATGGCAATGAAAAAATATTAAAAACAAAAAAAACAAAAAAACAACAATTTTTTAATGGAATCATTGACTGCTGATTTCAAATAATATCAAATTCAATAAAAAAAATATATAAGTGTCATTTGGACTGCAAAAAATTCAACGATCAAAGATATAGAATAAGGACAAGAATACAAATTTAATATTGAGTTTTTAATTAACTAAATCTATGAAATACGGACCCAAACGGGTGGTCTAATTATTAGTTGTTATTAATTAATTTTTATGTTAATCTTCTTAACTTATATCGAACTGTACTATATAATATATGTGCTGTAATTTCACTACATATTAATATTCGAATACTTAATAATTAAATTGTCAATGATTAAATGAGTAATTAAGGTAGGTACATAATCCAATCATTTGTCATAATCGATCTAACAAAACAATAAACCATCACAGAGATGGTATTTCATCATCGTCATTGACAGGGGTTACATGACAAAATTGTATAAGACACAATTTCATAGGACAAAATTACATATGGACAAAATTTCATAAGAAAAAATTACATATGGACAAAATTACATGGAGACAAAATTAGATATGGACAAAATAACGGGATGGTGTCACAATTCCAAAAAAAAATTACAAAATTCCAAACGCTGAAAAAAAATAATTCCGAAATAAAAAATTCCACACAATTGGATTCAAAAGTTGGAGTTGGATTCAAAATCAAAGCTGTACGCCTTTTACAGAATATTTACAAAATTATTTTTATGCGTAGCTGCTTCTTGATACAAAAAAGAGGATATCTACTTTTTCAGGAATTGCAGAGTTTGCAATTGTGTAAATGGAATAATGAAAATGGAATTTTTTTTTTGGAATCTCGTACCCAACCCCAAAATAACATATAGAGAAAATTGCATATGGACAAAATTTCATATTTAAACAAATTACTATGCCGTATGCGTTTACCTGCCGTCGGAAAAAACAGGGTTCCAATAAATGAGTAGCGGGGGTTTGATCAAAATCTTTGGTTCCGAATTTCGGACCGTTGGACCAATCCGTAATTTATATAAAAATTATGTATAATAATTATTTATAACCTTTTTTCAGAAAAAAACAATTTAAGCACATGATATAGAGTTTCGGCCCCAATTCCATAGACCTCGAACCTATTGTCTTCATCATATTTAAGGGCTATTGTACTGAAGACAAAAAAAATGTCTTCGGTCCCAAACTTGGAACCCCGAACCTCTTGTTTTTATAGTCCCTCGCTACTCATTTATTGGAACCCTGTTTTTCCCGACGGCAGGTAAACGCATACGGCACAGTAATTATTTTAATTCCATGTGTAATTTTGTCCATATGTAATTTTGTCTTATGAAAATTTGTCCATATTTAATTTTGTCTTGTGTAATTTTGTCCCGACACCATTGATAGGATAGGCTGATCTATCGGCTATGGATAGGATAGGATGATCTATCGGCTCGAATCTGATCAGTTCAAAAAACATTTTCTTCAATTGTTATCCCACGTATCATTTTATTGTTATAGAAACAAAATTAGTGCGAAAAGACTCCTATATGACTCCTGATAATCACTAAAGGTGTTACGATGATGTTTTTATGGGAATAATGTGATTAATATAATAATGAGGTCAAATATAGCAATTTTAAAAGTGCGTAATCCTACAACAAGAGTTAAAATGTTGTTATAAGAATAAAATTGCTAGAACAGCTGTAGTACTGTACAATAATATACTGTATTCCTATGATGTTACTAATAAGCATACTGCAGCTTTGAATAAATGTTTTGAATAAATATTCGACGGCCATTATTTTCTACAAAATTTTTAAAAAAACTTGCTTGTTAAATAAAAAAAAAACTGAAAATCTTTATTTTGCATTATTTTTGCAAAAGGATAATATTTACTTTAAAGAATAATTGTTTAAATATCAAATTCGACGTTATGCATTAATTAACGTACATTATTTAACCTTTTAAAGATGCAATTAAAAATATATTTTATTTTATTTATTTAAAAATTGATTTATATTTGAAAGGCAACGTATTTTTTCGAAGTAGTATTATAACAGTGCTATCAATGATATTTCTTTCCCAGCCAAATTTTGTCTTTTGGCCACAATAGTTATTATGTGCAATTATTCTTATTTCCCTTTTTCATAAAATAAATATAAACTCCATAAAACTATAATTTTAAAATAAAAAATAATACCTATCTCACTCTAACATAAATTATTTCAAAACAAAAACATATACACTAATACATATCTATACTAATCCTATAAGAATATTACAGCAATTACTCCGGTGCCTTATAGGATTCTCCGTTTGAGTGATATAACGTATTTATAAGGTTTCGCAACAACTGTGGAGCACTCAAATTAATACTGCTATAAGAGTGTTTATAATAGTGTTATAAGAGTGCGCAAGAGTCTTATAGCAATAAAATTGTTACGTGGGATATGGAACTGCGGTTACCAGCTAAATGCGTACTTCGTTTTAAAGGTCTTCCTATCATTTTCATACCACACTAGAGAACGTTTTGGTATGCTGTTTTTTTGTATCCTGGTTTGCATACAATCTAAAATGGGTTTCAGACAAAACAAAGAACAAATCATTAATGAAAATACTAAAAAGCAAACATTGTACACATTATACATACATTAGTACACATTGACTTCTATTGTTTAAATAGCTTTGTATAAGAATGATAACAGAGGACTCAAAAATTAAAGCCGATCTTAGTTTAAAATACAACAAGTTATGATTGACATAAACAAGAACTTTAGAGAAATCAAGAAAAAGCATAGTACAAAATCATGTTTTTATTATCGATTTCGCAGTAGACATGATCAGTTATTTCTAGAAGAGTTTAAATGGGGCTAATTTTATATCTATTATAATACTTATAGTTATATAGCATCAATTCCATCACATCTCATTAGTTTACATACGAGAAGATTAATCTGTAAAAATAAACTTTCAAAACTTAATTTTCTTTCTTATTCTGAGAAATTTCAGTACAATGTGCCTAATTGATGCCCCAGACGATTAATTTAAAAAACAAATTATCAGTTTCATGGATTTTAGAACAAAATTTTAATACCTATATCTAATTTTTCGAATTCATGTAAAATGACATGAATAGAGTTAGTTGAAATTTTGATTATACGAATAATAAATTAAATACCGTTATCAAATTTATTACCTATAAATTTCTGATGATTTTACCTTTTTCCTAATTCCTTCCGGGAATATTAATAAATCATAAAAAATAAGATTATACCATTGCAATAAAACGACTCAATATAAATTAGGTAGCTATGACTAAAAACAAATTAATTTCATCATGAATCAAAATTAGTAGAATTCAAAATTTTGCAAATACCTGCTGAACCCAGGTTATTTTCCAAGAAAGAAAGAAATTTTTTTTTTTTTTTTATTTTTTTTGATTTACAATGGAAAAATAATTGCTTCCAAAATAATGTATGCAATCAAAACTTTTCAACCAATTAAATTAATATTTATAGTTGATTTTGCAATATTTGTTCCAGATTATGTATTATTTATACACAATCATCCATTTTATTTCATAACCTATAAATTAAAAACAAAAATCCATGAAAATTTTTAAACAAAAGGCAAAAATAGGTAAAAATAAGGAATAAAAAAAAAAAACAAAAAAGTAAACAAAAGTAAAAAAACAAAAAAAAAATTTAAAATAATTTTTGTTTTGTTTTGTGATTTTTTCCATTAAATTTATGACTTCTTAACGTGGTAAAAACGTAAAACAAAATATTTATGTTGGAAAATACAATGTAGCTGGCCATGAAAATTTCATTAGATTTATAAAGTAAAGTTAATAGAGAGGGATAAAAAATATATTTTTTTTCGGTCCATTTCATTTTCTTTTAGTAGGACAAAATTCTGTCCATCAAAAATGAAGCTTATTGTGACCTGGCCATCGCTGACTACCTGGTTTATTCTCATACACTATCTTTACAAAACTATGTGGCTACATTATTTTGACATGGCTTCTCCAGTTATTTTTCGTTTTCTTTGTCCAAACAGCTACATTTTTAGCATGGCTAATGTTCTTAATGTTTACATTTTTGATATGATCTGCCATAGTTTTTCCTGAAATCGCCACACACATCTTGTAACAGTATTATAATAGAAAACCGTGTCATTTTTTTTTTATATAATTCCAAATATTTTTTTTTTCTTTCTTAACTGTATTTATTGAATCTTTCTAAAAGAACATGACAATAATTTCTAACAAATGTGACCTTTATGGTTTATTCAAATCTTAAAAATCTAAAAATGTTGGAAGGTCTAGTCTAGTCCATTGAGTTGACCTTCCATATTTGAACGAGCGTTCATTCCAATGTTGTGCCTTATATTACTGCTGCCGACTTTTTTTTTTTAACCTGCTGGTTATTGGAATGTTTTGTTGATCTCTCGCCAAAAGGTTAGCGTGCTGGATTATTCCGGTTGCATATCTATTGTTGCATTTTTCAAGTTCTTCATTAATTAAAGGTATATTCAAATCATTATGTAGATTGATATTTCTAATGTACCAAGGGCCTGAGTTATGGTATGTAAAATTTTTGATTGCATCCTTTTAATTGTTTCGATGTTACTATTAGAAGCAGTTCTCCATAACTGACACCCATAGGATTAGTTTCAGAATGGCTTTGTATAGCAACATTTTATATTCCAGATCAAATGTGGAGTTTTTCCCAATAAGCCAATAAATGCTGTTCGACTTGAGTTTTAGCTGCTCCTTTTTTGCCTAGAAGTGCTTCTTTCAAATCAGACTTTTGTCTAGGTGAAATCCAAGGTATTTAACCTCGTTGGTTTGCGGAATAGTTATCCCATTTATGCTAACTGGAATCCTTTCTTTAGCGAGAAAATTACATGAACACTTTTACTCTACCTTCATTTTCCATAGATGCTGTATGTGGACTTGGGTGACAGCTTAAGATTTCAGTATCATCTGCGAAGGTGGATGTTAATGTGTTTCTGTTTTTCGGTAGATCAGACGTATACACTAGGTATAAAAGTGGATCCAGTACACTATCTTGTGGGATACCAGCATTGATTTCATGTTCTTCTGTTTGGACATAGGATTTGATAAAATTCAAATATATTGAATGCATATTCTAACTGGTTTTATACAGAGGTTTGGCATACACAACGACATACAATAGTGTTTTTCCTTTAGCACTTTCGTTCGTCGCGATATCGATATGTCACTACGATATGTCACACGATTTTCGATATGTCACTACTAATATAAAATGTGGAAAACTATATATCTACATCGTAGAGTAATTTCGGCTTCATAATAGCATAGTTATAACCAAATTATATCTTTACTATTTTTTATCATTCATTTCACCCCAACGACAAATGGTACTGGATCAGTTCAGTTTTCAGCTTCAGTCACCCTTCCACATGTAAGTGATTAGTGACGTAAACTAGAAGTACATACATAAAAAATAAATAATCCACGGTCCACTTACCACCCACCAGCCCGGTCACTCCTTCAACAGTTCGCCCTTCGTTTTATTCAGGCAGCAGTCGTTTAGTCAGCTATTAGTTTGTTTAATGTTAATTTTGTATTATAATAATCCAATTTATTGATAACACAGAGCGAGGAAGATAAAAGTGATAAAATTGACTTGGTGACAAAGTTGGGAGTCTCATTTTATATTTCTATGTCGAATACAGGTTAATTAAAATATTGAAACAATTAATTAGTTAAATTGATTTCTGCTTTGCAAGGAAATTGAATAAAAATGGAGATAGAAATTTTGAATCTAAAATCAAAACCATATGAAAAATGTAAAGTTGGAAGTTGAAAGATTACAATTGGTGAATTACGTCAATTGATTAACAAACAAATCAAAAATACATCACATCAAGATAGAATATCATTAAAATTAGAAACAAAAGGTAAAACATTAAAAGATTCAGATACATTGAAAAATTTAGGTATCAGAAATGGTAGTACATTATATGTAAAACATCTTGGACTTCAAATTGGTTGGAGTACAGTATTTTTGCCTATATATGCTGGTCCCTTAACTGTATATTTATAGATATATCAACGTCCTTCAATTTTTCATGGAAATAGTTCAGGTGCAACGATATCAACAACGGTACACATTGCAGCAGCACTAGTTGGACTATACATTATGCAAAGAGATTACTGGAAACAATTTTTGTTCATCGATTCTCTCATTCAACAATGCCAATTAGAAATATATTTAAAAATTGTGCATATTATTCGGTGGGGTTTTACTGCTTATCTTGCTTATCATATAAATCATCCATTATATACATCACCCTGTGTAACTCAAGTTTATGGTGATTTAGCAGCATTTGTTTTGTGTGAATTGGGTAACTTGTCAATTCATATTAATTTGAGAAACTTGAGACCTCCAGAACAGAGCAAAGTCAGAAAAATACCTAAACCTGATGGTAACCTATTTACAAAATTGTTCAATTTGGTGTCATATCCCAATTATACATATGAAGTTGGAGCCTGGACATTTTTCTCTATTGTGACATCATGCATTTCAGCCGTGTTTTTCGCTATTGCTGGTGCTTATCAAATTACGATTTGGGCCATAGGAAAACAATCGCATGTACAGAAGTGATTTCAAAGATTATTCAAAATATCGAAAAACTGTTTTACCATTCATAATTTAATTATTGTGTTAAATTTTTAATTTTTTTTTTTTGTGTTATTTCTTATTATTATTTTTTGGTTTGGATGATTGACTGTTCAATTTAAAATATTTGTTAAAAAGTCAAAATTAAAATTTAAATGAAATTTAGAAATTAATTTTATTTAAAAGCAAAGTGTTAAGAGCAAATTTTGTTTGACGAGATTATTTTCTTAGAATTTATATATTTCGCTATCACGTCGAAAAGTCAATAAAGTATTTTTTTTTTTTACATTCACCAGGAATCACCTTTGGAACCATTCGACTGAAAAGTAAGCGCTTTACCTACTACACCACACAGGATGTATAAATACCTATTTGGTACTTTTGGGAATATAAAATTTGATGGGATGCTCTGCTCTGTAAGCAAAATTTGGACATATATTTTAAAGAAAATTGTATACATGTGAGACCTATTGCCAGACTTTGTATATGTATTCTGTTTTTTCTATTTAAAAATTAAGCTTCTATTTGGATGATCTCTGTTATAATTCAAACAGTGTGTAACATTTCATCATCATCATCTTAAAGCTCAACTCTGGTTCTTCATCACTATGATTCTCCAAAAAGGTCGATCTTGTGCCGCTTGCCTCCAATTTGGGATTTGTAGGATTTGAGCATCGTTTTTCACGTTGTCTGCCCATCTTCTACTTGGTCTTCCTCTACCACGACTACTATCGGGCTATCTATTCAGCACCACTGCTTACTTTCGGCTTTCGTGCATTCGACTTACGTGGCCCATCTTAGTTTTTGGGCTTGGCAAACCGTACAATGTCTTCACTATCAATCATACTATTGAGCTTGCTGTTGCTTCTGATTACATATTCCCCATTCTGTAATCTTTTTGGACCGAGTACTTTTCGGAGAATTTTTCTTTCAAATATGCGAAGGCTATTCTCCTCGGCCACGTTCGATGTCCATACCTCGCACCCATACGTCACTATGGGTCGAATGAGAGTTTTATATATCGTCATTTTGATCTTTCTTGATATTAGTTTTGATTGGAGCAACTTTCTGTTTGCATAGTAGCATCTATTTCCGGCCTGAATTCTATTATGAATACAGCATTGCATATTATTGTCACTTCTTGTTGTTGCTCTGATTTATGTAAAACTTGTTACCTCTCAAAATTGTACTCTCGATTGTATATTCTGATTAATTCTTATTTGTTCATTTCTTGACATTTTTAGACATTTTGTCTTGTCTTCGTTGATTTTTAAGCCTATTTTTTGTGTCTCCTCTTCTGGTTGTACAAATACTTCTGCCATAAATCTGTAATTTTTTGTAACTATTTGGGTTGTCATATTGAATATAATGCCTTTCTTTTCTAATTTTCCTATGGCGGAATGTAATATTAAGTTGAATAATAGTGCGGATAAGGCATCTCCTTATTGTACTCCCGTTTCTATTTTAAATTCACGGGTTATTTGGTTTTGTATTACAATTTTATAGCTTCATGCATTGTCATTATGACTATGTTTGACAATTTCTGAGGTATTCCCAAATGTTTAAGAGCTGTTAAAATTTATTTATACTGTCAAATGCTTGCTTGAAATCTATGAAAAGCATGTGAAGATCTATGTCGTGTTCATAATATTTCTCCATGCTTTGTTTCATCACAAATATCTGGTCAGTGTGTAACATTTATTCTAACAAATTTTTATAATAAGCATCTGTTCATAAACATTTAGTGAAACAAAAAAAATCCAAATTGCACTGCTCATCTACCAAATAAAGAATAAATTTTTGTAGCAGGACACTTAGAAAGTAAAATCAAATTTGGTTAAATTTTTCGCTTACATTAACTTTGAGGTACAAATTTTAAGCCGATGGATAAGGTTTTTGTATATACTTAATGTTCAGGTTCACTTATATTTCTATAAATACTTTAACCTTTAATCACTGACGTTCCGTAAAATTTACCCTTCGCTGTAAATTTAGCTAAAAATTCATACTACAACCGAAGCGAGCCACAAAATTTTGAGAATATTCACATATTTTATTGTTATCTACATATAAGCCAGCATTTCATTGAGTACAGATCAGTAGTATGTGAAATAGAGAAGGTAGAGGGTGAAATTTACGTAACGTCAGCTATTGAGTAATTTCTCTTTGGAAGATTTTTTACGGTACATCAGTATTAATGTAAGTATCTTTAAGAGAAAATTTACGTAACGTCAGCAATAGAGTTATTTATTAACATTACTGTTATATGTCCCAAAAAAAGGTAAAGTCATCTTAATGATTTCTACGACTCACCATAACAAAGAAATTGATTCATCTACAAATAAACCTTTGATGATAGCGGAATATAACAACCCAAAAGGTGGAGTAGATGAATTAGAAAAGAAATGCTCCATTTATTCTTGTAGTCGTCAGACGACTTGGTTGGCAATTGGTGATATTTTTCAACTTTTAGATATTAGTACGGTTAACTCTTATATTATTTGCAAGTCATCTCCATCTGGGGAAGTTGTCAAGAATTCCCGGGCAACATTTTTATTAAATTTGGGAAAACCGCAATTGATGTCAGAACATATGGAACGCCGACTAGATAATATTAGGCTTCCGAATGAATGAAAATCAATTATAAGTCGAATTTTAAATAAAGAATGTTTAGTTAAGAAAGAAGCTCCCATATCTAGAACTACATGCTATATTTGTCCCAGCAGACTTAAACGTAAAACCGTACATGCATGCATTCTGTGCAAAAAACCGATTTGTTTGGGGTGCACACAACGAATATGTACAAATAACGGAAATAACGAAAATGAAGAAGGATTGGGGTAAATATTACATCACACCAACTACTAATAGGACAAAATAAGAAAAAAAAGCGATAGAAATACTGAAGGCTGAATTTTTTGTGTTCATTTTTTTTTTTAATTATATTATTTTATTACTTATTTTGAATTATTTTTTTCTACTGTAACATATTTTAATGTTGTTATTTTTGAATTTTGAAGTTATTGTTTTAGTTTTAAAATTACACCTACGTTTTAAAGGCTTCTGAATAAAAATGCCATTTTAGTTCATATTTAATAAATTTTTTAAAAAACTCAATTTTTCTATTTTTAATTGTTTAAAAGACATAATTATATATTTTTTATGAATTTAAGCCCAATAGATTCTTCTTTATAGTTTACTAAAATAAGTGGTAGTATTTACGTAATGTCAGCTACTACATGAGAAAATTTGACGTCAGTAATTAAAGGTTAATTAATTTAAATGAATAAATCAATATTATTTATTTATTTATTTACTATTTAGTTCAAACAGTTTACAAAATATAATACAATTTAATTATTAAAATTTTGAATTAACACAATGTATCAAATAAGATTTATGATTTAAAGTTTAAATTACTTTGAAATTTAATACAACATAGTTTTTATGAAAAACAAAAAACAAAATTAGATAAAATAAATTTCATCAGAAAAAAAAAGAGAAGATGAAAAGTTATTAAAAGTATTAAAAGGTAATTATAACACTACAAATTAGTTAATATTAGTAGCGGAAAAACAAGATTAATTAGGAGGACTAAGGGAGCAAGTGAAATAAGGTTTTCTTTAAACTGGTTTTGTTCAAAGAAAAGTCAACACTGTTTTTGTATTGATTAACTGCCATTAATATTCTATTAATTGGCTCAAATTTACCATAATTAGTTCTACGGAAAGGAAGATTAAAAAGATGTTCTATACGAAAACGAGTACTGGTGTTAATGTACGAGTTAATCTGATCTTTTATAATTTTGGAATCAATTTGTATACTTGGGATATGAATAAGATATCTGCAACAACCCTCCTTGATTGCAATGTGTTCATCTGAAGAAGCTTCAGACGATTTATGTATGGAGGTAGGATTATTGGGTTAGACCAGGGAAGATTACGTAGAGCATATCGCAAAAAATTTTTTTGAATAGATTCAATTCTATTAATATGAGTGGAATAGTGAGGTGACCAGACAGGGCTTGCGTACTCAAGGTGGGGGCGAACAAGAGTAGTGAATAAAGATTTAGTAATGTATGGATCATCAAATTCCTTAGACCATCTTTTAATAAAACCTAACATAGAATTTGCCTTGTTAATTATGCTATTAAAGTGAAGTTTAAATGTGAGTTTATCGTCAAAAAGTACGCCAAGGTCTTTAAAATGAGAAACTCGGTTGATTAGTTTAGAATTAAAAGTATAATCAGTTATTATTGGAATCAATCTACGAGTAAAGGAAATAACAGCGCATTTATCAATATTAAGGAGAAGATTTTTATAGCCGCACCACTTAAAAAACGAATCAAGATCGTTCTGTAGTACAGTACAATCATTATATGAAGATATTTTTTTATAAATTTTCATATCATCAGCATATATGATCACGTTACTATTGTTAATGAGATTGTTGACATCATTAATTGAGATAATGAATAGTAAGGGACCTAGATGGCTGCCTTGTGGTACACCAGAGGTGGCAGAAAATAATTCAGAAAAAGCTGATCTAAACATTACACTATAAGATCTATTGGATAAAAATGATTTAATCCACATTATAAAGAATTTAGGAAATCCCAGTTTTTTAAGTTTTAATAAAATAACACTATGAGGCAGTAAATCGAATGCCTTGCTCAAATCTGTGTAAATGATATCAGTCTGAAAGCCAGCCTCCATAGTGTTCAGGAAGTGTGAGCAAGACTCAACTAAATTTGTAACCGTAGATTTTTTCTTTACAAAACCATGGTGATTAATTGATAAATGTTTAGAACAAATATCATAAATTGAATCAAAAACTATTAATTCGAAAAGTTTAGGTATGCATGAAAGTTTTGCTATTGGACGGTAATTTGTGACCATATTTTTAGCACCTTTTTTATAAACAGGGCGAATAAATGAATTTTTCCAATATTGTGGAAATATTCCAGAAGTAAACGATCGATTGAATAAAAGGGATAATGGTAACGCAAAAGATTCAGAACAGTTTTTTAAGATTAAAGATGGTACTTTGTCAGGTCCAGGAAATACATCACGGTTAAGATTATTCAAATAACTCTTTATTTTCTGAGTAGAAAACCAAGGAGGACTAGAACTAAGGTCTCTATTACGAGCCAAGGGTACATACAATTCCAAACCTTTAGGTAGAATTTCGCAGAATTTAGAAACCGCCTTATTGATGTCATCATCTTCAACTATAAAATCAAAGTCAATTGATAGAAGAAAATTATTTAGGGCAGAAAAATTAGCGTTGGCAAAATTATAATTATAAGATAGATCATAAGCAGGTAATACTGGGCTATTATAACAATATGAAAGAAATATAGTAGGATGAAAATTATCAACATTTACTAAGGGCATAATAGGAACACTAAAAGCCCAATCTGTTACAAAAATAAGATCAAGTTGCCGATCCATACAATTAGTCACTGAAGAAATTTGTTGAAGACCATTTAAATTACAACCATCCAGCAAAGTATATTCACAGTCAGAATTAATCTGAAGTGGAATTAGATATGTGTCATCCTCGTGATGTACCCATGATACTTTCGGTAAATTAAAGTCACCGCAAACTAATAATTCATCAGAGGGATTCATTAAGGTTGAGATATGGTCAAGAGAAAGCTTAAAGTTAGAATATATGTGAACAACAGATTTTGGAGGTATATAACAACAAACAATATAAAGCGATTTATTAAGAAGTTCAACTTTTAAAGCAACTAATTCAAGTGAATCACAATGGGGAAGAAACAACTCAATAGCATTGAAGCTATTCTTAATTGCCACCAGAACGCCCCCTCCTTTAGCAACAAATCCTGAATTTAAGGTGATAGAAGTTTGTTGAAACCTATCCTTTCTAAAAACAGTGTAGGACTGGTTAAATAGTTCTAAGGACTGAATTGAATTAGTCAACCAGGTTTCTATTAAAGAGTAAACGTCAAAGTTGAGAGTAATGGAGTTACGAAACACATTCGAAGTTTTTGTACGTAGACCCCGAACATTTTGACAGAAAATAGATAAGGTACTAATAGGAGTGTTATTAGAAGCAGAAACTGAGGTTGGTTGATTTAGGGCTACGTTTAAATGGTTAGGGACGTTGAGGTTTCTCATGTTTGCCTTTAGGGCCTTGAAAATATTTTATCCTTTTTGTTGAAACGTGCTTACGATATGTTGCTAGATCCTTCTGAACAACTTCGCTAGATACACCTAGAGATTCATGATATGTAATGAAAAGCTCTCGAAGAGCTTCATAGTTAGTTGGTTTAACCTTTTTGCTGAATTAAAATTTGAATGTTGACTTTGGTTTTGCCATTTAGGCATGCAGTATCTGGATGGTCGTGTAAATACGCTAGGAACAGCCTCACATTGTCATAAATTCTATGATCTTTAAATCTAGAAAGAATATACCTGTTCTCACCCTTTTGAATCTTATTTAGAGTAATATTATAATTAGGTTACGAAATTGGTACCAAACAAACTGGTCATTTGAGGCACTTGATTATTTCTTCTATTTATGAGATTTTGCCTGCATCTTGTATGCAATTTTATTTTGCTTACCCACAACATATTCCATGGAGCCAAGATGTTGACGAATTTTTGAATTTTGTTGTTCAGTTCCTTTAATATTAACCAAATTCCCATACCAATAACAAAATAACTTGTCATTAGAATAATATTTCTAAAATTTGATTTCTCTGGAGAGAATTGTAGAATACAAAATTTTTCAAAATTATGCTAAAGCTTGTTTGGACATATTTGTAATTTCTCTTTTGCTTCTCCATTACAGTTAATCTTCATTAATATTGATATCTTGAAATATGTTTGCATTAGATGATTTTAAGATTGTAAGTCGATCGAATGTCGTTACAAAATTTCAGTTCAGTTTTTTAACAAAAATTTCTAAAAAACAAACAATCAACCTCCATACTAATTTCTTCAAAAATGATTTTGCAATTTCTACGCTAGAATGATCAATGAAAAAATAAACAAAAATAAAAAATTTAGCCACAATACACTTCATTTCTGTGTAAGACTTTTAAAAATAATATTTCATAGTTGAACGGATTAAAGACCATTGGCAAAAATATATATATATATATTTATTCCATTAAATTCTAATACCTTCTATACCTCTATCAATTCGTATATATTTACCTAGAAAAACAAAATCTCAAAGAAAAAAAAATATAATAACAAAAATTTCAGTTTTGTTGCCAATGGAATTTCCATCAACAAAAATTTTTATATACAATTTTATGATTCCATTGTATTTCTTTGGCCAACCAACCTCTCTCTTTCTATACGATAATGGCCAAAAATAAAAGAAAAGAAAGTTTGTTTTTCGTTTCTGTTTTTTTTTTTTATGATTTTCCACATAAGCGAATATTTTTGATGAATGCTGAACAAAATGTATAGAAAAAAATTTCGGACCTATTTTGAAAAAAAAAAAAAAAAAAAAACAACAAAAACTTGAACCATTTTTAAAAGGAAATTTTAAAATTTTTCACTTTCATTAATTTCTTGGAAAACAAATAAAAATCTTTGGTTTTATAAAAGAAAAATTCTTTCAAGTAGTTTAGTTAAATTGTTTAGTCCAGGGTTATGTTACTCATATAATCAGAAAATCATTTCTGGGTTAAATTTAAAGTTAAGTTTTTGTGATGAAACTATGACAGAATTAAAATTATTGAAAACTTTTTTTTGTGCCATCAGGGTCAACATTTTTTAAGATAAAATAAAAATAATTTAATTTGGTTAATTTTTATGGAATTTTTATGCAAATTTTGTACAGTTAGTATTTTAGATAGTTACAATTAGTTAGTTTGAAAAATTGTAGCAACACATTCATTCCAACATTGCTTGGTGAAATCTTAGCTTAACGCTTTCGCGACCACTGGTACACATTCGTACCAGCAAAATTCAAAAAAGACTAGAAACATGAAATTGTACTAAAATTGGTTAAAGTATGCATCAATTCGTCTTTTAATATAATGTACATACGTTTGCAAATAAGCACAGCTATTTTTGAAAAAAAGGGGATTCCCCATATAACAGAATTTGCTTGGTAAACGCGATTAGTTTCGCTCATTAGTAGTAAGAGTATGAATAAACCAAGTAATAAATTAAAATTTTGTGATAAAAAGTTAGTGAATACAAAGTTATTTCAATATTTGTTAGCAAACTAGAATATTTTATAATATTTTTATTCAAATCTGTTACAGTCATCAGTATAAAAATTATTACATACTTTGCTTTGTAACCCGCCATAAATGACGGAAGCAAAATAAATTCTAGCATTTCTTTCCTTCATTAGAGTTTTCATTTCAAATTTAAGAAAAATACGTATTTGCTTACTAATTTATCATACCTTTATTTTTGTATTATAACGCTTTTAATTACTATATAAACAGAATATTTGTGGTAAGGTGCCAAATTTCCTATTCCCTAAGGGTCATTTACTTGATCATTTTAGCCACATTCTTTTTGCCAACATTGAAAATTAATCGTATAAGTCAGAATCAAGTTAATCCTGTTAACATTCAATAACATTCGCTGCGTAAGTTTAGTGTCAAAGTTCATAGCGAACAAATAATATTTTATAATGAGCCACAACGAAAACAATTTTAAAAACAAAAATAAATAAAATTGTAAATATAAAAAAAACAATAATATTGTAGATACACATAATATTTATTTTGATGAATAAAATAAAAACTCGTGTTGGAGAAAAAATTAAAATAAAAAAATGTACTGCAAATAAATAGGTATTTACAAAAGTGCTCATAACTTGTGAACGATAGATCGGTTATTTAAAATTTCATTTCAAAAAATTCATTATCGAAGTGTTCATGTTAAAATTCAAACATAATTATTATTTATAACATACATTAAACAGAAGAACAACAATCAATATGGTTTAACCGATACCTATATATACCTACCTACTATATTTAAAAAAAATCATCTCTCTCTCTAAGTCTCTACAATATACATTTCTACACACTTGAAGAAAACAAATATACCTAAAAATTATAAATTTACAAATAATAGTAAAAAATTTCATTTAATTTCTTTAAAAATGTATAGGTTGTTTTTGTTTCTATGTGTAAATCAACAGAACCAAAACCTAACCTCATAATACATACTAAATATTATATATGATCATAAATTTATATATCATATAGCAACATATAACAACAATGAACAAAAAAAATAAAAATAAATAACAATTTTAACTCATTATATATGGTACAGAATGTGTACCAGCAGTCTTTTATAAATTACATAGCATCACATTTCTGGCTAGAGTATATATATATACCTATAGTACTATACAGGCTATGCATACGGTATGGCAAAACTATGATGCTATGATCATTCTCATAACAGCAACAAAAAACATAAAACAAAAAAATAAAAATAAATAACAATTTTAACTCTTCATCGCATTACATTTCTGGCTAGAGTATATATACCTATATGCAATACATACGGTAGAAAAACTATGATGCTATGATCATTATCATAACAACAAAAAAAATCAAAAAAAAAATATGTAGACACATATGCATATTGTGTATAATTTTAAGTAATAAGAATAACCTTCGAGTGCATTACGTTTTTTTTTTGTATTAAATGCTGTTTGGCTTTTGGTTATTATACCATACCAAACTATTGATAAAATTTCTATTAGTCCTTCTTATTATAGATCAAAAAAATTTTTTGTTTTATTTATATTATTATTATTATTTTTTATTTTTCCTTATTATTTGCGAAGAAGACTAACATTAAATTAAAAAAATATATTTCATGCAAAGGTATTTTTTCCTGCAAAACTTCAGCATGGTAGACAGGGGTTAAAAAAGAGTACCAAAGCAATTTATATATATATTGCAATTTGTATATGTGTTGGAGTATTCCGTCGGACTTACAAACATCCAGATAAATGCAGAATAATATATATATATTTATAATAAAGTTGGTTCTGGGAAGATTTTGGTAGAAGTGCATATATGTACTATTAGTCTTTTATATTGGTACAAATATATACCAACAGTATTATTTATTTTATTTTCAGCGCTAGAAAAAAAATAAAAAAAATGAACTCAAAGGACATAAAAAACTTCCTAAGAGAAGGCTATTCAAGTGACGATAGACAATAGCAGTACTGATTATTTTTCTTCTGGAAGCGATGAATTTTATTATTCCAATTTAGATAAAGAACGGGAAAAATCTTCTGAATCTGAAGATTCTGAAATTGATAATGATGTTTTATGTGGCGAGCAGCAGGTTTTTTCAACAAAAGAGAATAATGATATTGCAGTTAATGATATTATATGGTCAAAGAATGATGACACATTCGTTTCTAAAAGAATTGTCAGTGCTGACCAAAATTGTTCAATCAATTGTTTGGAAATTTTCCACAAATTGATGCCACGTTCGCTGATTATGTATATAGCGCAATGCACAAACCAACGAATAAATATGAATGAACAAAAAAACGACGTAAATGTGTACAAACTAATGTTGGAGAAATTCAATTGGTTATCCCTTTTAGACCCAAGTTAAGCGATTGTGTTAGGTGGTTTTAAATGCTTCTGTTTATTCGTCTAGATAAATTTTTGTTTAAAAACCCAAAAGCATTGATTGTGTTATGTATTATTTTGTGTTTAGAAAAGAAAAAAAATAAAAACATCTTGTTGTTCGTGAATGATCGTCAATATTACTCGGGCAGTCGTAGAGTGAAGAATGATGTTGTCAGGTATTTATAAATAATTTCTATTTTTATGTTTTGTTTGTTTTTATGAATAACAGTTAATTTGTGTTTAATTCTGTTATTTCGTCACAAAATATAATATTATGACAAAACTGAAATTTTCCATGAATATTTATGGTGTAAAAATCAGATAACACGATTGTGTTGGTTGGGCTTTTATTCATGTTTCATATATCGGAACACATTTGTGTTATCTAGTATTTTTATTTCTTTTGAATACATATATACAAATTAGGAAAATGTTATAATATAAATAATAATGAGCACATTCAGCAAATATTAGACTTGCTGGAAAACTCAAACGATAACTTCAGCGATGACGAAATCAATGAAAATGACATTTTTATTCCAAAAAAATCTTTTTTTCAAGAAGTAGAAAGTGATCAAGAATTAGAAGAAGAAGTTGAAGAAAGTGAAGGTAAAAGTTACAGTTCGATTATTTTTTAAAGACTTGTTGACTTGTTGTTGACATAATGCCCCTTATTTGAGTATAAGTTTCTTTATATTTTTCCAGAACAACATTGCCAGATACCGAGCCTGCAAATACTAAGAGAAGATTTATGGAAAGAATCCATATTCCATAACTTTGATGGTATACAGTCTCACACGTGCCAAAATTATTCGGAATTGGGTACTCCGATGATGTATTTTGAAAAATACTTTTCCGAAACCCATTTTGAAAGAGCAGTTTTTGTGCAATGAGCTTGCAACGGAAATACGAGCATACTCAATTGATGAGCAAATGACTCCGTTTACTGGAAGATGTCCTGCTCGTCAGGTCTTACGATCAAAACCTCGTCCAGTCGGACTAAAAAATTTAGTTTGTTCTACCTCCGATGGTTTAATAGTAGATTTTGAAATTTTTCAAGGTGCTGGAACATTCCCGGATTGCGGACTAGGACATGGACTATCTGTTGTAATTCATATGATAAAATGTTTACCTAAAGGTAGCCATATATATTTTGATAGATTTTTTACAACTATACCACTTTTGGAAAAATTTTATCAAATGGGTTTCAAGTCAACAGGAACTATTATGGCAAATCGTTTAGGAAAGCGATTACATCTACCTTTAAACAAAGAAATGAGTCGTGGTGATGTGTTGCAATTTGTAAAAAATGATGAAGTAGCAGTAAACTAAATAAAAACTAAAACAAAAAAAATGGCCAGTTAAAGTTTTATTCAACTTTCTAGATTTAGCCATATTTAATTCGTGGATGGAATATAAAAGAGACGCTATTCAATTTGGTATAGCAAAAAACAAAATAAAAGACTTTTTAAAATTTAAGATTGAGATTGGTGAGACTTTGTGTAAAACTGAAAATGTACCACCACCACCAGAGGTTTTTCAATTACCCGCAGATTATTATGGTACAAAATATCGTCCTCGTGATGCTCCTGAGGATATTAGATTCGATCGGTATGATCATTGGCCTCTATTCATTGATGGCACAGCAAAGAGATGCCGAAATCCTGAATGTTGTAGTCGTACTAGGGCTATATGTAAAAAATGTAAGGTGTCTCTTTGTGTTACCAAAGACAAAAATTGTTTTGAAGCATATCATTTAAAATAGATATTATTCTTTATTTTGTCATTTATTTAGTATTTAAGAATATAACTTTAAATAGCTGTGAAAAATCTGTGAATGAATTTAATTTTAATTTTTGTTAATATTTTAAAACTGAACTTCCCATTTTATTTTTAATATTTTGCTATTTTTATAGAAATAATAAAAAAAATACTGCCAATATAATTTTTTTCTTTCAAACATATAATATAATCCTTTGAGTAATAATTTTTCGTTTAATTACCCACCTTACACAATTGTGTTAGGTCCTTTTTTGCAGATCTAGTGAAAAAAAAATTTTCTATTGATAACTTAAAAACGTTCTGTCAAAAAATAATATCGAAATATCATTTTTTAAAAATTTTACAGTAATTTTTATGCTTGGATCTGAAAGAGTTATAGGATGCATGTTTATAATGTCCTACACCAATTTTCCGTCCATTGTTGCAATATTTGCCGAAAGAAACCATTCACATAATTGTTGGTGGAGCTAACAGAAGAATTAATTCAGGAAGGTTTGAAGACAACAGCAGTTCGGGGATCGTCAAAACCGGGTCGCATACCAAAAAAAACATCTAACTCGAAACATTTGTCAATAGAAGGTCACACCAGACAAAGATGTACTAGTAGCGCTAAGAAAAATAAGCAAACTCGTACCCAAAAAATATGTTAAAAATACAATGTACCACTATGCAAGTTTTGTTTTGCTCTATATCATTCATAAGTTGATTTTGTTTTGTTTCTGTTATTTTTAAATGAAGTTTTTGTTTTATTTTTATTGAAATAATAAATGAATTACTTTAAGTTAATTGTTTTTTTGTAATTTATAAAAGACTGCTGGTACACATGCTGTACCACATATAAAGACGAATTGTACATATGTTGTACCAGTATCCCCAGCCCAAGCCCTTGGTAATAACTGTGATCTATTGTCATATTTCACGTTCAGTGCACAGCTTTTAATTAAATTAGTCCAAAATTTCACTTTAACATGCTTATTCCAAAGCCGTCGTGAAAGGGTTAAAGTGATCCCTTCAATACAAATCGTCGCTATGGAATTGTTTTGCCGCATACGCCAAATGTTAATTTTGAGTAAAACGTAAGTAAAAGTTGGACATTTATTTCTTGAAAACTGTCCGATAACATTTTTTTTTTAAACTCTCATTATGTAGGTTATTTTAAGTCCTTTTTATAAAGTGTATAATATCAAGGACGGTAATGTGAATTTTTATTTTTATAAAATAGCCAATTTTCACCAACAATTTTGATTATTTGTTGATCACATATATTTTGTGCAGCATGGCGCAATGAAGTTGGTGTGAAAAATAGTTAATAAAGTTACATAAATCTAATATTAATTATTCAAATGTAAATTGTAATTTTAACACATAAATTTTTTGTAACATTAACTGAAAAATTGATTAAAAGTTTAATAAAAATGAATTTTTAATAAATGAAAGAAAATGTTTAAGTAATTTGCACCACTTTCAGATTTGCACCTTTTATTTTAACAAATTTTAAAAGATTGATAAGTTAATCCAAACAATATATTTCCACATTTTTTATATATCTGTCAATTACGCTGTGTATACAATCCACATTTTAAATAAGCCAATGACCTACTGGCTCAGAAATTTTTTGAATAATTCGTTATTTGTCCCCCTGTGCTTACGCTGAAATCTATGCCAACGATAATGTATTAGCGTTAGAATGCAGTAAAAGATAGCACAAAGGTGCCAACATATAAATAATTTCAGATAGCCAAGCTACTCTATAGACCTTGGCTTCCCCAATTTTCAATTCAAAGTTTATTTAGAGCTATTACACAAGCTATTACAACCAGAGTAACTCTTATCTGGGCTGCTGGGTATGAAACATTACAAGGTAATGAAGAAGTAGATTTCCTTGAAAAAACAGATGCAAAAGAATTGAGACCTACCTACAAAGAATACAAAGAATCGTTTGCAAATCGGCAAATTCAGAAACCCACAACATATGGGATAGTTGCCAAAGACTTACCAAATTCATAAACCCTTTTTCAAACTCAGTATCCAACGATTAAATAAGGTAATCAAGAAAAATAGATTAAATGTCAGAACACTGACAACGATTTATCACAAGTCATTGTTTATTTAACAAATATCTGTACAAGATTTGTAGATAGGACACAGACAGTTTCATATTCTGCTTAGAAGTAGAGGAATCTTCCTTTCATATTCTATTTGTTTGCGGCGCCATAGCTTGTAAAAGACATAAATATTTCCAGGAATACATATCGCCTAATTCTGAAATTGAAATGAAACTAATAACAGCGTTCATTAAGGATATAGCGTAGTATAATAGATATTAAGTGGTCGCGTTTACATAGAAAAAATACACTCCCCATAAAAAAAATATAGATGGTCGCATGTTTTTTTTTTTTTACACTCTACAGTAACTTAGGTAGATCACCTTTTCGTGCTTAATTAAGTACGGTACTGCAATTTTACACCACAATCTACAATATTTCGAGTATTTATTTAACAAATTACTGGCTTATCAACTCATTAAATGTGGAAAACTACTGCTATTGTCAGGAACTAAGCCTTCTTAAATAGAATAGTTTCATTTTTATTTAATTTGTTACCAGATTATACTCTCAATTATTTTTTGCCATTTATTATATCGCAATGACAAAGGGTACTGGACCAGGTCGAAAAATCCATAAAGCATTCAAGCCTGATGATATTCTTATGATAATAGATACGACAGTGTTACCGCCAAATGTTATATTTTTAGATTTAGATTACATTTAGATTTAATTTATTGCGAGAGGGATCCAGTCACTGCATCAACGCAACCACAAATGGGTTTGTTGTGATAACCCGGTTTTTAAGTCTATGAGTCATTAAGAATACCTGATTTTGTGATTACACTCAGGATATTCTTCAATGGTATGCTGGATAGCTCCCAATGTTCGGGGAACGCTGTTCCCAAGTGGCAAAGTCTGCTACGGGTGAGCCCTTCGCATTCACAGAGCAGATGTTCAATAGATTCATTATTTCACAAATTCTGCATAGGTGTTTCTTTGGTAGGTAGTGGCCTGTTATTATCCCTGTCAAGATACGTACTTGTTTCGTGTTGAAACCGAGAAGTGTTTTAGTTTTCTTGAGCGAGCGTTTAGGCATGAGTATTTTTGCTTGACGCTTTTCAGGAACGTTGGCCCAGAAATCTTTAGCTTTTTGCTCTACCCAAACTCTTAATTGCATCTTAGCTGTTCTCAGGGAAATTCCACAGAACGGACTTGGACCTATGAAAAGGGTGTCCGATGCTTTTCTTATTTTTTTATTAATTTTTAGATATATGAGGTAGGTATCTGCTACATCATAAAAAATTTTCTATTTTTCTTCTTCTTCAAAGGTTGAATCTCGATCTGTGGGAATTAAAATTGCACTTACCCCATTAATATAAATGAGTATTTGACCACACTGGCACTGAAACCAGTCTACAATTTTATAATAATTATGGGATAGCTTCAATATTTATTGTTTTTTATTTCATTTTTAAAATATCAGCTTTCAATTTCAACAAGAAGAACTGAACCATTATATTATAAATTGGTTGGCGTTAAGATAGAATAGTAGAGTTTTGTTTAGTTTAGTAATCAATATTATATTAACAAACATATGGAGCATAGTGTAATCCCTTCCATCGTATTGGAATACGAAATTTAAATAAAAATATTAAAAAAACAATAATTAATAAATATCAATTGTTTATGCCATAATTAATTACATTACGAAGTTTATAAAAAATAATTTAAAATCTATTCTGCGCAAACAAACAAAAAAAAATTGTTCTGCATTGCCTTTACGATTTTATGAATATTGAATCTATTTAAATTGTTTGATTCTATTATATTCACCACGTTCTAAAATTTTCTATAAAATCAAAATTTTCAGTCACTCCTTTGCAACCTCTTCACCAATTATGGAATAATTTCAATAAAAAATATGCAAAACCAAATATATAGGTAGGTATGACTCTATATAATAACAATAACAAAAACAGAAGCAAAATTATCTCAAACAAAAAAAGGATAATATTTATTCGTAATTTTTCTATAATAAAAAAAAAAATATTTAAATTGCAAAAAAAAATAAAAGCTTTGATATTTCAAATTTATTTTTGTTTTTTTTTTTTTTTTTTAAGTTTAAATGCTATAAGCAAATATTGTTTATAAATTAAAGAGGTTAGGGTATTAATTTCTTTTTTTTTTGTTTTCTTTTGAATAGGCAGCAAGTGTGGATTATTTGTTTTGTTATTTTTATAATTTCTAAAATAAATAAGTGGGGGGGGGGGGGGAGAGAAATTTTAGAATTATTTTTCTTTTTTTTTCATAATTATAAAATATAATAAACATTTTTTTTTTTTATAGAAATTTTAATTAATATTTACTGGATTTTTATTGCTTCTTTTTTGTAATTGTTTTCAAAATTAAAAATTGCTTTTTATTAATGATGTGAAATAATTATGGTGGGAAAATTTAAATAGGTTGGTTTTTAATAAATTCTTGGTTGGTTAAATTTTTTACCAAGAATTTATAGTTAAAAGTTCCAAGTGAAGTCTTATAATAACCATTTGGTATTTTTTGGAAGCTATTAAATAATGTGTTTTGTAACAAATTGATTAATGTCGGTATTTCTAAATTCTGCATAACCATTTTTATTAAATATAATTGATTTTTTATAACTAACAATTTTCAACTATTTTATTTTGATAGATTCACGTTTTTATACAAAAATGTGACGACATAATAAAATACCTTGGACTCAGGGAAAAACATACTATTAAATGTTTAATAGTACAGCTATTGATTCAATAGGACGGGTATCAATAGGTTTTTACTATAAAAACTGTTGAGCAAAAAAAACGCAGCAAGTTTTATTCAACGCGTCTTTATTTCATTAAAGTATTACAAGAACTAATCCTAAGTTATATAATAACATTAGAGTATTAGCAAAGTAAGCAAACAAAAACTAATATTAAAGTGAGAGCATATACAGTTAGTTTTAAGGTTAAGAAATATAAATACAGGGTGAACTACTGAATATTTAATTAAACTAAAAACAATTTAATTTCAACAAAAACAATAGTTTTCTGTTTAAAATAATATATTGTGTAGTTTTGATTTAATAAGATGTATACTATATTATTAAATTAATATAGTAGACCGCATTAATGTAATTAGAAATACTATAAATTTAAAACTGTTCTACTCATTGTATTTATTAGATTATACTATTACTTCAATATTACAAAATAAATATTTTTTAATAACATTACCAGAATTAATTTAATGGTATGTTTAACCACCATGTATCATCACCATACCACGGAAATCATTCAAAAAATGCGATAAAAATAATCTATATAGGACCCATATAATGCAATATTTGTTCAAAAGTAAAAATCTGTTGAAAGAGATAATATTACCTGTTTGAACTTGTTTTACTTGCATTGAAGGAGTAAAAAAAGTTAAAAGATTAAATAAATAAATTAAACAATTAAAGTATTAAAAGGAAATTTAAAAATAAATATAAGAATAAAATAGAAATAATTGCATAGAAATAAAAGAACAAATAGAAATATAAAAACAAAAATAAGCTTTAATAGTGCTTAAGTTAAATGTTATAATATAATTTAAAAAAAAATCTAATTTCAATAAAAAATGTTTACTAAATTAAAGTTAAAAGTTAATAAATTAAATACTATATTTGAGTGGACATTAAAAATAAAAATAAACCTAATTCAAATAATAGTGCTTAAGCAAAATATTATAATTTAGTTAGAAAACATTATAATTTTGATTAACAATTTTTGCTAAATCTATATAAAAAACTAATATGAATCTATAATATAGAACTAATATTTCATTTAGACTTCCAATCAAATCTGGCCCTTAATTTTCACATCAACTTGCTACCAAATGTTTTTTCATAATGGATTTAGTTTTTGAAGAAAAAAATATATATAAATTCTATCATAATAACCTTCATTTGGTGTATGAGGAAAAGTGGAAAACTATTCAGATTATTGAAAACATTGACTTATCCGAAGCTAAGTGAAACAAAAAAATAATATTTTGAGGCAAAATTTATAGGAAAAGTTTCTATTTAACAAAGTTGAATATTAAAAAAGTTTCACTTTATCAAATCGAAGAAATAGTTTTACACAAAACTGAGCCTCATATCTTATGCAAACAGTGGCATGATAATTATTTTAACGAGCATTTCCAAGCCTATATTGTAATTTTTATAAATAATTAAACTTAAGATTATTTTTTCTTTTTGTTAAATCTAATTTTAATATATTTATATTAGTTTAATATCTTATATATTAATACGCTTAAACGTCTGTTAAACTTTTCACAAAGCTTTTACAATACGAAGCTTTTTTCAACTAGATTAGACAACTTTATTAGAACTATTAAGAATTACGATAGCGCGACAAATTTTATTTAAAGACATAAACCACAAAACGATAAAACCAAATAAAACCAAAAATAAAATTAAAATTAACCTAAAAACAATTCACCTATTGTGCAATAGCATTGATTATATCTGATTACATGAATTAATTGAAAAAAAAAAAAAACAAAGTAGCAAAGACAAAAACCGAATTATCAGAATATAATTATTTTATAAAAATAGCTTTGTTAAAATATTACGATATTACAGCAAAAAAACTTACCGGTAAAACAAATAGTAAATTTAGAAAATATATTTTTTACCTCACCCATATTCACAAATTCCAATAATTTAAATTTATTTATTTTATTAACAAATAATTCAAAAGTATAAATTCAAATGCGCAGTAGCATTGAGTAAATATTATATTGTGCATGGAGAATCATAAACCGAAATTTACGATCTGCTAAGAACAAGAAAAACAAAATATGTTATGACATTATTATCAAGTTCCAATTCAATACACGGCAAATTTGGTAAACATAAAAATTAAAAAAACTTTAAAAAGAAAAATCAGAAACTACCCTTACCTACATCAGAGACCCTAGCGGGATAACAATAGAAACTGAAGACTTAGAGAAAAAGCATAATTATTGGCTTTACCCGTAACTATAATAATCATAAGGCGTCATATGATATCATATCTTCGTTAAATGGCCTATATGATTCGATATGATTTAACAAAGCCATAACCAATCAGAACCTTCACTATAATGGTCATATCTAATCATACCAAAACTTCAAAACCAAAATTTGAAAGAAGTGAAATGAAAATATAAATTCTATAAATAAATGTTTTTGTTTTTTTATTTTGAGTTTTGAAATAGTTAAGGCTATTATGATAACAAAAAAAACACAAAAAACGTATCTATGACTATTTTAATGTGTTTTTAATGTGGATGTGGTATGTATTTAGTTTAAATGCATTTAATTTCATATCTATACTGCCAGCGACACCTGTTCGCCACATTTTGTTGAAATGTACGTCTCTATTAATAGTATTTGTTAGGGAGCGTTTAGACATCAGATTTTGTTTCATGAAGGTTTTGTTTTACTTATTTTTATTACATTTACAAATTTTATTGCAATTACATCAAATTTTATTTCAAAAATTTTAATTACATATCTCAAAGATAAACAAATACAGTTGCAAAGTATACTATATTTCTTCATGCAAAATCCACTTTCTAAACTTGCAAAATACGAAGACACGAATATGCGTTACGAGTACTAATAATAATATAAATAAATATAAATATTCAGTGTAATTTCAGAACATTTGTGAAATATAAATATTTAAATAGTAAATCAATTATTCTAAGTATTTGTATTGATAAATAATAATAATATTTAATACACATTTTTATATTGTTTAATGTATATCTTGCAATACATTGGCATAACACAATTAGAAGTTTATAAAATACCTTTTCTAGCAAAATTCACTTTTTCAACTTGCGAAATACGAAAATGCGTGTCGAGCACTATTATTTAAAAAAAAAAATTTATGATATTCTATAACAAAGTCGGATGTCAAACTTTAATGAACATCATTTATACGTTATAAACACAATTCAAAAACATATAGACGCTGCTTTAGATATATAAAAATTTTCTTCAAAACTATTAGCGGTTAAAATTTTTAATTTGATTCTATGAAAAACAAATAAAATTATTATTAATTATATTATACATATATTATATATTACACAGTATATTATAAATATTGTAAATTATAATTTTATTCATTTTTTTATTCATTTCATTATTATTATTTAAATAACAATAATAATTACAATTATAATAATTTATGATACCGTACGCATTATAACACCTACCTACCTGTTGTGAAAATAAAATTTTAATATATACAGTGAAAAAAAATGTAAACCTGAAGTAGGCCTGCGGATTTACCTACCGGTCCACTGTTTAATAAATAAATAAATACCTAAATAAGAAATATAAAAAAATAGTTATAGGTAGATCAAACTATATTGTAAATTACAAGCTATTCCCAGCGTAACATTCGCCGCTCTAGCATTAGCATTATAAATAAAACAATTTATTTTATTTATTTATTTTCTTTATTTTCTAAATAAATTTTTTCATTTATAATGCCAATACTAGACCGGCGAATGATATGCCGGGAATAGCTAGTTAGTTAGTTATTACTGTTATTAGTTATTTTGATAAATTTAAGCTATATTTCTATTTTTATGATAAAGTACAAACAAATATGTTGAAAAGTACAAGTAAAAGTAAATAATGTTTATAGAATAAAATGATTTAATAAATAATTAATATTGTTTCATTTAATTTGAACTGCTTTAAACTTACATAATAAATATAGGTACTAGAAAAATAGGATTTACCTCATTAAATTAATATGAAGTATAAAAGTAATAATATTTAATATTAAAATTAATGTGATGCTCGTATTGTAAAAAAAAATGTATACCACTTCGGCAATACTATTAAAATCATAGTATGCATATACTATTAGATTTATTAAATTAATATTACTGGAAATATCTATATATAATTCTTCGACGATGTCAGCATGTACCGTTATAATTTTTTGTTTTAAAGAGAAATATTGTTTCTGTTTCATGCATACATTTTGTTTTTAACATAAATGAAGAAGCGAATTTGCAAACAAATTGAAAGACATTTTTTTCTTTCTTTCTTACACCTCATCAAGGAGGTGTGCCTTTAATATAGGAGAAAAAAAATCAAACTTTACTCAAATTGATTTAAATGAAATCGGTACACATTTTTTGTTATTTTCTTTTGTTGTTTTTCTTCTTAAAACATCGTAATAGGAAAGAATATTCATTAATAAGAAGATATGCACTGGGGTGGGGAAGTCAAGATATTTTTACTACGCCTTTTACAAAAAAAATTTCATTAGTTAAAGAAGCAAAGAGCTATTATTTTCGTTATATAATCAGTTCTGAGGAAGAAAGAGTGCGACAAAAATCAATTAAAAAACAACTTAATTTTTGCAATGTAATTTTAAATAGCCCAGCCCACGGTAGAAGAAATTTTTCATGTGTATGGTCGTCTGAAATTTTGTGTTCGAATTTTTTTCAAAAATTAACGTATTCAATTTATTAGGGTATGAGAGTAAGAAAATTTTGAATGATTGATTTTTTACAGGTACCTACAGAACCTGATGATAACATAATGTTATTTTCTTTTATTGTCTTATAAGGGAAGTAAAAAAATTTTTTTATTTCAAACAGATTATAATTGATGTATTTTCAATATATAAATTTTTTCGGGTATTGAAACAGGTAGTTAAAAAGAATACCAAATGAATGACTCGATGCATTTTTATTTCCTTCAAAATTAAATTTTGCCATTTCATAATCAATGATAATTTATTAATTATTAATAATATTAGAATTTATAAAAATTTCAAAGCTATTGAATACATTCTTATATACTTGAGAAATATATTTTAAATCATTTTTATAATACATTGATTAGCGTAAGTTATTGCGTATTTTTTTATGAAAAATAATCAAAAAAACTTTAATTAATTTATATAATCAACTACATAAATGTTGACCCAATAACATTTAGGGCAACGTTTAGGTACATATCAGATTTTATTTGATAAAAGTTACTTATTTATTTATTTATTTAAGGTTTGTTTAGCTCAAATAAAAAACAATAATTTTAAATATAGAAATTTAAAATTATAAACAAATAAAATAATAAATAAAAGTTGTTGTATTTATTCAAAAAAAAAAAAAATGCAAAAATTCAATTAAGAAAAAGTTGAAAAAATCTTATAAATGTAGGTAGTTTAGTATCTACTAATTGTTATTATCAATACTATTATTTATAACAATCAATAACAACAAAAATAATCAAACACAACAAACATTAAACAAAAAGTTCAACAAATGACAAGAGTCGATTTCGATTTAAGCGAAAAAATTAGTTTCCAGCCTTTTTTGGCGGATGTCAAAATTTGTGGAACAACGTTTACAGGACAATCAAACTTTCATAGTACAAACTAAATCTTGATGTCTAAACGTTACCTAATCGTTAGTACCTAATTTTAGCGGTTTTTTATTTGTAAATAAAAAACAATAGCTATATTAAGTTTACTTTATTTCTAATATTTTAGTGCTTTTTATTTAAAAAAAAAAATAAACAGTAGTATAGATAAATAATAAATGTACTTATGTAATATATGAATATATCCTTTATCTATTTATTGATATTTGATATTGTAGTCTTTTTTATTTTAAAATAAAAAAAACAGTAGTTTTTAATTTTTTGGTTTTCCTAATTTATAAAAAAAAATAAACAGTAAGACGACAGTTTCCCGTCCGAGCTGCCTTTGCAATGACCATCAACAAAGCGCAACGTGAAACTCTCAATAAGGTTGGTATTTTACTTGATGCACCAGAGTTTTCACATGGACAACTATATGTCGGGATTTCGCGCACTACCTGGAATGTAAATCATTTGAAAATTGTCACCGAAGAGAATAGAACTGTTAGAAATATAGCTTTCAATGAAATATTAGTTGATTAAATATTTCAATCTATATCAATCCAATTATATAGTCTGTCTGCTATTCTACTAATTTAACTAAAGTATCAAATATTACTAAAATATTGTTGATAGCGGAATTTTTGATTTTGATAATTTATAATGTAGTACAACCTAGAATGCTCTAATTTTGATTTTTCACTATATATAACGGTAGCAAAAAGTTACGTAGTAACGGGTATTTAACTAGTTATTTTAATAGAATATAGCATTAAATTATAATGTGATGGACTATAATATTTACAGGACAATACTATTAAAATAATGGAATTGATTTAATAAGATTTAAATTGTTGTTTTAAAACTGTATATCCCATTGACGAATTTTAATGGTAAAATTTAATTGAATTAATAGGAAATAATTTTAATTTTATAGGATTTTTCCCTGAGTATAGTCTGTATAGTCTTTTTTATATCTATATTCATTTGTTTTTTTAACGGTTTAAGTATTTATTCAATCTTTCTAGTAGATTAGAAATTGACAATAATTTATCATTTTGACTTATTCAAATCCTACATACTAAAGTTGAAGACGTATAGTCAATCCAGTGATTAGACAATAATTCAGGTTAACAACATCAACACTGCTAAGATGCTCATTTTTAATCTGCTCATTGAATTACCTTGTAGTCAATGTCGAGAGGAGAGTTTTCACCAATTATAACAGTACATACTATTTCTTTTTAGCTTCATTTGTTCTAGTTTCATTTCTACACGCTTTTTTCGAGTGAGCCTTCTATCGAGATGGGCTATGAGATACATTAATATTCTTTTACCTGTGACATGGTGATTCCATTTATTTTTACTGGGGGACATGTGTGTTTATTTAGAATGACATAAACACTTTTATTTTCATTGTTTAAAAAAATAAAAGACTCTTGTTAATTTCACAAAATTATTTTATTCCGAAACGTGTGTCGACCTTTCGGTCATAATCATGGATCATAAATGGATACAAAACAAAATATTACAAGCCTTATATACAAAATTTTTTAATAAATTTAAAAAATATTTAACCAAATAAAGTTTTACATATTGAAATTCAAAATTTTAAATTTAAAGTGAACTTTTAGATTACAACAGGTAACAAATAATAAATTTATTGATAATTGAAAATACAATCATAAATAGCAAAAAAAATTAAATTATTAATTTCTATTTGATTATTAACAATACTTTTATTTTCATTTAATTTTATTTTCCATTTAAGTCAATTTTCAATAAGTTGAATATGGTCTTGGGTATTTTTGAAAGCAATATGAGCGTTTATGTGTGAGCTCATGAGAGGCCATATCATCTACAAATGTGAATATTAGTATTTATTTATACTATCAGGTAGATTGACGGTATAGATTAAATATAAAAGGGGCCGAACCCACTACCTTGCGATACACCAGCTTTAATAACAAAATTTTCAATTAAATAATCTTTATATATTACTTAAAATTGCCTATTAGTTAGGTATACAATTTGATAAGTTAATGAAAATGTTAGTTTAGTTTGAATTTTAAATTTTAAACCATCATGCCAGAGTTTATCAAAAGCCTGTGCGACATCGACTACACAAATTATATGTAAAATCCAGGCTAGACATAGTGTCAGTTGGATTAATCAGTTCAATAAATTTTCAATAGTTTATTCAAAGTCTGAATATATCTGATCTTTGAAAACGATTTTTGATCACTTATTCGATAGTGTATTAGTATGGCAAGGGGGTAGTTGAAAAATTTTATTAAAATTTATTCGTTTCTATAATAAAATTTTTTGAAAACAAAGCTCGATAAATTTTACAGCTGCAGTAATTTTTGAAGGATACTAAAAAGGTAACTTAAACAAAACTCATAAAAAGGTAGCAAGTGTACAACAATTTCTGAAGACAATCACAGTGTATTGAAATGGATCGAAACTGAAAAACTAACCGGGCGATCAAAACATATTGATGTTCGAAAATATTTTGTCAAAGATTACATTGACAAGAATGATGTAGTATTCTGTTATTATGTAGTATTCTGCACCAGTTCCTAAATTTTAGAGGAAAATGCAACATGCAAAATGCAACTTAAAATTAATATTTTTGATATTATTAGATTAAGAAGGAGTGTTGGATTGTAATCTAAATAGGTTGCATGGAGATCTTCCCTTATATGTACTAAATAATTAGTTAACGAAAACGTCAACACTTTATTAAGTTTGACATAATGTGCTAGTCATGTTATATATAGGGTTTCCATTACCGGTATTACCGAAACCGGAATTCCGGTATTACCGAAGAATATTAAAACCGAAATACCGACATTACCGAACCAAGAAAACCGATATTTCGGTATTGTTTAATAAATTTTGTAATAGTTGAAAAATATTAAAAAAAGTTTAATTTTCAACTTTTTTTGTGCACCATAATTCAAAATATTTTGAATTTGAATTGCAGCAACCTATTTTTTCAAATCAAAAGCATTGTCAAGAGACGATTTTTGTGAAGAACAAGCTGACCTAACTTTAGACGAGCATATTTAACCGTTAATTGTCAAAGTAAGAAAAGTTTTAAAAATATTTTGGCAATCTCCAACAAAAAATTACATGTATTTACAAAAACATGTTAAAGAAGAATATGGAAAAGAATTGAAATTAATTTTATATTTTAAAACCAGATGGAGTAGTCTTTTGTTTATGTTTGAACGGTTCTATAAATTGAAAAGCTCTTTTCAAAAGGCTTTAATTAATTTACAAATGGACATCGCGGTTTCAAAAGAAGAGCTTGACTTAGTTTTTCGTATAGTAACGGCGTTAACTCTTATTAAACTAGCTGTAGAAAATTTGTGCTTTCTAGATGCTGATTTGTATAAAGGCGACATTGCATTAGAGTTTATGTTTGATGAACTTTCTAAGCAACTAAATTCGTTCAAAAATGATCATAAAATTGCTTACGAAACATGTAGAATTATAGAACGGCGCTTTATAGAACGCCGCTTCAAATATGCAGATCTTCTCAGTTTCCTGCAGGATCCTAAAAATATTAACAATGAACGAGAAGATTATGACATATTTAATTTAACTTCAAAAACAACGTTGCAGTCTCAAATTATTTTTCTATTGGAAAGATTGTTCACTCTTTCACCAGACTTGAGAGAATCAAATACGGAGGACGTTTTAGTGATCACTAATTCAGAAATTATAGTCGAGGAAGAGAGAAAACAGTTGTCATTAAAAGAAGTTCTTTAGCAAAAATTAAAGGAAAGATCATAATGCAAGCAAAGTAATGTCAGCCAAAAAATAAGATCAAAACAAGAGCTTCTAAAAGTTATTCGAACAGAAGTGAAATATTATGAAGAGGAAGGTTGAAAGGGCAAGTATCTAAGTATAATTGAATGTTATTTAAAAACCGTATGACCTACCAGTGTTGAAGCAGAAAGGGCCTTTTCAGCAGCAGGGCTGTTATTAACCAAAATTAGTATAACCGGTCGATGCTTTCGGATAACAGTATAAATAATTTATGATTTTTAAAAGCCTATTTCTATCGCTGACTTGAATAAAATAATTTTTTTTTTGACTACCGAAAATACCGGTATTTCCGGTTTCGGTATTGACATCAGTACCGAAATACCGGTTTTAATGAAACTCTTCGGTACTGGAAACCCTAGTTATATACATTTCCTTTTTTCTTCTTGTTATTAACGTTTGAATAATAAAATGGACAATGTAGTTTTGTCAACTTGGTTTTCTTCATTTCAATTATAATTAACATATATGAATGTATATAATATTTTATACATACTCAGCTGATTCCATATAGATCTAAATTAAAGTTTATAGCCAATTTACATAGTGTAATAGTGTAGTGTAGTGATTCTTAACTGGTGGGCTCTGGCCCCCTGGAGGTCCGTAAGAAGATTTGCGGTGGAGGGCGCGAAATTATTATACAAAATTTTCTTCAGAATACAATAAAAAGAAAATTGATGCATAACTTCGTTAGTACAGAAGAAATAAATGCAAATATGCTACTTACAATGCAGTATTTAATTCTTTACCGTTTACTCTAAAGCAATTCTAAGAAAAAAATTGTAATCATAAGTAATTCTGTGTAAAAAAAAATGTATACAAGAATAAACTGGTTGTTAACTTAATAGGAGGCTCTCAAAAATTTAAAGATAAAAAAAAAATTTATGCAAAATCTTTACGAGAACTTTGATGTGTTTTGTTTTAGTTTAGTTCTTTCTAGCATCGAATTTGCATCGCATAAATTAGTGATGGAAATTTAAGTTTTTTTAAATGATAAAAAATCCAGCCTATCAAGCTATTTTGATGACAATAACTTGGTTGCTAAACTGTTGTATTTGGCGGATATTTTTACACATCTAGGTCAGTTGAATCTATCTATGCAAGGGTTTCAATTTAATATTTTCCATATGTATAACAAAATTGAGGCTATGAAAATGAAATTACAAAAATGGATCCAAAGAACAGATTCCAATATATATGAAATGTTTCCATTCTATTCACAATTAATCTCTGATTAAAAATTTCAATTCGAGAAGCAAAATGTAAATTTCTGAATTAAATGTCATCTTAAAATTAAAATTAATTGAAAAATTTCATAAATATTTTCCTAATGATGATGATCACATTACAAATCCAAGATCCATACAACAATTATAAAAATACCAATTTATCATCAGCTGATGAAGATACATTATTAGAATTAATAAATTATTGTAATTTGAATTCTGTTTTCAAAACTAAAAGTGTGTCCCAATTTTGGATTAAAATTAAAGCAAAATATCCCACCCTGTTTTCAGCAGCAATGCAAAATTTGCTGCTTTTCGCTAGTACATATTTGTGTGAATAGGGCTTCTCAACTATGGTGGATATGAAAACAAAAAAACAACAGATTGCGATTAGATGCTAGCATGCAGATAGCATTACAAACAATTGAACCACGATTGAACAAATTAGTTGAATTAGTATTCAGCAGCAGAAATCATATTAAATTATTTTTAATATATTTTATTAATTTTTTTCTATCAGTTTTTAATTGTTGCATATTTTATTTAAAATCCGTGAGTATTTATGTTTAATTTTTCATATTTATTTTATAATTTGATAAAAATTAATGAGTTTTTTTGTGAAGTTTGAATGTTATTTAAAAAGATAATGAATTTAATAAAGTTATCTTATAAAAAATTAAAGAATAAAAAAATCAACTTATTTTAAGTAATTTAATAAATAATGAAGATTTAAAAAATGGGGTCAGAAAGAAATTTTAAAATATTTAGTGGCCCGCGAGTATAAAAAGGTTATGAACCATTGGTGTAATGTTCTGAATACTAATCAGAAGGCCAATGATTAAAATTTTTTTCAGTACATGGATTTCAATACACTTTGCCGCAAAAAAATTATGTTTTGCCCAATGAACAACTCGGTTTTCGAGCTAAAAAATCTGCTGATCATTTAGTATTTTAATTTGTGATAAACAAAGAAAATTCGAATCTGTATGGCACGACGTACTGATTTACAAACTACATTGCATGCAGTTTTTTCTATATTTAGTGAAAATAATTAAGAACTTTTCTACAAAATAGATGGCTGTCTCCATAAGCCATTTTCACTTTTTTTAACTTAGAAACAGATTCTCAGGTTTCGCGACATGCTCTTTCTTTTGGCCCGAACCGTTTTTCGCTATCTTTTACCGTTTCGGAGATATTTAGTTCGGGATTGACCCATATCCACCTTTGTAATACTTTGCATTAATTATAAAATTACCCATATGCCAATTTTTTGTATGAAGTTTGACGTCAAAATTGGCTTATTTCTGAAATGCTCCATAGCCATATGCCTGACACATATGCCCAACAAATGATCAAAACTATCTAAAAGCATTATTAAAAATAAAATAATTGTGATTGAAAACGTACGATTATGGGGGGGGGATTATTCTCGCCATAACAGAGCTGTACTTCTTTAATAGTTATACTGTTATATTGTTTTTGTTTTAGATTATAATATTGTTATAAGAGAATAATGTGATCTCAATTAAATAAACTCATTTTTAATTTTGAAATTTTTTAATACCATAAATATTTTCTAGTATGTAGTATAGACCATACATTTATTTGTAAAGTTTAATGATAAAACGAGCCATATCTAGGTAAATTTGACCCACGTCTGATGGACTGAAATCAAATTGTTCAAAAAAGTGGATATGGGTCTTTTGGGAATCGATTTCGAAAAACAAATATGCCTATAACTTATAAAGTAAAAGGCGTAGGCACTTGAAATTTTGCAATTAAAATAACAAAATAAGTATTAAATTATTGTGAAAGTCACAAAAAATCGTATCGTACAGTTTTTTTTTTTTAAGTAACTTTAAACTTCAAATCGCGTTTACTCGAAAACTCAGCCGACGAGCTTTCTGTGTCAAAATCAACAACACTTTCTCTTCAAAGCTCCACTTCCCAGCAGGCGTACTGCAAAGATCGATTTCAATTCCTATGTCCTGTACAATCTTTTTATATGAGACATTATCATCCCACATGTTCATGTGATATTTCATTGTTTGCGACGATAATAGCCTGTATAGTACCGATGCTAATTCTACCGTTCAATATATACAATTTAAAAATCAACAGATTAAAATCAACCCTTCTAAAGCGGCAATATCTTTCGTACCTATTTAAAATTGTGATTGTGAAATATAGTTTGTTTGTTTTGTAGGTACTTTATAAAAAATAACAATCATAATAAAAACACAGTTTTTATTTTTATATAATTACTTTTATATTTAATTTTTGAATTTGAACTTTTATACGATTTAATTTTATTGAAAACGACGAGTAAAATTTTCAGTTGATTTCTTTCATAATTTGAAAGGATATTTTAATAAAAAAAAAAATTTTATTAATTGGATTAAAATCACCTGAAGTAGTTACACAAACTATGTTAATGAAAATTAAAAATTTTCAACAAAAAAAAACACATAATGCTTAGATCTAAAAGTTAATTTTCTGTTTAATGATGCTAACTACCAATAAAGTTTTTCATTTATGAAAACATTAAAAAAAAAAAAAAGTTTTTAATCAAAAACACTTCAATAATACCTGCCACACTTTTTAATTTTAAAGAAAAGGATTTACTACCACATTGAAGCCACAATTTTAGACACGTTGTATATTACTATAATAATATTATTGTGAAAACTAATTATTTCATGAATAATTTACTTCAACATTATTTTTTACCTTAATTACTTTTTAATAAATTATGATTCAAAATTTTGGGAAATTTAATTTAAATTTTGTTTTTATATACGTAACTGAAGGTATGTTTGGTATAATGATTACATCTATATATTTGAGTTACTAAAGAATTTTTAATTGGTAGACTAGTTAAACAAAAATATAGGTATACGGTAAGTATTTTAAGTTGATTATTAATAAAACTAATTGAAAAGCCATAAGTATAGTTTAGACAAAACTTTAATGTTACATATATATGTATATATATTTTATTGAATACGATATTGGCTTTAATATTTCAATGTACAATCATATAATAGAAATACAAACCTAATCACTTTCTGCTCACTTTTTAGTACTCATAATGATTTACCTGTATCTGTTAACGTATTTGTATAGAAACACCTTAATTACATATTTTATTTTATAAAATTCATTTGGCGTTTAGAAGGTTAGAAAAAAAAATTAAATGACGATTTTAACTAAACCGACAAATGAAAAAAAAAAATTTTTAAAATTACAGTTCTATTACTAACTGAAGGCAATATTGTTTGAATTTATTTTATTTAATTTATTTCAAAGATATCTCAAAAAGAGCTATAGGTAAGCTCGTACAGAGTTTATAATTTATAAAATAGTTTTTAACAATGAAAATGAACATAAAATAATTTCAATGTCAGTGAGAGAAAAAAAAAATTATAAATAATAACAACGTAAATATAAACAGTTACAAAATCAAAAAGTATAAAGTATTTACGTTTATACAATGGCAAAAAAAAAGAAACAAAACAGTATAAAGCTCACAATGACAATTAATTGACAATAAATGTAAAAGAAAAAAAAAATGAAATCTGAGTTATGCTTGGACTAGGGGCCCCTGTTGAGTAAATATAACTCAAGTTTAAAGTATTACAAAAAAACAGTAATTTACGTACTTACAGAAACCACTAGTGTTTAATAAAAAGTTTTGTGGTTAGTAAGTTTTATTTAGGACACATAAATACACCTTCTTCATATACTGATTCGTTTCCGATATATTCCCTATAGTAGGTGGCATTTAGTGGATAAAATTACTAAAAATAAAAAATTTTGTCATTAAAGAGAAGCGAAATAAAATGAAAATGTGTCTACTGCGCTGGTCCCTAATTTCTAATCAATTATAATTATAGATATCCTATAACTCTACTATATAAAAATGAATTTGACAGTCATATGAACAATTCAACTGATTTTTTTTTGTTTTTGTTGTTTTTACATTTTTTATTTGAGATGAATTTGTTTTTTTTGTTTTTATTTGACATATGTACATAGATTCATTTGCAAGTATGTAATTATAATAATTGATTTGTTTTTTTTTGTTTATTATTTTAATAAGATCTCACATATTATGCATAATGTATTTGCTGAATAATGAAACCATCATATGAGTAAAAAATTTTCAACTGTGTGCGCATTATTGTTTTTTATATAACTTATTTATATATTAGGAGTTCATTAAAGAGAAGCGAAATAAAATGAAAGTGTGTCTACTGCGCAGGTCCTTAAATGCTTGTCAATTATAATTATAGATAACATTAATTTTTTAAGCTCCTTCTTAAAATTTTGCCTGGACATATCCAGGAATTTCACAGGTAGGTGGTTTAAAGTCATGATTTCTGAATTCAGGATAGGTTCTAGTCTATTTAAGTGTGCCCCAACACCATATCGCAGTTGATTTACTCGTCTCGTATTATGCCGATGTATTTGATTATTAACGACTAATTTATGTTTGTTTTAATCCAGTTATTCTTAATATTATATAATTATTATAATTAGCCAAGCATTCCTTGGCTTAAGCTTCTAGAGTCTTTTATTTTTAAATTTTTATTAAATGTGTATAATTTGTTGAAGTTCTGCCAGACAATCCAAACAGATTTTTAATTGCGTTATTTTGAATTCTTTGAAGAGAGCTTACGTTTTTTTCATATGCGTTTCAGGCTTAAACCTTATCTGGTAGTCGTTTTTCAAATTTTTTTAAATACACCTGCAATTCTTCTGGACTTTTTTATCAGCTCACTTACATGATAGTTCCAGTTTAATTCATCATTGAACCAAACACCTAGATATTTGTAGCTAATAGTCTTATCTATTTTAATTTCATTGTTTTTGTCAATTTGCTTATTTTTGGCTTTGATCATCATATACTTTGCCTTTGCCACATTTACTGTGATTTTGTGCAGCGCCATCCAATCAACTATTTGCAATATGTCTCGGTTCATTTCTAGCTTGAAATTTAATTAATTGTTCTCTGAATATACTCCAGCTAGATCATTTGCATACAAGAACGGCTTTCCTGACAATTATTAAAGCTACTTATATAACATGAAAACAAGGTTGGTCCTAAAGACCTTCATTGTATCACACCGTACTCATTATTTTCTACTTGACTTTTTATATCCTCGCATTTTGAGTATTGTTTTCTATTGGCGAACCCTTGCTAATCTTTTCTTGAATATGTGTTACGACATCAAATAATGCAGAGGTCGTGTTGGAGTTTTGTGTAAAGCCATATTGAATATCGCACAGCACATGTATTTTGTCGTAGGTATTCAGTTAGTTGATTGTTGATATTTGTTTCTATTATTTTACTGAAGACTGACGAAATAGAGATCGGTCTAAAGTTGTTCACATCTATTTTATCGCCAAATATTTTGTAGATAGGAATTACTTTACTAATTTTTAGAATATCTGAGATAATAATACCAAGTACACAGTAAAAATGGCAAGTCTGATATAAAAGTTGTAGGGGATGATGTAATACATCAATGCAATAAATAAAAAATAAAAATTAGCGGTTTTTTTTTAGATAATCAACATTTTTTACAAAATTTTCAGTTGTTAAAAGCAAAATTTTAAATTTGTGCAGCTTGTATTCAAAAACGGTAATCTGATACTCATTCAACACATACCGTAAGTTATGTGTATTTATTTTTCAAATTTTTTTTCAACAATATGTTGCTCTAGTTTCAATTCCTTCGGAGCTGTAGTAGATATTGTTTAGACATAATTTTTCTAATCCGGTTTTATTTAACCATCTGTGGCCCAGGTGGTTAAATTTAAAGATAGACTCCTCAATGTCCAGAACAAATTTTTTCCCAAAATAAACCAAGGAACCAGCATCTAAAATATTTTTGCTCTAAACCGAACCACAGCCCCTGTATATTTTTCAAAAGTATATATTAAAATCAATAAACTATTATATGGTACTATGCAGAGTATCAAATAACAGTAATATAAGAAAAGATATATTTGAGCACTGAAATTATTACTTCGTGTTTCAAATACTTTGTAATCATCAGAAAAAACATTTTTCAAAAACTGAGTGTCTAAACTTCAAATTGAATCGAACAACTTTTTCCAATATTTTGAATGTTACCCACATGAATCTGTAAAGCGGGATTTGAAGTGTCATTGCTATAAAAGTGTTGATTCTACTTAGTATAGGTATTTCCTTTGTGAAATAACTTCAGATTTGTTTGAACCTCTTAATATTAAGATTTCAACCTCCTCATATTAAAATTTGAGATTTGTCTTGTTTTCATAAACGTAAAAAAAATACATTGCTACTGTGCATATTTTTTTCTCTGATGTTTATGAACACGACATTATTTGCAGATGAGCAGAAAAAATCTACGCAGACTCTTGTGTTCAGAAACGTCAGAAGAACTTAAGAGTTTTGTATTTAGTTGCATTAAAAAGAAAACCGTTACATAATTTTAAAATTTCGTTTAGCACCTTGGCCCAAAAAATACTTATTTTCCTCTTCCCGGAAATGAACTCGGATTCCATCTGAAGCTGCACCGAAAGTAAGACTTTCGCTTCTGCGTCTTAACCAAATACATGGAGCACATACGTAAGTACCAAAATATTTCACAGTATTTTAATATTTATTAAAATATTTTATCATTTTTATTAAAAATAATAATTATTGTTTTTAATAAATAACAATAAATTCAATTTTAATATGAGCTTACAAAATATCTTGCAAGTCCATTTTAGTTTGTTTTATTTGTATTGCAGAAACTGCAGCAAATTTTTTCTACCTGCAAAATTTTACCGACGCTGACGCAATGCTGATGATTACGAACACAAACGCCGGCTTTTTAACTTTAGCAGATTTGTTTATGAACACAAAATCTGCAAATCTGCGCATGTTCTACGTTTATGAGAACAAAATTTGTCTTTGAAATTGCAGATATTTTCATTACAGTTCATACAGTTCTATTATGGCATATTGCATCTCCAAAGAGTCTGAAATATATTGATAGTCTTGATTAACCTCTTTTTATAAACCTCTTGCAAGAATGTTAATGTTTTCGAATACTTGGTATCAATATACTCAAATTTATTTAGAAATTACACGAAGATGAGAATGATAAGAAAAATTTTATAATTTATGATACATCAACTAATTGAATATGACTGATGACTATTATCATCAAATGGATTTTTTTTCCAAATAACAGGTCCACTTAATTTAATTTATTACATACGAAATTATACTCATATCTAATTTTTTAAATTATAATTTCAAAACCTTAACTATCTATTATATATTAACTTCAAAATCTCGGCTATCTATTGCCCACCAAGACACTCACCTACTAGAGTCGACTTCATAAATCTCTTTAAAATACTTGGAAACAATTTTATCATCGGAGGAGATTTCAATGCGAAACATACCCACTGGGGTTCAAGATTAACCACAACAAAAGGGAGAGAGCTATATCAAGCTGGAAGAAATCATAAGTGTGAATTTATTTCTTCCGGTGCCCCAACCTATTGGTCCACTGACCCAGCGAAAATACCTGATTTGATTGATTTCTTTATAGCACAGGGAATAAATAGAAACCACACATATGCCGTGAGCAATGATGACCTATCGTCTGACCACACTCCAGTGATCATGGTTCTAAGCGAAAAAGTTGAACACAAAAATTGCCTCCCAAGACTTACAAACAAGAAAACTGATTGGGATATGTTTAGAGAAAAACTTAAGCAATTCATTACTCTAGGATCCCTGGAATCAAGGAACCAAATTGATGCAGAAGTCGAGCAATTCATTGTAGACGTGCCGCAAGCAGCAAAGTAGAGCACGCCATGTTTTGAAATAAGAAATAAATAAGAGCACTGGTTATGGAGAAGAGAAGGGCACGACGAAAATGGGAATCAATGAGGTACCCAGGTGATAAAATTTTATTCAATCGCTTAAATAATCAACTAAAACAGCAAATCAGAAATATAAAAAATAACTCATTTAATAAATTCTTAAATAATTTATCAGCCGATGCTTATACTGACTACTTGCTTTGGAAAGCAGCTAAACGAATAAATAGACCACAGGTGCAAGATCCACCTTTGAAAACACAAGCTGGTAGCTGGGTCGGTAACCCAAAAGAAAAAGCTAAGATTTTTGCTGACCACTTGGCAGAGGTCTTCACAGCACCAACACAAAATCTTGCAAATGAAAATATAACTCTCGAAGTTAAAATAGATGAAGCGGAAATTTCGCATGTCACTCTAAGAGAAATTAAACAAATATGCAGACACAACCTGAGCGTCAAAAAAGCACCAGGTTACGATCTCATCAATGGACAAATCATGCGGGAACTACCAGATCTAGCTTTGTTAAAGCTACAACATATATTTAATGCATGTTTTAAGTTCACATATGTTCCGAGACAATGAAAAATTGCAGAAGTAATAGTAATACCGAAGCAAGGAAAACCGCCTTCAGAGGTAACATCATATCGTCCAATATCGTTGTTACCTATTATATTAAAAATATTTGAGAAACTGCTCCTCAAAAGACTTGCCCCGATTATTGAAGAAAGAGATCTGATCCCGAACCATCAATTTGGATTCAGAAACAAACATTCTACAATTGATCAAGTGCATCGGATCACAAATATAGTGGAAAAAGCGTTCGAAGAAAAAAAAGTCTGCTCAGCAATCTTCTTAGATGTTGCTCAGGCTTTCGACAAAGTGTGGCACCAAGGCCTTGAATTTAAACTACATCGTGATTATCATATATAAACAATAGATGCTTTCGTGTACGTTATACCAAAGAATATTCAGAAGTAAAAGAAATATCTGCTGGAAACCCACAGGGAAGTGTTCTTGGTCCAATACTTTACCTACTATATACAAGAGATATCCCACAAATTGACAACATTTTTATGGCTACCTTTGCAGATGACACTGCGATTCTTGCAGTTGACGTATCTGTCGAAAACTCCACGGCAAAACTTCAAAATGCAGTGAATAAAATAAGATTATGGACCCAACGCTGGCGCATAAAACTTAATGAAAGCAAATCAACTCATATAAATTTTACATATAAAAAGATTTCAACCATTCCTATCTCAATCAATAACAAAATAGTACCATATGCCAATACAGCAAAGTATCTGGGAATGACACTCGATGCTAAGCTAAGATGGAAGGAGCATATAAGAAAGAAAAAAGAAGAGCTAAACATTAGACCCAAAAAATTTTACTGGTTACTTGGGCGTGGTTCTGAGTTATCAGTACAGAACAAAATATTAATATATAAGCAGATATTAAAACCTGTGTGGACGTACGGTATCCAATTATGGGGCTGTGCAAAGAAAACCAACATTGAAATGTTGCAAAAATTTCAAAATAAAGTGCTCCGTGATATAGTAAATGCACCATGGTACATACGTAACAAAGATCTCCACCGTGACTTGTACATTGAAACAGTCACGGAAGAGATCAAGAAACATGCAGTCAAACACGAGCAGAGACTGCAAACTCATGTGAACTCGGAAATGGCAGCAGTTCTTCATATCGACAGCAATATCCGTCGACTCAAGAGAACGAAACCCCACGAGCTGGTCACTACCTAAAATGGAAAATTCTACGATAATAGTTTCCTTTACGGAAATTATTATTTCAATAATTTTCCTTTGCGAAAAAATCTAAATAATCCACGCGGAACTATTGCTGTGGCTATCTCTTTCACGGGAAATATCATAGTGATAAAGTTCCTACACGGTAATTATTATGATGTTAGCGATCCTCCACGGAAACTATCACTATAATAATTTCCTAAACACGCGACCAAAAATTTACGAAAGTCATTAGTCGATCTTACGTAGATTGGTTATAACGGAAAAAAGACAGGTGGGCTTTAGTGGGTTCGATTCCTACACTATCAAGACGCACACGCGGCTGGAGCTTTTGATGTCCTTCGGGGATTACCTCCTATCTTTCGCAAAAAAAGAAAAAAAATTATAATTTGGAATAGCAATAAAATGTAAAACAAAATAAATGTAATTAAATATTCATCTACGCCCGTGCTTTGAAATTGCGACCTTCTAATAAGCATCCAATTGGCATAAACACAATATTTACCATATGGGTGGATACTGATATATTTTTTTTTATTTTCTTTACAGAAAATATCTTATCAATTTAATCTAAAACATGTGAGATAAAAGTTCACAATCTTCTACCTTTCCACACTATAAAAAACTATATAGGTAAAAATTATTTATAAATCGATTTTATTTTGCTGAAGTGATTCCTCAACGTATTATAAATAAAGAAAAAATAATGAAAACGTGTAAAGAAGTTCTATTGATTAATTTTCACATATACATTCATACAATACAAAACTGTCAACATTTTTAACTAAATTTTGAATACGCAATTTATTGAAAACATTTTATTTAAATTTTCCTATCTTTTTCATAAGTGAGACAATAAAAATATTCCAGGTTTTGTAATTTATCAAAAAAAAAAAAACATATAATCAACATACAAAATGACACTTAATTGACATACAGTTAACAAATACAATTCTATTCTTTTCTAAATGCCTTCTGTCAGTAAAAAAAAAAAAAACACAAAAAAAGAGACAAAACATAAATTATATATGTATTAAATAAAATAAAAATCTCAGAATAAAACATTTAATTAAATACTTCCAATTAAAATAAAAAAAAAAAAAAATAAATAAAAGTTTTTTATTACAATGTTTAGGTTAATTTTATTTCTTAGGATATAAAAATGGACTTCCTATTATGAAAGACATACATACATACATACATAAACTTTCTTTTGCTATATTATAAAACAACAAAAACAAAAACAGACCCACATTAACAATAAAATGACAATTAAATGTCATACATAAAATACTAATTCTGATTTATATTATTTTTTATTATTATTTTTCCTTTTTATTAAGAGGATTAATCATCTCTGTTCATCATTTAGAAAATCCACATTAGAAATATTTTCATATACAGAGAAACGTATATCAATTTTTAACCCATGAGCAATGCCATCATGAATAGATTCACATGAATTCTCATAATTTATAGATATTGGATAGTAAGTAGCCTAGAGAGAGAATTTTATTTTATTTTTCCAACATTAACACAGAAAAAAGCAAAAAAAAAAACATCAAAGTACCAGAAAAAAAATAAAACACCATCATTTCAAATGATTTCCAAATTTTGTGAAGGCAATATCAATAAATCAAAAATTTCAGTGATTTGAAATTCTATTCTCCTATATACATATATACATACATCCATACAACATCGACACATCATAATATGAAGAAGAGATGTAATATTATTATGTTTGTATGAATATTCTCTCTATGTACATATCTACATTATGTACACTTTAACTTGTTTATTTATACATATTTTATATCATATTTGGATAGATGGCTATGTAGGCTTGATGACTCTGTTGGGCAATAAAAGTGACAAATCCTCTATAGACTGATGACTATTAAAGCCTATCAAATTTTAACTTATTTCTTTTGTATTATTAGTTTTATTTTATTACAATTACAAAAATAATAAACGAGTATACACTGTACATTACGAAAGTACATTTATGTTTGTTTTTTTCCAAAGTTGGATTGTTGTATATAGTACATATAGACATGTACTTTTGTTGGATGCAATTATATTTTTACGATAAAATAATTAATATTGTCCTCCCACACATATATTTTTCTTCAAAACAAAGTTCATTTAAATTAGAGAAATTTAATATTATATAGGACACAATAAATTGGAAGCGTTCATTTCATATCAATTTGAATTTTAAAAATAATATATTGGATTATGAATTTGCATTTTATACAGCAGTAATTCGTAATATTGTCAACTATTAGAAATCAACAGTTTTAACATTGTAAAGTACCTACTGTGAAAATTGTTACAGTTATTTTTGATAATGAGATTATTGCGATTTATTTTAAATCTAGCAATTAAAATTTGGTTTTGCTTTTATTTACATTTGATATAAAAAACTGGATTAGGATTGTAGAGTTGTCAAACACAATAATATGTAAACGTAAAATAACATTTTTGAAAGTCAGGAGCTATATTATTGACAATTCAAATCATTTCTTTATTTTATTTTTAATATTAGAGCCAATCGGGGTTTATTTTTAATAGGAGCCAGTATTCAAATATAAGGATGAGCTAAACAAACCCAATACTGATATATATCGAGATTTCAAGATTTCATTCATAAAAGACGACAAAAATGCAATACATTGTACTGCATAAAACTCGTCTGAATCGAAATTTCAATGTCAAAGCTTCTAACTTCCACCTTTTATTTCAAATTTGAAACGAGTAGTAGTGAAGACAAATATGATGGTGTTATTATTGAAGCAGAAGGATTAATTGTTTTGCTTTTGCTGATTCCGACAAACAAATATGTTCGAAAACTAATTATGTTTCCACTAAACATCAAATAGATGAAAATAATAATTCTAAAATCAAAGACATTCACTTCAAACAAACGAATGATAAATCTGTTCAAAAAATATTTTGTTTTCACTGTAAAAATTTCTTTAAATCAGATGAATATAACTTAAAAGAGTGTTGTCTGAATTACAAAGAAAAACTAGGGGCCCCTGTTGAGTAATTATAATTCAAGTTGAAGCCAAATTTAAAGTTTTCAAAAGAACAGTAATTTTACGTGGCATAGACTTCTCACAATAAAGCACAAACCACTCATGTTTAATAAAAAGTATTAAGGTTAGTAATATTGATTTTGGACACATAAATACACCTCTTCATATACTGATTCGTTTCCGATATATTCCCTATAGTCAGTGGCATTTAATGGATAAAATTACTAAAAATAAAGTGTTTTTGTAATTAAAAAGGTATATACATATATATATATTTTTAATCAAAACTATATGAATACTACAAATGACCAAAATTTAGAAAACAATAATTTGAGACAGTTACTTAATAGAATAAATTTCCTTTAATTATGTGTACAAATAATATAGATGTTGAATGAATGTATTTTAATTAAAAGTTTGAATATTATAAAACAAAATGGAATTTTTTCTGTTGTATGTACAGCTTTTTTCATTCCTGTTCTATATACAAATTTATTTACATATTAAGAGTTAAGGGGAAAAAAAGATAAAATGAGACTATGTCTTATGCGCAGGTCCTTAAATGCTTGTCTATTATAATTATAGATATCGCAATACAATGGAAATTCAGAAAACAACACTAGAAATTCTGAAAATATTAAAAATGAAAGTGAAGCCGTTGCAGAAATGTTTCCATCAGAAGATCATTTACATTTTATAAATATTGTGATCGAATATTTAAATTCAAATATTTTTCTTAATAGACACGAGAGTTTTCATCTAAAAAATGAACTTGAATGTAAATACTGTGGAAAAAAATATTTAAAACCCCAGCAGGTCTTAAGAAACATATAAAAATGCAAGCAAATGAAAAGCCTTATAAATGCAAAGTATGTTCAAATTGAGTTAGATTCAAATCTTTTACCTATCAAAATATGGGAAGTCACAGGCATTTTAATTTCTTTGAATCAAAAGTGACTCAAGGACTAGTTTTAATGTTGCAATAATAATATGAGTTTTTAATGGGTTATAGTTGAACAACCCTTGAACCTAATCGTGCGATTAGAGGCAGCCCCTGAAACTTCTTTTGATGATTTACTGCTATCTGACAAAAATAAACGTAAATTATTTCATGAAAATAAAACCGTATTAGTATATTGATCAAATCGAGCTCATTTTCTTGTCTTAAGAAAATGTCTTAAAAAAAATGTTCCTAAAAAATCCTGAGGTAAGCTCAATTCAAAATCGTATTATATTTTTAACTGAAACTGATGTATACTTTGACAATTTCGTTTCTGAATATGAATATTATTTTTGTTATCAGTTTTTTAGTTTATACACAAGAGTGTAAAATAAAAAAATATAAAAACAAAAAAAAACACAAAAAGAAATCAGTTGAATGAATATGGACCCACCTACGACATTTAATCATCTGTATATAATAGACATCATAGAATTTCATCATTGAAACAGTTTTTTCGGTTCCTGTTTTGCTAAACTGTAACACATATCAGTACAGCTCTTATGCTTTCACTTTTGTACACTCTTGGTGAAATTTTATAAACATTTTGAAAAATAAAAATCTCTTGTTAATTTCACAAATTTATTTTATTCCGACACGTGTTTCGACCTTTCGGTCATAATCATGGATCATAAATGGATCATATTTTCTATTTGTGATCAATGAAAAGGCAACAAGATCTTAATTTGGTCATAATCATGGATCATAAATGGATCATATTTTCTATTTGTGATCCATGATTATGACCGAAAGGTCGAAATACGTGTCGGAATAAAATAAATTTGTAAAACTAACAAGTGTTTTTATTTTTTAAAATATATCAGTACTGTAAACGGATTTAAAAATAAGGTATAATTAGTAAAATTTAGCGGTGCATTTCACATTGAAAAAGCAGTTTAAAAAAAAAATCTAAATTATTTTACTTCTTAAAAACAAAAAACGTTAAATTTTACTTTAACTTGAATAATAATTAACCAACAGGGACCCCTAGTTTTAGTATATTCATCAATACTTTCTTGCCAAGACATACCATGATTTTTCCGGAATTTATCGAATTACGATTTTATTTTTAAATTTGGTTTTTGTCTTGAGTAAAAAATTTGTTTGATAAAAATAAAATATATAAGCATCTTGTCATTTTATCCCTCTTATGTAAATAAGTTGTTTATACAACAGAAATGTGCATACGGGTTGAAAAAATTTCTATTTTGTTTTATAATATTCAAACTTTCAAATAAAATATATCCATTTTGTGTCATTCAACATCTTATTTTTTTGCACATAATTAGAGGAAATTTATTTTATTAATTTTTAAATAAGTAAAAATGTCTCAAATTATTGTTTTCTATATTTTGGTCATTTGTTGTAATCATATAGTTTTGATTCAAAATATGTAAAAACGTTAATTACAAAAATATTTTATTTTTAGTAATTTTATCCATTAACTTACTATATGAAATGTGTCGAAACGAAGCACTATATGAGGGAGCAGTATTTATTCCTGCAGTTTCCTAAATAAGACTAACCTCAAGACTTTTTATTAAACATGAGTGAGAAGTATAAGTCACTACGTAAAATATTTTTCCAAACTTTAAATTTGGCTTCAACTTGAATTATAATTATTCAACAGGGGCCCCTAGTATTGTGTAAAATTTAATACCAAAAATGTTTGTATTAGGCAGTGTTTACACATCAATATATATTGACAGTATTTACTGATTAGAGAGAATATTGAAGAAATACTGATGTGTAAATACATATTGATATCAATATACATATATTGAAGAAAAAATAGAATTTATCTTATTTTCTTCAATATTTATTGAGAGAGACAAAATTAAATAGGGGAATAGTAGAAAACTTAGCAAAATTCATATGTAAATTTTTTAATTTTTTTTTTATTTTACATTTGTAGGGTATTTGATTAAAAAATTTATAAATTTATATTAGTTTTGGTGAATATATAAGCAAAAACTGACAAATAGTTTGATTGTTTAAAAACTGATGTGTAAACACAAATGTCTCTCTCTTCAATCTAAAATCGTCAATAAATATTGAAGAATATTGATGTGTAAACGCTGCCTTAAACACAATCAATTGTTTTGTTCAGATAAAAAGTACAAAACTACAATAATTTACATGCGATTTTAATTTCATGTTAGAAATTTTACTGTATTCACCATCAGTGTATCTATCTATCTATTTAAAAATATTATTTTATTTTCAGTGTTTATTATAATTCGATAGAAGTAGGTTCCACGTCGGATAATAAGAAAATTTTTTCCTCTGAAAATTGTTAATGAAAATATTTTTGATTTTTTTTGTACAATTTAGATAAATAATTTTGAATATTGTTTTAAAAATAACACTATGCCATAATAACAGGCTATTTATATAGCAAAATAATGTCCCTATACAAAAGACAAAATTTGTATGAAAATAATGTCCCATTTTTGCAGAGGGCGGGCTATTAAGTATAGAGGCATTGATATTCAAAAAATATACATAAAAACAATATTTCACAATGAATAAAGTAGCCGTAGGTTTACTTTTCACCACTGTATACATAATATTTTGCATATACATATATCTATGTACAAATATTATATTTACATTTTATGTTACAGATTTTGATTTTTAGTTTAACTATTTTTTTTTTTTCTTCTTTTCTTTTTCTAATTATATTTTTCCCCACATAATAGTAACTTAATTGATATTGCCTTTAAAAGGGATATTATATAACTGCAATGACTTGAATTCATAAATTAATCCTGAAAGGATATTGGATCATAGTTTTAATTTGGTTTATATAGACTTTTTGAATTTATATTTTATGCTGATTCTGGTATAAGACATTATTTAGTTTTTGTTGTTGTTTTTTAAAAAAAAGTTTCAATAAAGTTTTTTTTTTTTATCAAAGTTTAAAAAGTCAATGAATAGAATTAAATATTTCTTTGAATATACAAATTATTAATTAAAAATTTATTGATTAAAATACTGTTAGTTCCCATTATCAATATTTTCTCAATTAAAGTGTTTTAGAATGTAAATTTAAGGGAAGGAAAAAAATATTTTAATTATTTTGTCAAATCAGAAATGAAGAGTTAACAGCACATTTATTTGATTTACTTAAGAATTTATTTTGGTATGTGTTCGTTCAATTTTAAGTTTTCATTACGAAGTAGTTTTTGATGTACTAGATATCAGTTTCAAAATTTTTTTTTATAAAGTCAGAAGTTTGCATTATTTTATTTCATATATTCAAAAACAATAGTTTGGGCTCAAATCTTTAATGCAAAAAATGTGACTTAGAAAATAAATTTTCAAACGTTGTTTCGATTGCTTAAGTAAAACAATTATTTAGTTTGAAAATGAAGTACTTCAAGACATATTCATTGTTGTGCTATTACTAGGGCTCATTTTTGGGTCTATGGCGATCCCATGTAAAATAAATGGGGTTTTCCCTATTTTACGGTAAGTCCGTGTCAGTAATGAGTATATAAATAATAAATTTTAGAAAGTTACATAGAATGTTATGAAGTATAATTATAAACCCGTAATAGTATTATAATTAGCCCTTTGCAGAACTGGTCAGTTTAAAAGAATATGTTTATATATTTACATATGTATAAAAATCATCACAGATCTCAAATTTATTTGTACTTAAAAGTTTAATTTTTTTTTTGCTGGTGTTACTGAACAGCTGATCTTATACTGATGATCAATAATATGGTTATTGTTTTAAGCGGTATAGTATAAGTAATAATGGGTTGGTTCAGTAGCATTAACCGGTAGATCTGGAATCAATTTTCTGGCCACTGAACGCAATTCAGCACAAAAATTTACCGCAATACTAGCGCCATCACCGGAAAATATAATGAGTACTTTTAAAAATAAATTAAATTTGAATGGAATAATATTTATTATCATACATATAATTTATTTTTTATAACTCTTAATTTAAGTTTTATGTACATAAATCTTCCTTAAGAATTTAAATTTTCACACTAATTCCAAAAATAATGGCAATTTAAATTTAAAAACTTTCATAAAAAATATAAATATTTAATTTTTCTTACGGTAGATGTCACAACACTCAACACAAAAATTGTTGTTGTTGTTTTTACTTATAAAAAGTCAGATCCATAAAATGTATCTAGAATTTTTTCAGATCCATTTTCATTAACTGCGATACATTAACCGGTACATTTACCCCACCGTTCAATAAACAGATCCATGGATCTGTGGATTTCAGATCCAATGGTTAATTTCACTGAACGCTACCAATGGGTATAGTACAGCACCCGGCAAAGTATGACCCGCGTCGGCAAAGTATGACCCGAAATCATCATTTCATGTTACCCGGTTCGAAAATGTAAAATTGATTTCAAATCAATAAATATATTTTTTGAATACAAAAATCTAAATATAAAAAAGACAAGTTGTTGCTGTTGAAAACTTAAAATATTCTTTTTAAGTTTTTAATATAATATAGCATAACAAATAACAGCCAAGAAGAACACAGCATTTGAATATGAATACATTTTACGGTTACATATGCTTCGCTTAAAAACCGAGCTTGATGATAAAAAATGGTTCTTAAAACTTCTGTTCTTAACTGATATAATGAATCATTATAATGAATTTAACAAACGACTTCAGGGTAACCGCCACACAATTTTAAAATTATATGAAGAATAGAAGAGTTTTTGCTCCAAATTAGTTTTATTTGAAATGGATATAAAAAAGCGTAAATTTAACTATTTCCCACATATAAAAACTCAAGAAGAAAAACGAAATGTTGATGATTTCGATGTAAAAAAATGTGAGTCTTATATTAATAGCTTGAAAGACGAATTTGAAAATAGATTTGAAACTTTGAAAAAGCACGGTCCAATGTTTGCATTTATAACGAAGGTCGATGTAATTGATGAAACTGTTTTAGATTTACAATGTTTTGAATTCCTTGAAATCACTAATTTTAGCCTAGAGCTGATTGATTTAAGATGTTCAACTTTATGGACTGATAAATTTAAAACTTTACGTGGAGATTTAGATAAAACGGAAGAAAATCATCTTGATATGATATCTACGTGCTGGGCATCTCTTCTGACAAAATTCACATGTATCAAAAAAGTTGCATTTGATCTTTTATTTGCGTTTGGGCCAAGCTATAATTGTGAACAAACATTTTCACAAATGAAATATATTTTGAATTAAAACAGGACCAGTTTGACTATTGAGCATTCTGATGAATGTGTTCGGCTTAAAATGTCAAAATATGAACCAAACTTATCCAAATTAATTTCAAGAGTACAGCATCATGGAAGCCATTAAGCCAGCACTTAAAATATTAAATGTTATTTTTGTTGTTTTTTTATTTATTTTTACTATTGTGTATTGAATTTATCCAATTTATATTTATATAAAATATTTTTTGCTTGATAATAAATGAATTCACTTTTGGTTTAACTATTTTTTTTAAATTACTTTCATATAAAATTGCAACTGACCCACTACAAATTCAAAAAAATCTCATCTTAGACTTTTACCCAGCGATCAAAAAAGTTTGCCGACCGCTGGTATAGTATATAGTATATACCTCGAAATCGCTTAAGAGCACATCGAAGATAACAGGCAGATTTGTGCACTTAAGCAAGTTGTGATTTTAAATGGATAAGTATAGAGGTGCTATGTTGTAAATAAAAGTATGAGAAATATATGTGTTACATAACATATGTCATTTATATTTGAATGTTTGTAGGTATGTATTTGTACATAGTATGTATGATATCCAACACTGCAAAAATTACTAAACTGTCCTTATATTTATTAATTTTAAAGCTGTCCGCATTATGTTGTGTTGTCTCAACACATTAACAAAATTTGGCGTCATGTGCTATTAAACAACGCAAAAAGTATGTAAATTTATAAAATATTATACAGAAATTTATGCATTTAAAGATATTTTGCGTTTAAACGATTTGCTTTTCAACGAATTGAATCATATGAAAAAATAAAGCAAATTGGTTTCGAAATATAATGCACTTAAAACGGTTTATGCTTATTATGCGACTGTAGTTTTTTTTCTATTCTTCCTATTTTTGATTTTTCTCCATAAATTTCTGGACACTCTTTATTTCATTACTGACAGAGCTTAAATGGCTTTTGATGATCATATCAATATCGCTATATAAACTTCTTTAATAGGTGTACGGATGATTGTGTCTATTCAGTTCAATTATTATATCGTTTTCTAACCTACCACTAAAACTGCGTTACCATTTTGGTTGGAATGGTATATAACTAAATAAATTTATATCAAAGCTAGAGCTGTGTCTAACAAAACACTGTATCTCTTGGTCTAATAAAATACTTGTATATATGTACTGCAATATTGCTAGTTTTAAGAAATCTATTTTCTCTAAAGCTTGCAGCTTTCTTTGCTCACCACAAATTAATCTAGGGGGTTATATCTAGGATTAGTTGCATGCATAAATTTAAAGTGGAGTTCAAAGATTCGCATATACAGAGTTAGTTTTTTTTTAATTCTATTTAACTTACAATTCTATCTAACTTACGAATATATGATTCCGAAAACGACGATGGGGTCTGGAGGAGAAGATATAATATGGAACTCTATGACCTATATAAAGACGTATACGTAGACGTTGACTTATACGGAGACGTTGACTTATACGGAGACGTAGACCTAGACGTAGACGTAGTCACGAAAATTATAGTTAAGAGACTACAATGGCTCGCTAACTTAGAGAGGATGAATGAAAATGCTCCAACTAAGAGGAGTTTTGCATCCAAACCGGAATGTATGCAAGACGTCGTGACAGATCAAATTTTCATTGGAAAGACGAAATATCGGCAGACAAGAAACAATTTCGTATTTTCAACTGGAGAGAAGCTACCCGTAACCGACAAAAATTGATAATTGATAATTCAGTTGATAATTGAGGCTCAGGATGTACATGTTCAATGGTTTTACTTGCCCACCTAAGTAAGTAAGTAAATAACTTACGATTAAACAATTTCTTCGTAAGCAAATCTTGTCTCCGCTTTCCACTATATATAACAAATAACAACGTATAATTATTTATAATAATTCCCAAACACATTTGTTGGAAACTAACCCCTCTTCCAGTCTCAGTAAACTCAAATTTAGACATTTTCCGATTATTAGAGAATAGGAATAGTTCTGCTTTGACTAGATAAGCAATTAATCTAAAAAAAAAAAATTCAATTATGTCATATATGTCATATAAAAAAATGTCGTAGGTATATATCGTCAGATGCATCCCTATGTATCCAACAGACCATTTTTTCCGAAATTGACTTTTCAATGTACTATACCATTTTCGACTATGTTCTATTCGAATTTGCAGTCAAAATAAACGTATCCCTTATAGTTTTCGAAATATTTTTTTTTATTTATCCAAACCTATATGTTTTGCTGCTTTTTGGGCCTTCAAGTTATGCCTATTTAGCCAAACTACAGTTTATGTACTGCGAAGTCATACAAATTTGTATTCCTAAGTATCTAACAGACAATTTTTATTCCCAAATACCCAAACACATATGAAGCTTTATACTACTATACATGCCAACATTTTTTTAAATATGTCTATACATATACGTCGTAGGTATGTCGTAGACTCGTAGGTATATTTGTAATAAAAAAAATATAAACAAAAATAAAACCAAAAAACAAAATAAAAAATTAAACTTAGTCATTGTTTTGGCTGTCTTCAATTTTTCTAGAAATGGCAGCTGCCAATACTATAGCTGTCACATTATATCAAGCCGTTTACTTACTAAGTTTCTTATTTTTTATTTTATTTTTATTTTCGACTCAAAAGAGCCATAAGGCTCGTATAGAGTGTTTCATAATAATTCTTAATTTATATTACTTTTCTCATTTTCTCAGAATCACAAAAAATGAATAAAGCGAAACATTTTGTTAATATTTTTACACATATCACCGTAGATCATAAAAATCCTCAAAATTTAATCACTCTGAATTCAAGTGTGCACCAACGAAAAACACAATTTTTTACCGCATTTTAAAAAGTTTTATGTTTTTTTTTTTTTTTTTTATCTAAATGGAACAAGCTTTTCATCAAAGTTAAATTTAATTTGTCAAATCTAGGTTATTTAAAAAAAATATTAAAACAAATGAGTAATTTTATGTTTTTCATCTTTTGCATATATTTTAATTCAAAATAAATGTTGGAGAGTCATACAAAAATGACAAAATATTTGTGACATTTTTTGTATCACTTTTTTTACATTATATTTATGTATGTATGTATGTGTAAGTGCTGAATGTACATTTCATTTTAGAAAAATTAAAAATTTCTTCAGAAGACATTTTTATGTTATATTACTTTCCTCATTTTCAATATTCATTATAGAGTATATACGCATGCAACTGCAACGATAACTGAGGGTTATTTTCTTTTTATTTATATTTATTTCACTTTTGTTATTTTATATTTATTTTTTTTTTTTCTTTTTTTCATTTAAACTACATTATTTTAGTTTCCATCAGAATCCAAGGATAATTTTTACATAATGAACATCCAAAAGAAAATCAACTGAATTTTATATATATGACATGAATATTATTTTTTTTTGCTGTTTGGTTTAATTAGTCTTTCAGTGGTTATTAAACACACAATATGATGTACATATTATTAATATAGAGTAAACCTAAAACTTTTTTATTTAACAAACCGATTAAACATAGTTTTGAGAAAATCCGATTTTAATTCATTATGATAAATTTCGATTTTAAGTATATAATATGTATAATAATGTATATAGGTGAATGTGAATAAGGTATAAATAATAATAGGTCCACAGTCCACTAATAAATATTTGGGTATCATCTAACACACTGGCTTGATGGCACAGAAAGCATAATTAGTACAAAAATGATTCAGACATTCCAAAAAAGAGTAGATACTAAAAACCAAAAAGTATTTTTAATTTTTAGATTAAAAGCTATATTATTTAAAGATCTAAAAATAATAACTGTCATTCACGAAATCAAGCTAATTGGAATGAAGTACAACAGAATTGTCATGTTAATGCTGGTCAATTACTCAATGAAAGCAGTGATGACTAAAAAAGACTAAACCTCTAGACAAGTCTAAGCAAGTCAATTCACGAATATAAAAAAAAATTTTAGAACACAAGTAGTACTTAAATTTAGAAAAAAACCATATCTAACATACATAACCCAAGAGGGATTTGAAATAGATCACTCATTTTTACATATTTTTAGTTTCTATTTTTTATTACAACCTTTTCTATCACTCTTTCATAATATATGCCTGGTTAATACCATAAAATAAACAAATTGTATATTATTATGTACCACATTTTACCAATTATAGTTTATTCAACAATAATAAGCAATGGACTTACGTGTTTATGTCATGAATATAATATGTATAAATAATAAAATGATAACTCTGAATATAAATTAGTTTTGCAGAAAATTTCCAAGGCAGAAAATAAGATAATTATTTAATTTGAAATGCAGAGAGAAAAAATAACAATAGCACACATCATCGCATAATATTACACATTTTGTTACACATTAATTAAGTAAGTCCTGCAAAGATATTGTTTTAATAATACATACACACACACACAATTAGAGTATATAATTTTAATTGCTTTGCCATGAATATTTTCTATTAATATAATTTTTAACTGTAATAATGAAATCTATTCTTTATAAATTTATCTTTTAATTTTAAGTTTTTTTTTTTTTTTTTTTTTTATTCTATTATTTATATTCTTTTGAGACATGATAAATATAAATTTATAATAATGAAATGAAACTATGTAGTATGTATATATATATTTTAAGGATTTATTTTCACTTAATTGACATTTTGAAATACAATTAAAAATACTAATTATTGTACATACACATAACACGTATACTCTCACATCTAACGTAATAAAGTTCAAATAATTAAAATTAAATATTTAAAAATATTATTTTGATATGAGTCCAAAACAAAATTATTATATGGGTCATATTTTAGTAATAATGTGATGGAAGAGAAAAATTGTATGAAATTAGAATGTGTGAAAATATGAGAAAAATATTTTAAATATTTATGTGTATATTGTTTGTGTGACTACGTTGTTCATGAAGAGTGGTGTTGTTATAATTGAACTTGACGACTGATAATAAATTCCAATTAAAAACTTTTGGTGTTAGAATAATAATTGTAATGAGACTATAAATATAAATATAATTGTGACCTTTTCAAAATTTGTTCAATTGTTAGCATGTTTCATTCAAAATAATATTATAATACTAAGTTAACATTCTATTATATACCTATGTATATGTAAAACAATATAATTTGTGTCGTTAAAATTGATTTCGATTCAAACATTTCGAAATAAATTGTTAAATTCTTAATTTTGTATAAATATTCTAAATCGTTATGTTATAAGTAATAAAATTTTTTGAATTGATAATATAATAATTATTACAAATAAAAACAGTAATAAAAAATAATAAGAACTAAAAAAACAAAAATGTTAAAAATTTTAAAACTTAATGAGAAAATAAAATAAAAAGTTTTACTTGACAAAATACAACAAAAAAAAAATTATTAACCATTAACAGAGTTAAAAAAAATTATTAGAAAATATTGTTTTAAATGTTTTTATAATCAAATTAAATTGGTATATCATTGTTAGTCATTAAATTATTGAAATTCTATAGTCAGAAAAGAGATGAAATATATTGTAATAAAATTATAAATAAAGAAATATTTACAAAAACTGAATTAAATTAAATTATGTCCAATTTTTAATGTTTTTAATTTTTATTTATTTGACTATGATAAATCTTTTAAAAATTGGTCGAAAAAGAAATAATTTATTGAAAACTATAAAACAAAATTTTGATGTTTGTGAATCCTGCTCATTAGATTAGGGATTCCAATACCGGTATTACCGATACCGAAATACCGGTATTACAGACTTCAATCGAATACCGAAATACCGTATGCAACAATACCGGTATTACTTTTTTTTTAACATTTAAAATGCATCATATATATATTAGGGCTTCCAATCCCGGGATCCCGAAATCCCGGGATATTGAGGTTTTTTACAATCCCGAGATCCCGGGATTATGTTATAGAAATCCAGGGATTCACATACTTAACGTAGTTTTATCAAACAGTATGAGAATTCTAATCTTCTTACAAAATATTGTTTTTGAAAGAAAAGTACATTTAAAATTTTTAACGTTAAATCAGAATTATTGTCGACAAGTAAGCCATGACTATTTTTGTTGCTATAGCAGCGAAACTGTAGAAATTTTAAATTTCAATAATTGTTTTGAAAATATTAATATTTTTAGTATGTTTTCGAATTTGTGAGCATAAAGTTAAAGTAGTCAAATTAACAAAGTGAAAATAGTATTTAAAATAAAATATAGTTTTGTATTCTTTGTCCAATTATAATTAGTAGATATTATATTGAAAAGGTAATGCGATATGATTAATATTTTTTGAATTAATATTTTATGTTTACAGTGCTTGCTTCAGTGTTAAATTAAAATATTGTTTACTATTTCTAAATTAATCGTATTATCGTATTTCTAAATTGCATTGCAATACCCTGTAAGTAAGTACATTGAAAAAATGATGTTAGTTGAATGCGGTATTTTTAATTAATATTATTTTATATTTAGGGCTTTATTAAAATGGCTGTCTACAAAGAAGTAATTCAGCAGTATGAAAACATTTCCTACGCGATGAAAAAGGTGAGACTGCAATGTGTTAGGTGAGCGATTGCAAAAAAGTTTTAAAAATTGGTGGTGGGACGACAAGAGGTCTACACACTCACTTATTTTCGATACACAAAATCCAACTAAAGAATAAAAATGATTCTGATGTCGCAAGTACATCAGATGAACTTCCGAAGAAAAAAACTACAACATTAACTACATTGGAGCATAAGCAAAAATCGCTTCCTGCAAACCTGTCACGTTTAACTGCACTAGATGGGCTCTCACCTTATTACGGCCGATATCGCTATTAGCTTTACGTTGAAGAAACTGGAAGATGCGGATCATATAATTAGTCAAAAACTGTTTACAGCCTATTCGATTGAAGTAACGTCGTACTGATTTAAGCGGACTTTTGTATTATCTACATAATGGCTTGAATGGAATCTCTCACTCCGACAAAGAGTTCATTATAGTACCAACACCAACTAAGTACCGTAAATTAATTGCAGATCTTCTTGAAAGATTGAATGCAACTTCCATAACAGCATGTTCTACAATAGAAGTGGATGAATTTCAAGATGTTTCTGTGCAGGAGGAAATTGCTGAAGTTATTTCTGTACAACCGTTAACTACAACCGAAGAAATTAATAAAGCAATAAATGATGGCATGTCACGTCCACACGTGATACCACATCGCTATTATGTAGATAGAATGGAATCTCTCACTCCGACAAAGAGTTCATTATAGTACCAACACCAACTAAGTACCGTAAATTAATTGCAGATCTTCTTGAAAAATTGAATGCAACTTCCATAACAGCATGTTCTACAATAGAAGTGGATGAATTTCAAGATGTTTCTGTGCAGGAGGAAATTGCTGAAGTTATTTCTGTACAACCGTTAACTACAGCCGAAGAAATTAATAAAGCAATAAATGATGGCATGTCACGTCCACACGTGATACCACATCGATGCGAATCGTTAGTCTCCAAAACCAACCAGCATCGAGTCAGAAAGAGTCTTTTTTTTTCTGCAGGTTTATTTTGTAATAAATTACGAAGTTCTTTGGGCGATAAGGTTCTAGACGAGCTCTGTTTCCTCAGATGCCACTTCCAACAACAAAAAAATACTTAATTAAAAATTTTAATATGAATTACTTAATATATGAATTTAATAATTACTATATATGTTATTAATAATTTAAATAAAAAGATTAATTTTATACTGAATTAAAAAAAAACTCAATACCAGGAATCAACTCAATATCGGGATCAATCCCGGGATCCCGGGATTTGTAAAATGCAATCCCGAAATTCCTAGATCGGAATTTATGTCCGGGATTGGAAGCCCTAATATATATGTACGTTTTTAATAAATTTTTAAACGTCATTCGTTGTTTTAGATTTTTAAACGTCGTTTACGTTTGTTGTTTTGCATTTTTATAATCCATCTTAGTAAGCGTGATATGATAATAAATGAAATGTACTCATGGTAGCAAGATGATTTATCTATTTTTTTTTTTTGTTTTATGAATATCCAAAATTCTTGTCTCATCAATCTACATATATGTACATTCTGATGTGAGAGAGTGCAATTTAATTATATACATAATAGTATAGAATAGATTATACTGCAGTAAATAATATCAAGTGTATTAATTTTAGTTTTATCGTTATAAAACAAAAACCGTACGAAAGGTAAATATACTTTTAATTTCTGTTTAATTGAAAATTAAATAAAAAATTTTAAGCCATGGACATGGACAGTCATATTTTTGAAAAAAATTGCCCAGGAAGCCAAGACCAAACTTCAGTCTGGTACTATTTTCTTCGAGAACGAAGTGGAAAACTAGGTAGGTGCAATAAATGCATGAAAATAATTAAAGTCTGTGATGGAAGTACAAGTGGGATGCACACACATTTGAAAACTATCGATGATGTAGAACTGGTTAATATTGAACAAGAAATTCCTGTTCAGGACAAATCTCTTACAATTAAGCAAAAATTGCAGAAAATTATGATGGAAAAAACCCAACAAAATAAGCGCGATAATGAAATAAATTCAAAAAAAAAAAACAGGTAAGGATCTCACCAAAGTTATACGAAGGGAAATAACATATTTCGAATCAGAAAATATCAAAGGAAAATATTTGCAAAATGTTTATAATTTCCTTATGACAGTTCGTCCTGCAAGTGTAGAATCTGAGCGTGCGTTTTCTGCAGCAGGATTAATCTGCACGAAAATAAGATCACGTCTTTCAGATGAAAGCATCGACAATTTATATTTTCTGTGAGCATATTTTAATTCACAAAAAGAAGGAATTAAAAAAAAATAAGGTACTTTACCCAATGTATTAATTACTGTATATGTTTAATTGTTTTGTTTTAATTTTATTATCGAACTGTTTCTTCTTTTTCTTTTTTAATAACCATAATAATGATGAATTGTCGTTTCTTTTTTTATTAAATATATTAAATAAACAATGAATTGTATTGTGTAATATATTGGGAAACATTGTTTTATTCTTGGTGCTTTTTATTTAGATATTTTTATTCCATAAATAATACCGAAAATACGGGTAATATCGGTATCGAGATTTCCTCAATACCGAAACGCTGAGATATCGAAAGGCTTTCGGTATTGGAATCGCTACATGAGATGTAAGTTTTTAGAACATGAGAATTTTGTTAACAGAAGATAGATTGCTTCAAATATGTTTGTTGTTGATGTTTTAACTGGTTGTACATCGTATCCAGAAATTTTTAAATATCTTCTCTCCAAATAAAGTGGGCTACTAAATTTGAAGTTGAATGCCGCATAGTATAATTGCTAATGGTCCAGCAATTGTATACGATTGTAGTGTCTGCTGATAATATATATTTATTTTTATTTGTTTCCAAGACTAACTAATACGGCAAAGCTAATTGCCAAATTTTGCAGGCATCGTGGGCCGTTCTCTAACATAAATTATTTTCCTTGTATTATTTTCTTACAGCAACTGATATCGCGGTGGTCAAATGAAACGATGTTCTTTTTATGAGTGCACGATGGTAATTATTCTTTATTAAAAAATTTCTATTCAATTTATTCAAAAATAATATATTGGTTCTTATGAAACCTATTTAAATTACAAGTAAAATATTATCCTTTATTACATAACTAAATTAATACCATAAATCAATAAAATTAATTAGGTCAGTAATCAAAATGACAAATTATGAGCTCACATTCATAATTTCTTATCTTTACTTTTACTTTCAAATTACAATTCAGAATTATTTTTAGTAATACTAATATGAATAATTCTAATTATGCTATGGAGTCCATGCAATAAATAAAAACTGCACTTCCAAAAATAAAAATAATACAATGAAACCAAAATTTAACTAAATGGCATAAATTTGTTAACTTATGATTAAATTTAGACACATGCCATTTAGGTTCCATTTTAAGGAATACATATTGAATTAATATGCAGTCAAGATATACTACACGATAATACATTGGTTACTACATTAGAAAATAAAATTCAACATGATTTAAAGACAATTAAAAAAATTATTTTTGATAATCAGATTTTTGATATATTTAGTTTATGGAATAAAAATCGAGATTTCGTTTCACTAATCATTTATATTTATTTCAATCAACTTACTTCCTTCATCAGTGCTTGCGACCGATCGCTGATGAATCAATAGCTAAATAAGTATATAAATGTTTCAATAAGTAAATTAAACAATTCAAAAATTGATGCATAATCATAAGCTAGCCGTAAACTCTCAAAAAAACCAAGTGTGTAATACTCAAAACCTACGGATAATCTCAAAATATACTACAACAATAATGAATTAGAATATAATAAAAAATTCAAAAATACATAGGAATAATATTGAACGAAAACCTTAAATGGGAAACTCAAATTATTGAGCAAATAAAAAAAAGGCAGAAAAATAGCTGGAATATTTAAGCTAATAAATAAATTAATTTTTCTGCAAACTGAAAAGAACATTTTATACTAAAGTATATTTTTACATCCAACGATATTACTTACAACAAGCTCTGTAACAAGCCAGGTACAACAGGTACACAAGCACAGTGCCCAGATATCTGAGGGGCCCTGAAATAAACTTTTATTTATTTTTCCTTTTAGATTATAACATCATAAAACTATAAAAATAAATAATTATATAGGGACAAATAAAAAATAGTGGTGTCAATATAATATTGTACCACCTAGTGATTATAGAAAATAAGAGCAATATAGAAAACTGCAACTTTAGTTCACGCGTAACTACAACAAAAAATGCAGCTTAAGCGATAAATACAATTGGAAGTGCCAACAAAAAAATCCCACGAAAAAATTAAAATACATAGGCTCTTACGTATATGCTCACGATTGCAACTACAATCGCTCAAACACAAATTCGTTGTCCGTCAAAATAATACAATTTTCTACATTTTTCCCTTAACATTTCTAGTTATATTTGACATTTCTGACAATCTTTTTAAATAAAATAATTAAACAAAAATAAAAACAAAACAATTATTCTGAAATCTGATATTAGAATATTATTGTTCTGTTTTTTTAAATTTATCTGCAATCTTTCTATATGGAATAAAATCCTATACAATGCACTGAGCGAACAAACAAAGCATTACAGCGAAAAATAGACCATGCAACAAAATTAATTGATGGACTACGTTGTACTTTACAGGGACTACGAGAAACAGGTTACGAACAAGATTTTGAAAAAGCAAATAATTTGGCAAAACTATGGATTTATCAGTTGGATTTCAGAGTAATAGTTAAAAATATCGGAATAGATGTGGCACCGGATGAAGGAAGTAGCATGACATCCAAAAGTTTGTTTAAAATGCAAATATGCAATTTTTTTGACAAGCTGTTGTCTCAATTAGATTGGCCTTATGAACAACCTAGAAATATTTGTAAAGATTTTAGCTTTCTATATGGTTCATCTTTAGAAAAAGACAGCGTTGTAGATTTAAAAAAGCGGCCAAAAATCTTACCATTAAGTACAGCAAAGATTAAATATGTACGAGCACGCATGTAAAATTCAAAGTTTTAAATTTGAAGCATCGATATTAGTAGACAATTTAAAAACTGCAACACCACTTGAAATTTTACAATGTCTACGTGACTTTGGATTAATAGAGTCTTATCCAAATATTAATATTGCCCTGCGACTATTTCTTACTGTTCCAGTATCAATTGCTTCATGTGAGAGAAGCTTTAGCAAATTAAAATTAATAAAAAAATATCGGACAAGATAGGTTATCCAAACTTGCCATAATATCTATAGATATATCATTTGATGATATAATTAATGAATTTGCTGAAGTGAAGGCCAGAAAAATCCAATTAAATAAATATAATTAAAATTTCGTATATTATGTTTATGTGTGATGATATTCTTTTCCATAATATGTAAATGTTTTGTAAACAACTTATCTTACACATTTTTATATCATAATTGTACTAAAACTTAGTTTTCCCAAAAAAAATATTGGGAAGGGCACTGAAAAAGCTAGTTACGGCGCTGCTTACAACATATTATAAATTTGGGGAAATACGTACAAAAATTACATTAATCTACTACAATTAGTCCAAAATAAAAAAATAAAGAAATTGTTTGGATATTTGAAAACAGAACGGTAACACGGAAAATTCGCATAGCAAATAAAGTATTGCCACTAAATTTATATATAAAAATAAAACTGGACATGAAGGTTCATTTGGCCATACTGGTGAAAAACAAAACTGGCCATACAGGTAATGGTGACAAATAATATAAATGCAAATATATTAAGTAAGTACTGAATAGTGATACAAACGCACAAGAAATACAGACAAGAAATGCAAATAATATAATAATTTTGTCATCAAGAGTCAGTTAAATCTGACTATGATTGTGTCTTTAATAATATTGTACATAGAATATACTATGATTCAAATATCAAATTAATGAATTCTACCGTCAACAAATTTCAGATTTCTAGAATTATTTAATTATTTTTAAAATTATGTTTAGCATTAGTTTTTAGATGTTTGTACATTATTTTTTAAATTTTTTAACCTAAAACAAAAACCTTGTAAAATAAGTGAATGACATAATGTTGGTTAATGTTACATATACAATATCATTTATTGGAGAACTCTGAATTAATTTATCCAAATTTAGTTACATATAATATATGAGTTTAATCAATCATTATCTAATAACATATACCATATCTGTATATAAACAGTATTCGAAATATTTAGCTTGTTGAATTGAAAATATAAAAAAAAAACACAATAATTCTAACTTATATTTACCCATATTTTGTTAGAGCCATCTCGCGAGATCACGTGAAAATATCTCTGTAGAGATAGTTTTGTATTCTGTTAGACACCACAGACGCGATAGCGATTTGCCGCAAATGGCAAATGTCAAAACAGTATCGTGAGTAATTTCTGTTAGACCTTGACGAGACGCGATAGCTATTTTTTATCTCGTCATAAATTGTAAACGATAGAATATCTCGGCAAAGTATTTTGTGTTTTTTTATCAAAAAAGTGAATAAAATAAATAAATTGAATAGACAAAATAGTTAAGTAAAGATTAATAAACAATTTTTCATTATTTTTTTTGCATTTTGTATAACTAGTTTACTATTACTGTTTACGTACTAAACTAATTTTAAAAATTTAAAACTATATTTATTTTTATAATTTATATTTATTTTTTATTTAAAAAATATTTTAATAGTAAATCCCACTAATATTTTCCAAAATTTTTATAAAACATATTTTGTTTATATACCAATAATTTGTTTTGACAAATAAAATGTTCTATCGACGTCGCTTACAGTGTCTAACAGAAAAGCATATTCGGCGAGACGATCAATTTTTTCTTCTCGTCAACGATGGTTCTAAGAGAATATGGATGATTATTAATAGTTATAATAAAACTTAAACTAAATTTCTATATCTTCCTAATCATCGGACGAACTATATTGTCCTTATATTGGCTTCTAATTTCATGATTGAATTAAATTCTATTCAATTTATTTTTCTTCCGAGATAGATTTAAATTTAAAAATTATCTTCGATCCCATTTTCATTTAATGCTAAGTCGTTTTATTGTTATTTTATTTCTTTGTTGTTAAATATTATTGTCGCTACTAAATTTGACATTTATTGTTTATTTCAATTCTATATTATTATTTTCATTTGTAAAAAACAAAAAATGTGTTTTGTAAATTGTTTTTTTATTTTGTAGTCTGTTGAAAATTATTCGTGTGGAGTTAATTAATAAAACTAACTTTTCATGATAATTTATAGAATTCCAAAATTTATTTTATAACGTACTCTTTGCATTTTTTTTTTTTTGTTTTTATTAAATTCAAATAACATAAAAAAAAATTTAACTTTTAATTATATTTCTATTATTTTTATTACATTTAATTTTTTTGCAATCTTAGCGTAAACCTGTCTGATCTTTATCTCTAACTTGCTCTATCATAATCCATTGTTGTGATAAAAAGGCTTAAAATTTCAATTTAACATTAATAAGTTAAATTAAAATTAAAGATAATATTAAAAAAAAAAAAAACAAACAAAGAAAATTGCAAATTTAGATACCTACATCTTTTTTGTACATACATTTTTTTCACTTTTCTCATTTAATTTTTTGTTTGCGGTCTCATTTTGTTATATAGTTTTCCTAGTAATTTATGTTAATTTGTTAAGAAGATATACTAATGCATCTCTTTATTAAACTGAGATATAATTAGTAATTGCTTTATACGATGCGGTAACTCATTGAACATTTTTAAATATGTATAATAGGTGATTCTTTTTCTAGTTATTTGTTTTAAAGAGTGTTAAATAGAAATTTGTTTTATTACGTGTGTTGTTATATATTATTTATTTATTTATTTTAACAGTTAAGCCTACAGATAAATCTGTAGGCCAACTTTATAGGTTCTTTTCCATTGAAATGTGAGCCGTTTTTTTTTTTTTTTTATTAAATTATATTATTTATTTGGTATATATTTTTGTATATTACATATTTATATTATTCTTTTTTTTTTTTTAATTAGTTATATATCTTTATTAATTATTAAATTATATTTGAACCGATGTGGCTGTATTGAAAATTATTTTTTTCAGTAATTTTCACCATTTGAAAAATATTTGGGCTCTAACGGGGTTTGAACCCGTGCTCCTTCAGTCGTTACATTACTACACTCGAGTACTTTACCGCACTCGACTACCAAGGCCACGATTGTTATATATATTTTTACTAATTTTTTTATTTTGTTTTACTTTTTTTTTTTATTTAACTTTTATTATGTGCCTTTAATATACAAACTTAAAACTATCTTAGCCTATAAAAAGTTGAAGAAAAACGGTTTTAATGAAACTAGCTACTACTAACATCTAAATTAATTTTAAATTTTTATGTTAATTTTAATTGTTGGCAAATTGCAGCAACTAGAGAGGAAACATGGTTCTAAATACTATTCATAAGATAATAGCAATTATTATAAGGGAAAGGTTAGAAGAAGTACTAGAACCAATATTACGGAATGAGCCGATCAACAGACAGATAAATAGGAAAAAATTAAAATGGATAGGTCATACACTAAGGAAATCAGAAAGTGATATAGCAAGAAAAGCTCTAGAGTGGAATCCATAAGGACAACGGAGACCCGACAGACCATTCAACACATGGAGATGCGCAATTGATCAAGAATTAACAATCAACAATTATACCTGGGACGATATTAAGGAAGCAGTACTCAACAGAGAGGAATGGAAGTTCACTATCGAAGCCCTACGCTCCCACGCGGAGTAATAGCAGAGAAAAAAAAAATGTTAATTTTAATTGCTTAATAATTTTGTACATTCATAATTACACAATTATTATTGTATACTTTCTTATATGTATAATATATTGTAAAAATAAGGCTGAAAAAATCAATAGCCCTATCTAAACTAACTTAAACTAATTCTTACACCTAGAATGTACATGTTGTATTTATACACCTAGTAATTTGAATGTGCTTTCTATCCAACAATGTGCTATTTTAATGTTTTTGTCTCTGTCAAATCAAATCAAATTGAAGATTATCTCCGTTACAGTTGCTCAGTTCATATTCTATCGCTTTACAATGTGGCCCGTCTACTATAGTGATATAGTATGGAGACATAATTTCGGTTTTGGATAAAACCATTTTGGTCAAGAAATATAAAATGCTCAGGGGCTATACATCCTGTGCGCAAAGTACTCTTCATTGTGGTAAATTATATGAAATATTAAACCATTTCCTAGAGTATTTTGTACATAATGTTTACGAACGAGATTTATCATTAAAACTTTCAATTCTGTTTATGTTTGATTCCGCGTACTAATTATTTTAGTACCTTGTACTTATTTAAATAAAAATTTTTGTAATCGGATTCGGACTTGCGGTTTTTATTAATACAAACTCTTATGCCCTTTCCTTTAACCTTGCTGTTTTTTTCCATTAAACTTGCACTGATATTATACCATACAGGTGTATACCACACACAAGTGTTGGCCTAATTAATGTTTGATAACAAATTATTTTTACCCTATTACTTATGTTAAAAAAGTCTTTTTTACTGCCATGAATAATTTGTTACATTTGAAAATTGTATATCTTACATGCTCGGAGTAATTCAATATGCGATATATTTTTACTATTTAACACTCATATTTATAATTATATTTTGCCATTAAATCCTATGCTAATCATTCTTTTTGAAATTGCAATTAGTGTTTTTCCTTTCCGCGTAACTTTTAATTGTCTACACTTTGAAGTAAACTTTAGTGTAAAGAAGCAATTTACTGTATAGACAATGTAAACAATACTGTATAGAATAAGAACAATTTCAACTATGATGTAAACCATAATTATTTTTTCAGTATAGATTTTGCTTCATTTCAAGTACTTTATTAAAAAAAATCGGCAAGCGTATTTAGGAAAACACTTGGTTTGATAAAGCATATAAAAATGTATTATATCAGCTAAGGTTATTATATTTGCCTTAATTAACTTGCCTTGGACTTTATATGTTTGTTTCAATTTGCTTCAATTCAACAAAATACCCATTTCAATAACCATTTAACCAAAGTATATCCATAAAAAGAGTATGAACTCATGTATGTATTCATTTGTTTGCACACAAATTCATATGCAAATTTGATAAACATTGTCAGAAATAGATATAATAAGAATTTTACGTGTAAGAAAAAGAAAAAATATAGTAAACAAAAGAAAGTAGCAAAAAAAGTTGGATGAAATTAAATAAATAAAGTTTATAATTTTGAAAAATATTTTCGACAAAAATTTTCGTTGAAATATTTAACAATATTATTTTCTAAATTGTATCAACTATGCATAAGATTTTTAGGAGACCTAACTAAAACAGCGTTATCATATTCTTTAAATTCTGTGATTTGTAAATAGATGTTGTCCTCAGTATTATTTTATAATCGTATACCAATATAATAAATATTTAGGTTTACGAATATAATTAATAAAAATAATAATGTTTGTAACTCCAAATTATTACTGACAAAAATTTTAATAATATTTTATATTATTGTAATGTAATTTAATATTTTTAATAGGTATATACGAAAATAATAATGTTTAAAACGAGAATATTAAAATAATAAAAGATCAGAATTAATCCTCGTATAAGGGAACAAACTAAATTAGAACTAACATTTTTTGCCACCCTGCCTCATATAAATAATGGTAGGAAACGTGAACAAATCCAAAGGAGAATAATGAGAACGCAAAATTATTTTACAGTATAAAGAAAAAGGCAAACATCTGTTTTGTACCTTTTCTCTCTCATAATAAATTTGGTATACGATAAGTAAATGTAAATTTTAACTCTTTTAACTAATGGTATTTTGCTCGATTTGATATTTCTTAAAAAATAGGTTGTCGTAAAATGGGAGTGCGTATTGTTGTTAATATAGATTATAGATATTCTTTGCATTCAACCATAACCTACAATAATTAAAAGCCGAGACACAAAATAAGAAAAAGCTAAATAGTAGGCTTAAATACACGTACTCTTACGGGAAAAAATAGTAGGCTGAACACTAATTTTGGAATAGCTCGAAAAGTACTGATTAATTCATATTTTGTTCTAAGGATGCCCTAAAGTTGCATCGATTCTACATCTTTCAGTTTAAAAAAAAATTAAAAAATTAAATTTTTTAATACAGAAATATGCATTTAAAAAAAGGTCTTCCATCTACTTTTTTATTATAAAAAGCTACCTAAAAGCTTTTTTATAAAAATGCTGAAATGCTACAGTAAAGCAAAAAAAAAAGTAACACAACAATTTCTTGCTTCACATTTTTGATTCAATATAGTAGATTAAAAAAATTATGTTAATGTGTATATAAATTAAATGATATTAAATTATATAAAATAAATCACATAATTATTTTTTATAATAGATACTAATAATTCCATAAAAATAATTTATATTAAATAAGTATTATTCCCCTTTCCGCACCACCATTGAGGTAGGGAATAGAGCGCGTTTTTTTTTACGTGGTTTCCCCACGAAAATACTTGGAATTGCATTAGGCAACAAACGTGGTCTTTTAGAATTTTGTGAACGAAAATATGATGCTGGAAAATATAAAAAGCATATGGAACTGTACTTAGTCGGTTGCCAATCCGATCTTGATACAGCGTCTATGCATAATTTTCTCAAAAGATTTTTATTGGGAAACTTAAAAGTTGGAACAGTCATCATTTCAGTATCATAATTGGATGTACATCCAGGAACCGTACATTTTCGAACCATTATATATTACTTAAATATGATTTTTTTATTTGATAAAAGCAATATAAAAAGTTATAAAATTAAAAAAAAAAATACAAGAGTTATTTACTTTTTACTTTATTATTATTACTTATTATTTAATGATTATTTAAAAGAATATAAAAAAAAAAAAATCAACTCTATTATAATTCAATAAAAAAATTTTACGTTTCTTAAAAATTGATTTTTTTTTTTGGTATTCACTGTATTAAAAAACACAAAAATTACTTATTTGAATGTGATCCCTTAATTTGTTTAATTGCACAAAATCACTATAAAGAATAATATTTTCATGTAGATTTTTTTTTAAACACAAAGAAAATTTTTTAAATATTATTTTAGTATAAAATTTATATTTTTTAAATTCAATTTAACACACAAAAACTAGGTTTAAACTTAAAATTACTCACCATATTTAAGGCACATTTTCTAATAAATTTTGAAAGCTCAAGTACTTAATTTGAAAACATTTCAATTCTCTTTCTGTTTTTCAATTGTCAAAATGAACGCGGTAAATTTGAACAGAAAACACTTGAAAATAATTTTATTAAATATTGCACTAAAATTTCGAGTTTAGGCTTGAAATTTCGATATGTTAAAAAAGAAATCCTAAATTTTATTTTAATATAAAATTCGGAGTATTTCGGGGAAAATTTAATTATAAAAAGTTTAAAAGAAAATAGGTAAAAATAGCCATTTAAAAAAAAAAAAAGACAAAATAAGAAACAAAAAAAATAGTTTTCAGGTTGTCAGTTTTTAAAGCTTTTTTCTAAAAATGTTTAAATGTATTGTCCGAAACATAACCTCAAAAGGAGTGTCAGGGCTTTTATTATTGTAGGCTGTGCATTCAACTAAGGTGAAATTTACATATGTGTGTGTACTACTAATGAAATATGGATATTTGATAAAGTTAAAATTTGGTTTCTCTTTAAATTCACTATATTTATTGACATTTCTATGGTGTAAAGAAGCAAAAAAACAAAAACAAAAAAGGAATACAAAATAAATGTGTGCAATACAAATCATTATCATTATATTTCAATCATTTTCTATTACTATTCAATTATATTTTCATTATATTTTTTTGTGTTTTTAATTTGGTTTCTTTTATTAATCTCTTTCTTTTATTATAGAAATCTCTTTCTCTGACTAAGTATATGCAAATGTACGTACATGTGTCATATAGGGCTTGCATTTGTTACATACATAATCATATGGCTTAGTTTAATTGAAAATAAAATGCAAACATTATTTATGGAAGAAAACAAAATTTGAACCAATCAAGTATCAGTTATCTATCACTCAGTTACAAATTACTCTTCTCGCATGTAAAAAAAGTTCAATTTCGATTTATGCATGTATATATTATACTTTTATATGCCAATTTATGCTTAAGCAGCGTATACACCTCGGACAAAATCGAATTTTATCGTAGATAAAGTCGGATGAGTGTTTACATTTTAGACTTTTCCACAGATTTAAATCTACGATTTTACGTCAAATATTTTTTGTATTTAACAGGTTTTCTTTTTATAAAGTGCGTAATTTTTTAATACGTAAATTAAAAAATTCAAAGGTATCTAATCAAAAATCTCCAAACATTTTTTAAAAATACACATATTTTTAGAAAATTTGTTACAGTAATATAAAATATAATTATACATTTGAAGTATGAGCAATAATAACCAAATTGCGTTAGAGTGAATTTTAGTGCCATTTGATTATATGTGTTGTTCTTTGAAAATATATTATTTTTCATTAAAAAAATATTTTCACTAAAAAGTCGAAAATAAAATAAGGAAAAAAAAAATTTTTTTTTAGAAATATTTGCCTTCAATTTAAGCGTACTAAAACTACAAAAATAAACTTTAGAATCGCAGCTTGATATAATGTTTTCATAGCAAGTTATGATTGTAATTACTGAAAAAGCAAATTAGCCGAACTTTTTACCAAATCTCTTAATCTCATCTCAAGACTTCCTAGAATTTCGGCTAATTTGCTGTTTCCGTAATTACAATCATAACTTGCTATGAAAACATTATATCAAGCTGCGATTCTAAAGTTTATTTTTGTAGTTTTAGTACGCTTAAATTGAAGGCAAATATTTCTAAAAAAAAATTTTTTTTTCCTTATTTTATTATAAGTTTAGATTCAGTTTTATTTATTGATGGGTGGAAAAATTGTTCCATCAATGATAGAACGATTGTTTCAATATTGTATATACTGCTATCATACATCAAGCTTTTTTTTACATGCTTAACAGGAGATTCTGAAACAGCTGTGAAATGGTCTGAAATTGTTATGGAATCTGTTGATATTGCAAACGATCTGAATTCCTACTGTTATTTATGCTAAATTGTATTCGACAGTGGCATAAACAGATAGGAAAGTTGTCTCAGCACTTCATGGTAGTGGTATAGTAACGTATAATAATATTAAACAGGCTACGCCTGCAATCTACTTGCAAAATATGTTTTAAATAAAAAATTAATGGATCACGTGACATCTATTTTAAAAGAATTTAAGCAAGTTGATTTTGAAAATTTTTTGGTTGATTAAGGTAGAATTGGGATTAAACCATGTGATCCTGGAATGGTCAAATCAATATATAGAAAATTAAATAAAAGGTTTTTTTTACTAATTATGTGAACTGATTAATATACATGTCAATCGTGAGCGGATTAAATTTATGTTACAAATTTTATAATAAATATATAAAACTAGACCGCCATAAATGACGGAAGCAAAATAAATTCTAGCTTTTTTTTAACTTCATTAGAGTTTTCATTTCAAATTTGTGTGATCGTGGGTCCTACTTGTTCCACAATATTTATTTGATCTTCTTTGCTTACTTTTATTTATTTTTAATATTTAATGCACTTTGGGTAGCGAAATTTGTTTAATATATGTTAAAAAAAACAGATCAAAGCCATTTGTACATGTATTGGAGCGTTCCGTCGAATCGACAAATCTTTAAAGGAAACTATATATTATATAATAATATAGTTTCAGTAAAATCAGTATTTCATACTTAATTGTAATTCATTATAATTTAATTGTAAACATTGTCTACGCAATGAAGTAGACATAGTTATATTGTCTACAAACTACATAATGTAGTTTACGCGGCACAACACTGATTGCAATCCTTATCCAACAATTATTTATTTATTTATTTATTTCAAACTTAAATCAAGCAGTTACAAATTATTTAGATCTATAAAAATTAACATTTGAGAGAAAACAATTAAAAATAATACAAAATATACAATTAAATTTATTTATTTATAACTTTAAAGTTGTAGAATTTATACTTATTTATTACTTATTTAAAAATACTATTAAGCCGATAGCCCAAGTAGCTAGAGCTTATAAATAAATTTGTTATAATTTTAATTGTAATAAATGTAAATATAAATAAAAAAAAAATAAAAATACTATTATTTCAAATTTATCATTAACACTTAAAAATATATGTAACTAACATGATACGACTGCTAATGATGCCATCAACACACATTGTGCATCTATCTATATCGACAATGAAAATATCAATTATTTTTATAAATTAAAGTTTATTACATCATTTTAGTTTTTGTTTTTTTTTTTTTGTTTTACATAAAATAATAAAAGCTTAATTTTGTTTCCTTATATGACTATATTTATTCACCACAGGATATTTTCATTCACTTTTGTTTCACACCACAAAATAATATTAATTTAAATTTTTAAATTAAAAAAAAAAAAAAAAAAAAAAAATAGAAAAAAATTACAAATTTTCCATCACGTAGTCAAAAATAATTTCTCTAATCATAATTTTCAATTTAAATTTATTTTTTCTATTCTATTATATCTATGTATGTATTATTGTATGAATAAATATAATATCTATGAATAAATTTAAAATTCAACACACTTATCTCATTCAATTTAAAATATAATATTATTTAAATAACTGTTTATTAAAATAGCGTAATTTTTGTAATTCTTTATAAAACATGCAAATCCTAATAATGAAAATTTCATTTTGTTTTGTTTTTTTTTTTTTTTTTTTTTAATTTCAAATTTAAGAACCGTTTACAATAAGGATTTTATACTTTTAACTATTATCCTTTTTTTTTTGTTATAAACTGAATAAGGCTGCAATCTCTTTCTTCAAGAACATTTAACAATTTTTGCAACATTTTATTATACATTTTCTTTGAATTGTATTTTTTTCTATTTTTTTTTTGCGTTTTTATTGTTTTTATAGAATCCTTGAAAGATACTATACTTAGTTTAAAAATAAATAGTAATCGTAAATTATTATTTTCTTTTTTTTTTCATTATTTTACAATTTCTTCTTATCTATATATACATTTACCTCAATTCATTTACATACATATGTAAATTTTTAAATGCAATTCTTTCAAGGATATGCATAAAGATTCATGGAATATAAATTAATATACTATATACATATAGATATAGGTAGATTTATAAATTTATAATATATATATATATATATATATGTGTGCACTATGTAGAAGAATATATTACAAGATATTTTAATAATAATACACGTAATGTTTATCGAATGGGAAAATCATTTTCTTTGTGGTAAATTTCTCAATTGTAAACAAAGCCAATATTAAAATATTAAAAGATAAGTAAAACACCGATAAGTGAATGACTTACAGGGGTCAGGATATGAACATGAATTAATTAAGAAACAAATAAATAAAACCAACCTTCAAGTATGGCGGAAAAATCTTTAGAATGTAATGATTAGTACAGATAATTATAAATATATATAAATAAATTTAAAATTAAAATGGTACTTTAATAATGATAATGTGGTAGAGAAATTGCTACTAAAAAATTTACATTTGAAATGTCGACTAATATATGGTGTAGATTTAATGATTATGACATCTACAACAAAAAAAATTACTTATTGTATGTAGTTGTTAGTCACAGACTCTATATAAAAATCAGTTGTTCATCCTGTAATCTTGGCAATTTAAAGAAAAACAAATTAATTTAGTAAACATCGTGTAACAAAATGTTTTAAGGTGAATATAAGAAGTTATTTTTGACGGTTATATCACACGCTGGGTGGCGCAGTAGGTAGAACGCCTGCCTTTCCGAACCGAAAGCTCTCGGGTTCGATTCCCGATGAAACAAAAAAAAAATGCTTCATTGGTTTTTCGAGCTGGTCTAATACCCTTTGTCATTGGGATATAATAAATGACAAAAAGATAATTAAGAGTTAACTGGTAACAAATTAAATAAAATGAAACTATTCTATTTAAAAAGGTTTAGTTCCTGACAATAGTAGTAGTTTTCTACATTTAATGAGTAGATAAGCCAGTAATTTGTTAAAATAAATACTCGAATTATTGTAGATATTGAAGTGTAAAATTGCAGTATAGTACTTAATTAAGCACGAAAAGGTGATTCTACCTAAGTTATTGTCAAGATCATATAACGTAAATGTACCTATCACCGCCCTAGTACATTATGCCGCCCAACCCCTTTTTTTATAAATACAATACTTTTACGCTTTATATTCCAAATTAATTTATGAAATAAAAAAAGAATATTATTTCCTCGTTGTAATGCAAAATAATGCACATTTGTATTCATATTAATAAATAAGTTATTGATATAAAACTAAACTAGGTAGACATTTTAGTGAAAATATTGGTTCAAACGTTTAAAATTTTTTTTATTTTGTTAAGACCATAATAATTAAACTATGATGTTCACTTATTTATTTAATTCAAATAATTGTAAAATATATATTATTAAATAGATTATAATACATACTTTCTTCAATTTGTAAATAAAAAATATTTAAAATTGCTAATTAGTTGTGAGCGGGAATTAGATACACATAAATTTATGTTGTACATATTTACGATCTACCGGGCGGAATTAGGAAAATGATATATCGAAATAATTAATTAAGTTATTCACCTATTTTTGATTATATAAGGATTCAGCTGGACGATTTTAAATTGAAATTGAACAAACTAAGCTGGACCTAATTACGACCTATAAATTTAATTTCTCATATGTGTTTTTTGTTACAACTAAATTTTGAGTTTTTGTAAAAATTTGTATGAAAAAGTGGGTCGGTAATACGTGCAATATGTCCTAATTCCGAACTAAATATGCAGGTTCAAGCTATTTTCAACTAAATTCATACAAAGTCTATATTTAAAGAAAAAACTAAATTTTAATTGTTGAAAATAAGCGAATATTAAAAATAAGAAATAGTTACACGTATCCTGTATGATAAGCATATTTAGTAAAATTAAAAGGAAAATATTCGACTACTTTTAACAATTAGATAAATTTTACTCTAAGGCTAACTCTAAGGAATAAGTTTTTCCAAAACTATGTCTTATTTATATTATATTTTGTATGATTTAAAAAATCATTGGAATTATGTTGCCTTGCCACCAAAATTTTATTGAGGCGTCCATTATAAATTACCAAAATAATTTCTTTGTATACATTTCACAATAAAGTTAAATAGAGGAGTGAAAATCATGACTATGTCTGGCACATTTTGGAGATGGCCTGTAAAAGAAGATATTCTAATACATTCAGACAGTGACAGAGTCTGCAAAATTGAGCTTCCAGTTTTAATGAACAGCAGAGGACAATATAATGTACCTCAAATCATACAAATAAAAACTGCCAAAACTAAGAAGTATAGTAAATGTGATTTTTACTTTGTATGTATATGAAATATTTTGTATTTCTATTTATTTATTTTAAATAATATGCATTGTTATAATATTTAAGTTAATTATGTTATAATTATTGAATTATTTTTTTTTTTTTTGAAATACTGAATCGTTGCATTGTTTAATTTTTTGAATTTTCATATTGAAATAAATGTGTAACAAACAATTTTACTTACATTATAACTATTTATTTTTTTTTTTTTTTCAAATTACTTACTAATATTTTTAAGAAAAAAATATTTTTTATAATTTAAGGAAGTACTAGTTAATTTTATCTCAAAAATTAGTTATTAATTTACTCTTATTTTTTAAATAGCTTTTTTGAATAAAATCGTAAATAGGTACTGTGAATCACAAATAGGTTCAAAAAGCGGAATTGAATTCATATAAGGGCGGAATTAGTTCAGATTGAAATTGTCGAGTGGAAATACGTACAATCAAAATTTTTTTAACAGTTATAATATTTTATTTTTTATTTAGAAAACATTAAATATTTTTTTTTTAATTAAAAAATACTAATTATTGTATTTTAACAAAAAAAAAATTAAAAAAAGCTTATATTTTGCTTATTTTGTCAACTTAAACTAATTTTTCCTTAAGGGGGCGGAAATTGGTACATTTACGTTAAAATATGAAAATTTTAATAACAATAAGGTATTGATTGAATTGTCTAGTTAACAAACTACAATTATTGAATTATATGGTGTGTAGACTACAGGCCATATGATTTAATGTTTTAAATTTTACTATTCAACACCAATACAGGAAATTTTAGTATGTAATTAGTTGTTGTGATAAGGTTATTATTAAATAATCATGAATAAAAATTATTAAAAGTAAAACAAACGTAATATGTTTTGCAATGTTATTTAAAAGAGTAAATTTAGGATATAACTTTTTTGACAGTAAGGTAATTAATTAGATTAAAAATATTTGTATGAAGTAGAGAATTGAGTAGATTCATCTTATTGCAGATCATTTCAGATTCTGACATTGAATTAATATGTTATCATTGATATATAGTGTAATGAATGTACGATTGCACACGTGTTTGGTAAAAGACCACATATATTTTAAAGAAACAAAATTGCAATCATGCTTTTCCCAAAATAAACACAACAAAATAAAACCTTTAAATTTTGTTTATAAACAATGCATATGATTTTGTTAGTAAACAAAATCATATATTTAAATATTGATATCATGCTGACAAGCATAAATTGTAAATTTTATTCTAGGTCATAAGTAAATGACATTATTACTCATTCGGTAATAATATTTATATTTTTATTTTTAAACTGTAATATGAGCCATTGCTTTAATTTGTATAATGTGTGTAGTACAAATTAAAGGCAATGCACTTGAAATTAATGAATTAACGTTTTAAAATATTTTATGCTTAAATGCAATAAATTATATTCATTTTTTTTATTTGTAAAGAATTGTGGCATGGCAATATAATTATATATGCTTTTTGTCGATGCCGCAATTCTAATGAATTGTGAAAATGTATTGGTATTTTCAATACATTTTGTGTAAAAGAAATTAAAAGAAATTTGTATATAAAGAAAGAAAATTTGTAAAATAAATCACTGTCAAATCAATATTAAAAGAGAAATCTCGTGTTTTGATTTGAAAAGGAACAAAATCTTTTATAGGGCCTCAAGCTCAAAAGATTAGTTCCAAAGGAAGTGTTTTCTTTATAGGGCCTCAAGCTCGACAAAAAACACTTAACAGAACTCCTAGGACTTTTGTCAGGGCCTCAAGCTCTAAAGGTCCTATTGAGAAAAAGTACAGCTTTAACTGGGCTATATGCTCAAAAGCTGGTCAGTCCAAAATAAAAAGACAAATACATTCCCCGAACGAGTCTGACACATAAGCGTACTTAGATGACTAGGCCCAACATTTAGATTGAACACCAAATAGGTATAAAAGACGAAAATAATTATAACAGTTGTAGTAACTAGATTAACATACATTTCTGTTTGCTCACCAACTTTTCTCTGACATCAATTTCCTAGTTTTATGGAATGGATTTAACCAATATAATCAAATTTCGATCATGTTTTTGAAATCTTTTTCAGATAAATTTTCTCACTGACACCAGCAATTTCATTTCTCAATCTCCCACTTTACTATTTAAATTAAAAGTATAAAAATGAGTTATTCGAGTTGTGTTTGAAGAACGGCATTTTCAGTTTATCTCATTTTTTTATACATTTTTATTTTCAATTATTTTAAGAATAATAAGACACAAATCTTTTATAAAATAAATTAAATACAAAAATTTCGTTTCTTATTTTACTTTTTTTTAAATTTTACACGATCTTTAAAATATGTAGAAGGAACCTAGAGATGGCGGGAAAACTTTCATATTCATTTCATATTCGATATTTTTTGTTTTTTCTTTTAAACATCGTAATTTGTATGCAAAACTCTACTTAAAAATAAGAAATAGAATAGAAAAGGAGTGGTGTATATAAAAGGAAACCATAATCTATTCCAACATTTTTATTCACTCAATGTACACCCATGTATACATGGCATGTATATATATATATATATATATATAATTTTATATAGAAATATTTTATGTATGAATGTAGTTAGCCTGCTTATATCATTTTTATGACGTTGTTATTATTTTGCTTTTTTTTATTTTTTTAATATTACAATACAATACATAATATATATATATATATATATATATATATATATATATATACATATATAACAAAAAAAAAAGTTTTTTTTCTTTTATTTACATATTAAATGAAAACATTGTAATGTTAAAAAAAAATTATTATAATAAAAATAAAACAACAACAATAGGAAAAACATCAGAAATGACAATGATGAGAATTGCAGAGAAAAACGACCGACTTTTAAGTCAGTCTGTGATAAATTTTCTAATATACAGTTAATTCGAAAAATAATAACCTAATGTAATATATATGTACATAATTAAATTAAGTTGCTTCCAAAATCTTAAAACTATACTGACGACATCACTGTTTAATGTCAAAATGGTCAATTTTGTAGAGCATATTGAAATTCAGGTAAATCTCTAGTATAGACACCCTTTTTATTTCTCATTATCACAACTACAATTATGTACAGTAGAAAGAAAAATTTGTTTAGTTTTAACCAGAACCAGACTGCCAATTCTAACAGTATTCCAGCCAAGACTAACATCATGCAAGGATAAAGAGGGTAATCTATTGACTACAGATCAACAAATTATATATAGATGGACAGTATTACGAAGAGATGCATAGTATTACGAAGAAATATTAAATAAAACATTCGAACAAAATCAAACAGAAAATATTGTCATATACACAGCCGAATTAATTATAAATGAACTCTCATTAAACAATGTGAAAAATGCTATAAAGAAGCTAAAAAATAATAAAGCAATAAAGCACCAGGGGAAGATTCGATAACATCCGAAGTACTATATAAAGGTGGGGAACATTTACATAAGAAAATACATAAATTAATATGTGCAATATGGACCAGAAAAATGGCGTATAAGTATAGTAAGACCAATCCATAAGAAGGGAAATAGAACTGACTGTAATAATTATCGAAGGATTATGCTACTAAACGCAGTTTTGTACGCTCAAATACTGTCAAATATAGTATAGGAAAAAATCGAATCGTATGCTGAAGAAAAACTTGGCGAATATCAGTGCGGTTTTCGTAAATAAAGATCCACTGTTGACCAAATATATTTATAAAAACAAAACATGGAAAAATGCTATGAATTTGGTCAAGCCTTACACATTTTATTAATTGACTATACAAGCAAGCCTTCGATAGCATTAATAGAAATAAAATAGCATATTCATTAATAAAACTAGGTGTACCTCGCAATTTAGCTAACCTGGCCATGGAAGCCATGTTCAATTCACGAGCAAAAGTTATGATACAAAGTACAACCTCTATAGATTTTCAAATTAAATCGGGAGTACGACAAGGATATGCGCTTTCAGCTTTTTTATTTAATATGTTCTTAGAACAAGCCACAGAGGAAATTGATAAAGGCGGTAATATATTCACAAAATTCTTCCAAATTATTGCCTACGCTGACGATATAGCAATTTAAGCTAAAAATTATAGGAAAATGACAGAAACATTTATTATACTAGAATAAAAGATAAGACAAGTTGGTCTGATTCGTAGACGTTGGTCCGTAGACAAACAAAACTTGTGATTTTATAAGACAATAATAAAACCAATAGTAGCATATGAGAATCTTTAGTGACACTCAGGCTACCTTAAAAGCTCTTGAAAGTAACCTCATCAAATCTAGATTGGTGGAAGAATGTTCGGAAGCCCTAAACCTCATAGGCCTTGGGAACAAGGTACAACTGATCTGGATACAGGGTCATAGTGGCTTGACTGGAAATGAGAAGGCTGACGAACTAGCCAGATCATCGACGGGAAACATTTATGGCGCGGAACCGGCAGTTGGTATATCTATTGGTAATATTAAACTATCAATAGAAAACACCCTGAAAAGGGAAGCAAATATTCTTTGGGAGCGTATTGAAGGCCATAGGGTCTCCAAAAATATATGCACCAAGAATAAACACCAAAATAACCAACTTCCTGCTAACCCTCAATAGAGGAGACTGCAGGAAGATGGTGGGTATACTTACTGGTCATAACCACATGAATAAACACATGTGTAGACTAGCACTAAGTGACGACCCAACCTGTAGACACAGTCTGGAAGAGGAAGAAACTTCCACACACGTTGTAGGAGAATGCTTAGCTCTTTCAAGGCTGTTGGAAACGCCCTACATAACCTCAGGAAACTTCTGCAGGATAAATCCGTCAAACCTATTAGCCTTTATCAAAAGGGTCGACTAAGTTGAGGGGTGGAGGACGGCGTAAAGGGCTAAAAGCCTACATGCCGGCTCTGACATATTAGGGCCACCTCCGTACGGGAAAAAAAAACATACGGATGTAAATGCTGGACACTTACATTAAGAGACGAACAACATTTACGTATATTCGAAAGAAAAATAATCCGAAAAATCTTTGGCCCAAAAACATTACAAAACGGAGAATATCAAAGAACGAATAACGAAGAAATCAATAATATAATACAACATGAAGATATGTGTAAAGTTTGTAAAGACACACCGACTAAAATGGGCAGGGCATATGATAAGAATGAACGAAAATCGCCCTCAACAAAGAATTTTCAAAACAAGACCACTATAATACAGCAAGAGGCAGACCAAGAATCAGATGGAAAAATAATATCGAAAATGACTGCCAAAAAATGAATATACAAAATTAGCAGAATTCTGCGGAAGATCGATTTACATGAAGGAAGGCTCTAGCTCACCCCAAGCTGTAACGCTAAATGAGAAGAAGAGAAGAAGACTGCCAATCCTGAGTAATGACTATCCAAACAGTATATAAGGGACATTACAGTCCGTAAAGTCGGAAATCCAATTGATTTCATGGACTCAGCTGTTTGTTATTAACCAAATTTTTTTATTTAAATTTTTTTATTGTAAAATATTTTTATGAATTTTTTAACATTTTAGGTGCATTTTGTTTGTTTTGTGAACCAGTCAATAGATTTTTCCATGAAGTTGACAGAAATTACTTAAATTGTTTTGAATTAGATTAGATTAAATTTAATTTATTCCCAGAGGAATCCAGTCCCTATATCACCGCAGTCGCAAATGGTCTTATTGTGATTGATAGTGTGTTTTGAATTAAGTTTTGAAAATTTTTCAATATTTGTAATGTCACCACCCTCTGAATACTGTAAATTGATAGAAAAGGGAGTATCGCACAAACCAGTCTTTATCCTGAAAGGTAATTCAAATTCGTTAAAAACATAATAATTTTTTGTTATTAAATACATTTTCTATCATAATTATAATTTCGACATAGACTGCTCATACAATAATTTATATATAGAAAAGCTAATCTTTTCCATATGTCATCACATCACAGTGTTTAGAAGTTAAAGTATTGAATCATGTACATATATATATATATATATATATATATATATAATATAATCATGTACATTATATTGTGTATCCCGTTTTTGTTTAAGGTTTTAATACAAGAGTAATTGTAATATTATCACAGCAGCAGTACTAACAACAGTATAGTAGTACCACCAACATCTGACAGAGATCACATATGAATGAAAGGATTTAAGTATGTACGAGAAGAGAAATTGGAATAATCACAACGAGTTATGGATTTTCTGTTTTTTTTTTTAGTTTTCTATTTTTCTAATATTGACAGCAAATAGAAACAGGATGAGAGAATGAATATCTTGTATAAGGATGTATATGAAAAATAAGGATATACCAAAATAAGAAAAAAAAATATAATAATATATAATATGTGGTTACGCGTTATTTATAATAAGACGATGTTAGAAAATATTCATATACGTGTAAGTACTTCATTTTTATAATTTGGTATATCAGCTCTTACATTATTAAGTATATTTATTTATATACATATGTATAAACATCATCAATACTGCTAAGTATTTTGTAGTGAGAAGGATTAAGATACGAAAAGTAGAAGAAGAAGAAGCAGAAGGATATGTGCATCACATATGGAAAAGCAAATAAGAATAACCGTTTTGAAGACATCCCGCAAACTTGTGAATACATATGAAAATTTAAAAAGATTATTTTTTTTTATGATTTTCTATGCGGTTATGATTTATTATAAAGATGTACATAAATATATATGTTAAGATGAAATCTGAAAATATTTATATATTAAAAAATACTGAAGTCAATCACAACTACAAACTTTAACTTAATATACTTGTGGTATGTAAATTTTTTTTTAATATTCGTAATAAATTTTCTTTTTTATCATTGATGGTCATCTTATTCCCTGCTCCATGCTTCATTACTTGTTATATTGATTATATTGATAGTTGTTAAAATGTGAATAGGTGCAAGAAAACATGCATAATCACTAATTCTTGGAACAAAAATTATCTAGATTAATTTAGAAGATTTAACTCGGTTTAAAATCGAATTCGAAGATGGTTCGTTTCAATTTAAAATAAAAAATGTTAATAATACTGTCACAGAATTAAAAACTGTGTTTTTAATTATCTAACATAGTCTGTTTCACTTATTTTCTATTTTAATACACATCTGGACTTAACGTATGTAAGATTGATTTTTTTGATTAGTTTGCAAGATTTTGACATTTTTGATTAGATGATTTTTGTCTCACTAAATAAACGATTACACTGTAAAAGTAGTCAACTAAGATTGATATTAAAAATTACATTACCAGCTTAATTGATTAGATTGCAAATGCATTTGATCTTAGATTGACATTTCCGATTACATCTATACATGGCATCCAAATGTTATATTGTACACCTTTCATTGTGTCTATAATTATTGTTATATGAAGTAAAACTCCTTAAATGAAAACTAATGCTGCTGGTACTGCCAGAATCAATCGATTTGGGTCTTTAAATCTAAAACCAGATAAAGATATGCAAAAACAAGGACGAGGAGCAACAGATATACCGTTGTAATTAAGAATATTACCTTTGTAAAATGGTACGATAGTCGAGTGGTAAATTTGGCCTCGAATTTTGTTTCTGTTGGAAACTTAGACATTGTGAAAAAAATATAACAAAAAAGAACGAAAATATGTAGAAGTTAGTAGACCGGAAATCGTAAAGCTCTATAATTCATCCATGGGCGGTGATGATGCGTTGGATCAGTTTATAAGTTATTATAGAATATTTCTAAAATCTAAAAAATGGCCGCTACGCATTTTTGATCATTTCATGGATTTTTCTTTGGCAACAGGCTGGATACTTTATAAAAAAACATTGTTCAAAGCTTGGTTTGGAAAATAAGGAAATTTTAAATTTAACTAATTTTAGAATGACAGTAGCAAATAGCCTGCATGCTTTTTTCACGGGACTATTAAAATAAGAGGTCGACCAGCTTCATCTCCATCTACAAGTCCAATGTCGGTTAAAAAGATATACGAAAGCCGGCCTATCATTGAAGTACGAATAGACAATTACGATCACTTTCTGGCACATGATAAGCAACACAATCCTACTAGGTGAAAAAACTCAGGTTGCAAAGTTAGAACTTTCTTCAAATGTGTAAAGTGTTCGAGGCATCTTTGTAAAATGAAAAAGACTGCTTTATTGAATTTCATAGCAATACAATGCATTAAAAAATATTTCTTTGTTCTTTGCAATGTAATTTTTTTAATTTGTGATACATAGTCAACGTACCTATATGTGAAATATTATTTGGTTTATGTTATTTTTTGAATTTAAGCTTTAATTATTTATTTTAGTTTGTTTTTACATAGAATTTTATGTACTTTATTTACAATTTTTTATTATTTTTATGTATGAACTGAATAAATGTTCTAAATTACAAAGCGTTGTTTTTACTCCTTTGTTGAACTTTGTAACGGTGTAATTTTATTACACCACACCCCCCCCCCCCCCTTTAAAACCATTATCAAGTCAACTTTTTTTTAAAATAACTTATTTTTACAATAATTTACGCTCAAAAAGCCTAAAAAAATATTTAAAAATTTTTTTCCAGCAATATTTTAGGAAATCGTAACAAAGGGTAAAAGTAAGATTGGTTTTTATTTAGCCGAAAATCAGAGAATAAACATAGTTAGGTGTAGCATAGAATAATTATAGCATTATTAAGCCATTAGGAGGATATGGAATACAAAGAAGCTTACTTTAAATTGTCTTGTATATTTAGTCTAAGTGTCACATCCTGCCTAATATTTAACTTCGGAAGATTGTCATTTCGTAAAAAGCACATGCCTAGTTTTATATAGAAAAACGATAAAAAACATTTAGTTTTAATATAAATGCTTATATCTTCTAAACTAGTCGACGTAGACATAAAGTATGTATATGCGAGTAATAGAAAAAAGCTAAACCTTTGCAACACAAATAAAGACTGTTTTTTTTTTCAAAATTTTCTACTTTGAACTACAATATGTCCATACCCGCAGCACCAATCATCATCAAATAAATGTTAAAATATGCTCCAACCTGTTATCTTTTCAGAATATATAATTGAATATATATATATTTAATGGATCAACAGATATAACGGCTTTTATATAAAAACATCAAAACAACAACTATACTTTCAAATGTCCTTTTCGTCCTTAAAGGATGAGGTGCGCCACAAAAGATATATATTTTTGGAAAGCTAGCAATTGCAGCCATCAGGATAAGGTCATTAGGTTTTATACGCCGATACAACAGTTCCCTCAGAATCCCCATTTTCTTTTGCCGAACATTCAAGACCTTGAATGGTATTTCTGACTGTAGAAAAATGAGTTGTGCAGTTGAACCTGGTCCATAAAATAAAAAAAAAACAGTTCATTGTATCAATTGATGAAAATAGCTTAAGGCTTGAAATATATGGATCTAAAAATACAAAACGTTCTTCAAAGTGGCATACAATCGAATCAACTACTCATAAGGTCTATGTCCGAATCAATAAATTATCAATAAAATTATCAATAAAAAACTTCATAAATAAATTGAAATTGAATACATAAATCATTTCTACTGCATTTCTTCGACCCTATCCAGACCTATGCTCGTATACAGAATCACGATAATATTCAAATCCTTGAAGAACAGAACATAAACAATAAAAAATAATCAGCTTCCTACAAAAACCAAATTAAATTATTTTCTTTTCTCAAATTTTTTTGACAGTCCTGACAGTTCTCTAAGACATTTCGAACATCCAAAATATCAAAGAAAAAATTATTAATGTTGTTGAAAAATTGATGTCAACAATATGTATATATGAACATCATGAATTTAATGTACTTTTGAATTAAAAGAAAAAAACAAAAAAAAAAAACAAAACAAAAATAGTAATAACAGTAATAGAAATAGTTTTTGCACAGTAATAAATTTTTTTGGAGCTGAAAAATAATATTTGAATAGTTGCTTATTTGGCATTGCAAAGTCATAAAATCAAAATGTTTTCTATATGGTAATAAAGTTGAATAAAAATTATTTCTTATAGAAAAAAATTTCAATTTTTTAATATAAAATTTGAATACGTAAATATATACACACTGTACAGTTATTTTATATATATATATAAAATAATAAGCTCAATATAAATCATTTTAAATTTAAGTAAAAAAATAATCTATCATAAGAAAAACATTTATTACTTTTTTCTTAAATCTTCTTTTTCACATACATTCAGTGCCACATCGATGGAGGTAAATAGTTAAAATATTTGTTAGCCCCTTCTTGGTACATTTGTAGGTGTACAAAGAAAATAAAATAAAATTTTTTTATAATATTAAATTTTCATTTGTACCACTTTGTATTGGTAGTGAAATTGGATTTGTCTAATTACAAATATTTACTTGTAAATGGCACTAATAATAGGCCGTGACTTTCTAAACATCAAAAATACGATTGTGAGACGAGTTGTTAAACTTTTTTAATCATGTGTTTAATTTGTAATGCCTATACAATTTGACTATTTGACGTTAATAAACACTTCTTGCAATTTTACTAACATTTGTTTTTTGAATGTCATAAGACAAAAAAAATGAATAATAATATAGCAAACATATTAATTGATATTATATTTGATGATTGTTTTACATTTAAGAAAGAAAATTTAAGCATGAATTCATATTCATAATGGCGAGCATTGATTCTATAACTATTTTATAACAAATAAAAGCACTCACCTAATTGATTATTTCCTGCCACATTTAAATTTTACAAATTATTATGAACGTCAACATTTGAGGCGCCGCGAATACATAATTTAGGCGTTTATAAACTCAACACATTGTGCTACAATTTTGATTTGACGAATGTAAACACAAGACATTGTGTTTCAACTTTTTTTAGACGTTTCGAAAGTCGAGGACGCACTAATAATAGAAACTAATGTTAACAAACGTACAAAAAATTAAAAATAAAATGACTAATTTTTCTAATTTTAAAAATTATTCCAAGTTATATGATCTATTTCAACTATAAAGACATCAACATGTTAAGCAAAAAACTTTCTCTAACATTATAAATAATAAACAAAGCCAGAAGCAATCACAAGTATAGAGGAACATCAAATAGGTTAGACGAAACATGATATGCTATGAATTTCACAAAAGCTTACACCAGCACAAGCTGTTTTAAACATTAATTTTCACCAGAACTCCAACTCAATATAAAGAAAGGTGTAGTAGAAATTGTTATGCAAGACAACGGGAATCTCAAGAATACTGGTAAATTTAATAATGCTAGTAAAAATTGAGATGAAAAGAATAAGCGAATATTAATAACCGGACTTACGTTCAAATTTATCCTTCATTACACTATTAAAGATTTAGCGACAGAGAAGATAATCATCTCTATAGTAAGCGAGCATTCTAAAAAATTAATTCTAATTATAATCAAAATTCTTTGACTTGAATTAAAAGTTGTATTTTCAACTAGAAGAAAATAAAAGATTTTATCTTTTAAGGGTTCTTAATGTAATCTTGTTTGAACAAAGATTTTGGAAAGAAATATCCAAAAGTGTTTTGATGGTCTTCCTGAAAGGCTAGTTTTAATTTTAACAAAAGACGATTGAAGTTTTTAGTACATTAAAGTCGGCACAGTCCTTTACTTTATGGATCTTATCATATTATCCATGATTCTGTTCCCCGGCACATAGAACAGAATCTGAAGGCTCTTTTGAGGATTTTCTTCTAGTTGAAAAAACAACTTTTAATTAGTCAAAGAATTTGTATTTAACCTAATATCGTTCGTCGTCTAACAAAGTTTTGATTAAAAACTTTTGCAAATGGATTGAGGACTTCCTCTCGAACCGAAGTATACGTGTCGTTGTCGACAGTTTTATGTCAGACAGCTATGTAATAAATGCTGGCGTTCCACAAGGCTCTGCCTTATCACCTTCCCTTTTCTTGATTTTAACCATGATCTAGCAAAAATAGCCGATTGGGGTATCGTAAACAGAGTTGAGTTCAACACGTTCAAAATTCAAAGCTGTTTGATCTCTTGTAAAAGAGACCAACCCGCCCCCACCCTGCGATTTCAAGGATAAAACTTACAAAGGTCAGAAAATCTAAATATTTTAGGCATGCAGCTAAACCAAAAAATGCAGTGGAATGAGCATATTTTTGATATAGCTAAGAAGGCTGCCAAATGTTAGGGTTTTCTTTCTCGATGTAAAGCCTACTCCAAAAGATCTGGCCAATATCTATAAAGCATATATCCGATCTAAGATGGAGTACAATTCTCACATATGGGCTGGCGCCTCTCCAACTTCACTAGGTTTCCTGGACAAAATCCAAAATCGCGCCTTACGCCTATTTGGCGACCCTATCGTCCACTTAACCTTTACTATCCTCTTAGCACACGTCGAAATGTTGGAGCTCTCTCCCTTTTTTATATATATCTTGTTGGAAATGGCACTTGTTCTAATGAAATAAAATCACTAATGCCTCCCCTCAAACTATTCCGGCGTAATACTAGGGAGATGCACAAGTGCACATTTCTACACTGTGGAAATACGTAGGCGGTCTAAAACTGGTTTTGGAAATTCTTTTATTGTAAGAACTGCCAAAATGTGGAACATGCTCCCATCTCACGTGTTCCCCACCGAAAAAAATGCTTCATTATACAATTTGCAACTTTTCAAAAAGAACCTCTTCAGGTTCGTCTCCTACTTACCTTCCAATTCTCCTCTATCATCCTTTTTCCCTCCAAATCCTTTTTTTCCTTACCCACACCTACAATAATTTTGTATAAAGGAATCCTTTCCTAGTGTTTGGGTAGCGTGTAAAAAAAAAAAAAAAAAAAACAGCTAAACGTGAAAATTCAACATTGTCATATTGAGATAGGCAAATTTTACATCGTTTAATTCGTACAGCCATTTTTTTTATTTCGTGTTTCAGCATTGCGAACAAATCATGGGGCATTAACAATGTTTCGCAATACTTTGTTTTGAAACGTTTGAATATGTTTGGCACAAACTGGCTTAAGCATTTGATTGTAGATCAAAACTTTGTTATATGTCGAAAGTGTAGATGTTCGCCCAATTAGACAATGCAACAGTTTGTATTTCAGATCTAGTTCTAGTTTTTATTTCTAAACGTGCTCTCTTCATCTAAGCTTTGGATCATGCGTCAAGCGTCAAGATATTTTACAGAATTTTGATATGGTATGACGATATTATTTTTTCTTACAAGAATGTGCGACTCAAGTATTAAATTCGTATCTGGATTTTGCTTCATTTAATTTAATTCTCCACCTTTTACACCAAATGGAGACTTTATTATTGGCTGGTTGCAATTTATTTATATTTTTATTGATTTCTAATATAGCCGTATCATCTGCAACAAAAAATTAAAAGTAAAATATTTTTTACCACAGAAAAAAATCTGTTAATGCTGAATGAAAAATTCACGAAATACGTGAATATGTAGCCGCACAGAAACCATATGATCCATTTAAAACATAACAATGAATGATTGTAATGATGATATCTTAATGAACAATAACAAATACATACATTTAACAATATTAATGTTAGAATTCCAGATTGAAATAAATTAGTAACTAGACAATTAAATTATGAATGTATAAAAGTATAGTAAAGCTTATTACAAACCATAAATGAATATCAAAAACAGTAGATACACTTCTGTACAATACTAAAGCAAAAGGAAGGAGAGTGGAAGTGGCAAGTGGAATTAACACTGACACCCAAAACTGACCAGAATGAACGAAAATGAATACTTACCCGGTATAGCGTTAATAAATAATAATTTTTTTTTTTTTTTTTTTTTTTTGCGTGGATTGGTGGGAATCTTCATAGACACAATGAGCCCCGTAGCTTCCATTGTGTGCCAGATTTTTACTGACTATACCACACCCCTCTCATTAATACTAGTCCGACGGACTAACCATTAATTTATTTCTATTTTGATTTTCTTAAAGAAAAAGTTTACGAAATTCTATCGCATTAAATCTAATGGCTTAGTTCTTTTAAGCCTTCTGACATCATTTTGATTATCTAGCAGTTGAGTGGTCTCAACGTTAACATAAACCCTCCAGACGAGCTATATGCTTTGTTGCATATCTTTTTATTTCATTTTCTATGCAAGGAATTTTTAGATCTCTGTGCAAATCACTGTTGCGAACATACCAGGGGGCATTTACCATGTTGCGCAAGACTTTATTTTGGAATTTTTGTATACAAAGTACATGTGTTCGTTTGCCACATCCCCATATTTGTATGCCGTACAACCATATCGGTTTGATTATCTGATTATATAACAATAACTTGTTATGTATAGGTAATTTAGAATTACGACCTAAGAGCCAGTACCTTTCTCTATATTTATTTTCAAGCTCAAATTTTTTCTTTTTGACGTGCTCTTTCCATCTAAGTTTGACATCTAATGTCATTTCTAGGTATTTAGCATTGTTTTCTTGGGGTATATTGACCTCATTCAGATTTACCGATGGTTGATTTTCTAATTTTTTATTTGTAAAATTTACATGTACTGATTTTAACTCATTGAGTTCCATTTCTTTGTCCAGAGGTATAGCTTGTCGCTTGCTCTTTGCAATTTATTTGTAGCCTCGTCAATATTTGATCCTACTGTCATCAACGCAGTATCGTCAGCGAATGTAGCTACAGATATATTTTCTATTTGTGGTAAATCATTGGTGTAGAGCAAATACAGTATGGGACCCAGAATACTACCTTGAGGCACACTCGTTTTAATATCTCTAATAGTAGAATACTCTTCGTCTTGTTTTATTCTGAATAGTCTGTTTTCTAGATATGATGAGAGTATATCTACGTATTGTTTAGGTAACATATTGTTTAGTTTATTTATTAAGCCTCGATGCCATACTTTATCAAAAGCTTGGGCTACATCTAGAAACATACTTTCTTTTCCTCTAAAGCTTTTTCTATTATGTCTGTTATTCTATGAATTTGATCGATTGTCGAGTGCTTAGATCTAAAGCCAAATCATTCGAATCAAAAATAATTTTCCAAATAATTTTGATACTATTGGTAGTAATGATATTGGTCTGTAGGATTTGACCTCATTTATGGGCTTTCCTGGCTTTGGTATCATAATTATCTCTGCTATTTTCCACATATTCGGCACATACCTTATTCTTATAGCAGCGTTTATAATGCGTGTTAGCATTATTATAGCTTTTTCGGAAGTTCTTTCAGGACTTTCAGGATGTAATTAGATCAAAACCTGGAGCTTTTTTATCTCTGAGTTTTTTAATTTGTTCAACTATTTCTCTCTCTGAAAATGGTGATATGACATTTTCTTGCCAATTATTATTTTCTTCAGTGAGATCATCCGAATCTGTCTCGTCTGGACAAAAAATTTCTTCAAGATGATCTGCGAATGTTTCAGCTTTATTTTTATTATCTCTCGCCCATTCACCGCTTTTCATTCTGATTGGCGGGATTTGAGAGATCGAATTTTTTGTACTCTTTGTTGCTTTCCACAACGAGTAGTTATTTTCTCTTTTAGCTGATAAATTTTTTTATATATTTTTCAAAATTTTCATTTTTAAGATCTTTAATTTTTCTTTTAAGATTCTGAGTTAACCTATTTAGCAGAGTTTTGTCTGCCTGATCACGCGATTGTTGCCATCTCCGTCTAGCTCTTCTTTTTATTTTTATCATATTTAATATTTCTCTAGGGTAGTTGAATCCTACCGATTTATATTCACAATTTTTTGTATTATTCCATCCAGCATTTTGAATAATTTTAATAAAATTTTCTACTTCAGAATCTATAACACATTTGGATCTTAGTTTTGTTTTCTATTTCTTGTTTAAAGCTAGCCCAATCAGTTGCCTTGTTCGTTAGCAGAGATTTCGACTGTTTCTTAATAACCTTTTCATATAGATTTAGTATGACTGCAGAGTGATCTGAGTCCAAATCATGGTTATCTTCTAGCTTAATATAATTGGGTGAAATTTTTTTTGTTATATAAAAATCAAGCAGATAATGATGAATAAATAAATAATGATGAACAAATTTAAACAATTATAGACGTTATTAATAATATTTAATACACATAATATGAAAAAAATATACTACAGACCCAGTCAGATTTCCTTTTCGATTTATATTTAGACTTTTTTAGAGGCACACTCGATTTTATTTAATTAATCACTATTGAATGAAAATCTTATCTTATTACTTCGAATTTAAATTTTTTGTTTGTTTTGTTTAAATTTATCATTCAGCCGTTGTTCAAGTTTTATTCAAATCTTAAATCAAAAAACAAAAAAAAAAAAAAAAAAATATAGAACAAATTTTTGGGTTTTTCTTTAAAGAATATGATTTGAATTGAAATGATTATCTCTCTGTTCTACACACTTTTCTATTCTACAACATTCTGAAATCTTAATAAATAAATGAAAGTGATATTGATTTTCTATAAATGTGATAATCGATTTCATTTTATTTTCTTTTATACAATCTACAAAGTTTTTTTATTTAATTTTTGTTTTTATTTTTATTTATAAGGATAATAAAGGATTCAATAGAATTGAATAGAATCTAATGAAGTCTTATTGTTAATTTTCTTTAAGTTTGATTATCAAATCTGAAAAAAAAAACCAAAAAATAAAAAAGGAACATTTTTTTCCGGAAATAAAGTATAGTTTTAACTTTTTTAATCAATAAGCAGGATAAATCATTAGGAGGTCAGTATTGTTAGTTTTTCCTACATTTCTAATTTTCTATTCTTCTATCATTAATATCAGTTGTTTGTGTAATATTTTATATTACATGTCCTAATTATTCATAATGTTTTCAAATTTATTTAATTCAATTTTTTTTTTTTTTTTTTTTTCTGATGAATTTTAACTGAATATGAATTTGTTCTAAGAATATAGCTACGCTATCAGAATTGATTTTATTTTCAATAGTTTTAAATTTTGAACATTTCTACGGGCATTATGAAAAAAATTTTATATACAGTTTTATTTACTATACCCACTATTTTTTTTTTTTTATTAAAGTACTTACATTGGAATAGGTAACTTAAATTTAGAAAAAAATCAATATTTTCAAATGTTTTTTTTAATATCATTTTACAAATCAAGGAAAATATAAAATACCGAATGTCCAAAATAAAAATTCGAATGACTAAAATCTCACTAAATAATTATAGAATTTCCAAATTTTTTTTTCTTGTTATATTGCCAATAACTTCGGTAAAACGACCCCTTGTCTCTCTGGTTCGACAGAGTAAGTAATATTTAAAGATTTTTTTTTTTGTTTTAATTTATAAGGTCTAAAACATTGCAACCTCCATAAAGTATTGTAACCTATAAATACCTATTATTCATCTTACCTTGCATTTCAATATTAATTCTATCTAATAATATCTGTGGAACTCTTATATAGATCAACATGAAGAACGTATTAATTGACCCATTTTTTACATTATTTACAGGATAGCTGTGATTATAAGCTTATTCTTCTTTTGTGCTTATATGCTTATAAACTTATTCTTCTATAAGCAGGATAGCTGTGCTTAGACCTTATAAGCTCTATTATTGAATTTGAATACCCAAACTTGAAACCGTTCTGAATTGACTAGTGATGGTATTATTCTGGATCACACACTCAATTTTAAAGCACATTTCAATTCCATTATTAATAAAGCTAACTCTATACTAGGATTTATAATCCACTGAACCAAAGAGTTTACAGATTCAAAAACAAATCAAAACATTATTACAAAACATAAATTACAATACATTTCCACATCACATATGTAAGACCGACACTTGAATATACTTTGCGTATTTCACGTATTGAAACACTATTCAGCGTAAATTTTTACGCTTTGGACTACGTGCGTTTTCATGGTCCGAACCCTTTTCAACTTCCTCCTTATGAAGATAGGTTGTTTTTGATCGACTTGAAATATCTCTAACAAACGTCGACTGGTGTCTGATATTACGTTTATTCATCAAGCTATTACCGGGAATACTCTGGCACCTACAATTTAGGACTTAATAACTTTTAGAAAGAATTCAAGTAATTTACGTTCCGTTGGCTTGTTTAATACTGCTAACCATAGTACTGACAATAGTAAATTTGAGCTTGGTGTCTAAATGTTACGTGAATCTCTTAATAAGCTAGAACCTCAAAATTAAAGCTGTATAATCGATAAATACTTGCTGTAACTAATATTTGCTCTTTTTCTACTTTTTTATGGTATTTGAATTTATCTTTTTAACACTATTAAAACTAGTTTAAATTTTTAACATCCTAAAACTAGTCCGACGGACTAACCATTAATTTATTTCTAGTGTTATGTTCTTAAAGAAAAAATTTACGAAATTCTATCGTATTAAATCTAGTGGCTTAATTCTTTTAAGCTTTCTGATATCATTTTTGATTATCTAGCAGTTGAGTGGCCTCAACAACGTTAACATGATCGTCCAGACAAGCCAAATGCTTTGCTGCATATCTTTTTATTTCATTTTCTATGCAAGTAATTTTTACATCTCTGTGCAAGTCACTGTTGCGAACATACCATTTGAGGCATTTATCATGTTGCGCAAGATTTTATTTTAGATTTTTTGTATACAAAGTACATGTGTTCCTTTGGCACATCCCCATATTTGTATGCCGTCGTACAACCATATCGGTTTGATTATCTGATTATATAACAATATGTTGTTATGTATAGGTAATTTAGAATTTCAACCTAAGAGCCAGTACATTTCTCTATATTTATTATGAAGCTCAATTTTTGTTTTTTTACAATCTTACCACTCAGCAACATGATGCAAGCTTTCGTCTATAATAGATGTTTAATTTGCTTAGAGCAAGCAAGATCTGACAGTACTAACAATGGGTATTAAAAATATTCTCAAAACCGTATACTAGTATGCATTAGTATGGGCATTCAATTTTAATGTATACTGTGAATAGATTTCATTACTAATTTTTAATGTCATTCACAAGACGATTCTGATATCTTACGAATACGAAGTATAAATAAATAACGAAATTTAATAAGATGTTCAAAATTTGAAATTTTATTATAATGTCAGAAGAAATTTATATCTGACCAAAAACATTACATTTTTTTATGTACATCAGAGAATAATTCACTTATTTTTTTGTTTCATAAGTATAGAAAACTATCGTAGGATGATAGAACAATGGGTAAAGTAAAACATAAAATATTGTTTTGGTTTTTCGTCGATAGTAATAAAAAAAAAAAAAAAAAAAAAAACTTTCAGAATAATAAATTGAATTTTAAAATTATTTTTCAATACATTTTCAATAAGCGATACACAGTTACATACAAATAAATATATTCAATATGAATAATGTATATGTTAAATATATGTGAATTGCATTAAAAATAAAGTTATATAAATGTATGTAGGTATATTGATTTTATCAATTTGATGTCGAATAATTTTATATAACTTAAGAGTATTATGAAAATTTAAAAAAAATGTTATACTTACATACTTACATACCTTTAGAACCGTACACAAATGGTTAGAATAAGTAATGTCCTTAGTAACGAAAAAATTTTAAAGAATAGAAAAAGCGTACCACCGGGTGCGTAATTTTGGACCAATTTTGTTTAAAATATATATTGACGATATCATGCGTCTGAATCTAAGCGTAGAGTTTCAGTTATTAACTGATGTATAACAAACAGACGAAACCACTTTTTCATCCATTCAACATGATCTGCATTTGATTTGTCAGTGGTTCACTAATCAACCAATTAATAAACCATTTAATACAACAAATACTTAGATATTCGTTGAAAAATTAATACCCAAAAATTGTTCAAAATTTTAATAACCTTGGCCTAATTATAGACAATTGGTCTAACTGGAGCTACCACATAGACCGAATTATAAGAAGTATTACTCCATAGTTATTTATACTTAGAAGATTAAGTGAAATATTAATCGATAATGCTATTTTTACTATTTATTTATCATTCAGCAATTCCCATATTTGTTATCTTAACCCGTTATGGAGCAGATTTCTATATCAAGCTACATAAAAATAGTGCATAAAAAATGTATACTATATCAAGCTTGTTCAGATAAATTTCCTAAACAAGCTTGATATAGTACATAAAAAATGCATTAAAATAACTCAGGACCATACTATTCCAGTCCATACCCTGAAAAGTTAGCTTATCAAACATTATTAAATTTCAGCTTCTAACAACTGCATTCAAAATTATAAACAATAAAATTAAGCACAGCTTGAAATAGAAGTGTAGACGCTCCATAATCATAATACTAGAAATAAAACTAAATTTTATCTGTTTCTCTTTAGAACAACTCATCAAATCAATAATTGTCTATATAATTGCTTAAAAACTTATAAGGATTTGCTAACACAATTAAAATTAATACTAGATCTCAAGTTGTTTAAAATTAAAATTAAAACAATTAAACCAAACTAAAATAAGATCTTCAAAACCCAAAGAAACCTAACGATAAGCTGATAAGCCCAATGTGGGTGTCGCAGTAGGTAAAACACCCGCCTTTCAACCGAAATGAGGTTAGATTTCTGAGTAAAGCTAAATAATTTATAGGTATTTTGACCTGGTCCAGTACCCTGCGCTGTTGAGATAATGTAAATGATAATAAAAATAAATTAGCCCACATCTTGTGGAAAGGAAATAAATGCAGATAAACTGATAAATAAATAAATAAATAATCAACTAACAATAATAAATTGATTGAAAAGATGAGTTTACATTAAAAATTGCAAAACATAAAAAAAAATAATCTAAAAAATCAAAAGCATGTAAGTAAGAAATGAATAATGATAAATTATTATAATCTAAATGTTTGCAATATATAATACATAGGTACAAATCAATGATCTATGTTTAATCAATGACTATATACAACATAAGACATCCAATCCAGAGTAAAAATTTTTGTAATCAAAACTAAAATATGACAGTTTTTTTCACGACTGGGTCCACATCTATTGATAGAAAATATTTCAACGAAATTTTAAAATTTTATAACAAAACCGTTATAATTGTTATAACTGTTATAAACACTTATTTTACCATCATATTGTAGATTTCGTATATTATTGCCTTAATAGTATTAATACCATGTTGCCTTAATAGTATTAATACGTATTAAATGCATGTGTATGTAACATATAGCTGTTTATAAATAGTATAGTAATTGTTTTGAGTTAAAATTTTGCCATCATCAAATTTTGCCATTTTGCCATAAAAAAAAAATAAAACAAATAATTTTATGAGAAATTGCGGTCTTGTATACATACAGCATACAGATACAGTGTACATTCTCGTAAAAAGATAATAAAACTACCATGTTATATAGTCATTGGTTTGATGAAATGATAAAAAGGCTTCTTCAAATGGCTAAGACTGATGAATAAGAGAATATCATACAGAAACTGAATATATCTTTAAAGATTGAATTCCATTTTATGGGATATTGATTACCTATATATATTCGTAAGATTTGATTACCATTTGTACATAATTATTATTACAAATACATATTTTTTTTCTTCCAGATAGAAAAATATCATCAAAAGAACCTTCTATTATTCTACTTTTCTGGCGAGAACGAAGTGAAGCACTGTGCTGATTTTAATTCCTATCCTTTTGCTAAAATTAAAACTATAGTCTTTTACACAGTAATAATTATCAATATAATTTTGGTTCTATTATACTTTATTTGACATTTTCGATCAATCAAAATCCCATTAAAGTTATTAATTACTGATGTCTAAAACAGTTCTAAAGGTTTCAGTTCGTTTTAGCTAAGCATAATAATTCTACACATTGAAATTATTGAGAAAGACAACTTTTGTAGCATACAAGTTTCTTTAATTCGTGTATTATGATTGAGATATTGAGATCTTTATTAATATTAACGGCTTTAATATGTGATTTTGAATCAAAACTTCTTTATATATGTTGAAAGCATATATCTTTGTAATTCGGTTCTAACTCTTGTTTCTAATTCTTTCACGTGCCCTTTGCAACGGATCTTTTACATCAAGCGACTCAAGAGTCATTATAAGATATTTTGCAGAATTTTGATATACTATGACGATATTGTTTATTGTGACCGGAATAGACGACATTATCTTATATATACTAATTTTGTTTTTGTCTGAAGCCTTTTATAACAACAACAATAATAATGAAAAAACAGTTCATTATGAATGAACGAATGCGAATTGAGAGAATAAATCAATTTTTTTTTGTTAATAGATTATGGACATTTGTAGTGTGGTAGGCCGGAGTGGACAACATTATCTTATATATACTAATTTTGTTTTTGTCTGAAGCCTTTTATAACTACAACAATAATATTGAAAAAATAAATACATACATTATGACTGAACTAATTCGAATTGAGAGAATGAATCAATTTTTTTTTAATAGATTATGGACATTTGTGGTGTGGTAGGCCGGAGTGGACGACATTATCGTATATATACTAATTTTGTTTTTGTCTGAAGCCTTTTATAACAACAACAATAATAATGAAAAAACAGTTCATTATGAATGAACGAATGCGAATTGAGAGAATAAATCATTTTTTTTTTGTAATAGATTATGGACATTTGTAGTGTGGTAGGCCGGAATGGACGACATTATCTTATATATACTAATTTTGTTTTTGTCTGAAGCCTTTTATAACAACAACAATAATAATGAAAAAACAGTTCATTATGAATGAACGAATGCGAATTGAGAGAATAAATCAATTTTTTTTTGTTAATAGATTATGGACATTTGTAGTGTGGTAGGCCGGAGTGGACAACATTATCTTATATATACTAATTTTGTTTTTGTCTGAAGCCTTTTATAACTACAACAATAATATTGAAAAAATAAATACATACATTATGACTGAACTAATTCGAATTGAGAGAATGAATCAATTTTTTTTTAATAGATTATGGACATTTGTGGTGTGGTAGGCCGGAGTGGACGACATTATCGTATATATACTAATTTTGTTTTTGTCTGAAGCCTTTTATAACAACAACAATAATAATGAAAAAACAGTTCATTATGAATGAACGAATGCGAATTGAGAGAATAAATCATTTTTTTTTTTTAATAGATTATGGGCATTTGTAGTGTGGTAGGCCGGAATGGACGACATTATCTTATATATACTAATTTTGTTTTTGTCTGAAGCCTTTTATAACAACAAAAATAATAATGAAAAAACAGTTCATTATGAATGAACGAATGCGAACTGAGAGAATAAATCAATTTTTTTTTTAATAGATTATGGACACTTGTAGTGTGGTAGGCCGGAGTGGACGACATTGTCTTATATATACTAATGTTGTTTTTGTCTGAAGCCTTTTATAACAACAACAATAATAATGAAAAAACAGTTCATTATGAATGAACGAATGTGAATTGGGAGAATAAATCAATTTTTTTTTGTAATAGATTATGGACATTTGTAGTGTGGTAGGCCGGAATGGACGACATTATCTTATATATACTAATTTTGTTTTTGTCTGAAGCCTTTTATAACAACAACAATAATAATGAAAAAATAGTTCATTATGAATGAACGAATGCGAATTGAGAGAATAAATCAATTTTTTTTTGTTAATAGATTATGGACATTTGTAGTGTGGTAGGCCGGAGTGGACAACATTATCTTATATATACTAATTTTGTTTTTGTCTGAAGCCTTTTATAACAACAACAATAATAAGGAAAAAACAGTTCATTATGAATGAACGAATGCGAATTGAGAGAATAAATCAATTTTTTTTTGTAATAGATTATGGACATTTGTAGTGTGGTAGGCCGGAATGGACGACATTATCTTATATATACTAATTTTGTTTTTGTCTGAAGCCTTTTATAACAACAACAATAATAATGAAAAAATAGTTCATTATGAATGAACGAATGCGAGCTGAGAGAATAAATCAATTTTTTTTTAATAGATTATGGACATTTGTAGTGTGGTAGGCCGGAGTGGACAACATTATCTTATATATACTGATTTTGTTTTTGTCTGAAGCCTTTTATAACAACAGCAATAATAATGAAAAAACAGTTCATTATGAATGAACGAATGCGAATTGAGAGAATAAATCAATTTTTTTTTGTTAATAGATTATGGACATTTGTAGTGTGGTAGGCCGGAATGGACGACATTATCTTATATATACTAATTTTGTTTTTGTCTGAAGCCTTTTATAACAACAACAATAATAATGAAAAAATAGTTCATTATGAATGAACGAATGCGAGCTGAGAGAATAAATCAATTTTTTTTTAATAGATTATGGACATTTGTAGTGTGGTAGGCCGGAGTGGACAACATTATCTTATATATACTGATTTTGTTTTTGTCTGAAGCCTTTTATAACAACAGCAATAATAATGAAAAAACAGTTCATTATGAATGAACGAATGCGAATTGAGAGAATAAATCAATTTTTTTTTGTTAATAGATTATGGACATTTGTAGTGTGGTAGGCCGGAGTGGACGACATTGTCTTATATATACTAATGTTGTTTTTGTCTGAAGCCTTTTATAACAACAACAATAATAATGAAAAAACAGTTCATTATGAATGAACGAATGCGAATTGAGAGAATAAATCAATTTTTTTTTTAAAAGATTATGGACATTTGTAGTGTGGTAGGCCGGAGTGGACAATATTATCTTATATATACTAATTTTGTTTTTGTCTGAAGCCTTTTATAACAACAAAAATAATAATGAAAAAACAGTTAATTATGAATGAACGAATGCGAACTGAGAGAATAAATCAATTTTTTTTTAATAGATTATGGACACTTGTAATGTGGTAGGCCGGAGTGGACGACATTGTCTTATATATACTAATGTTGTTTTTGTCTGAAGCCTTTTATAACAACAACAATAATAATGAAAAAACAGTTCATTATGAATGAACGAATGTGAATTGGGAGAATAAATCAATTTTTTTTTGTAATAGATTATGGACATTTGTAGTGTGGTAGGCCGGAATGGACGACATTATCTTATATATACTAATTTTGTTTTTGTCTGAAACCTTTTATAACAACAACAATAATAATGAAAAAATAGTTCATTATGAATGAACGAATGCGAGCTGAGAGAATAAATCAATTTTTTTTTTAATAGATTATGGACATTTGTAGTGTGGTAGGTGTAGTAGGGAGCGTGTCATTTGCCTGTATTTCTTTTGCCAGTAGTATGATTTGCCTGCAATTTGTTTGTTGATTAACCCTTTCCTACGAAAATCGGTTTTACATAGGGAAAAATTTTTTTGAAGTTTTTTTACGGTTTTATCTGTTATTCTAAGGCTTTTTGCATTTTGAGAGAAAAAAAAATAATGTGGTAGGGATTTGGGAGCCAATGAAGTTTGTACGATATATCGTACACTTTCTGTGAAAGGTACCAATATAAAATAAAATTTGATAAATTTAAAAATTATTTTAATTCAATTCAAAATAACAAAATTATCACAAAATTACAAATTTCTAATATAAAAAACAAAAAAAATTAACGAAAACTTAACTTTAATTCTATTAAAAATAACAAAAAAAAAAAATAACAATATACTTAATTCCAATACTTTTAAAAACAAAATAAAAAAAAATAAAAAGATTAAACAGTAGAATATTTGAGCAATATAAAAATTTTTCTATGTATATAAAATTATCTTTTTGTGTGAAAATTTTTAAACCAGTTATTTTTGCTGGTAATACATAAATCACATTGCATTTAATGCATTTAAAATATGTTCTTCCATTACATCCTACATTTTTACATCTTGTCTGCATTTTTCCTTCGTCATGCACAGGTAGATGATTTACCTCATCAGTTCTTTTTTCTTCCACTGGTCTACTTTCAAACCGCTTCTTGGAAGAATTTGGAGAGTATTCTGGAGTTGGAAAGGTTGATGTAGGACGACCTCGTTTTTTGGTTGTTAAACTGTATACATTAGAATTACTAAGCCATTTGCAACTTTAATTCTGAAGTGCATTAAATCCAATATATCCTTTTTATCAATTTTGCCCTTTTCGCAATCTTTTCGATTCAACAGCCATGATGAGGCCAAAGTAAAATCAATAAAATGCGATGTGACACGTAATGTCCACTTTTTTGATTTGAAAAAAAATCTGTAAAAACTTATCAACTGGTCTAAAAGATCAACACCTCCCATTGAGTTATTATATTCTTTTACAACTTGAGGTTAATTAAAGCTTACATATTCTTTTAATTTTTTATCGTATCGCCTTACAGTCTCTTCATTCCCAACCCCCATATAGTTTGACACCATATATATAGGTCGACTGTCATACCATTTACAGACTACAATTTTATTATCAATACTTACGGCCGTATCCATAACTCCTCTTCCTTTTTTTTGCAGGTCTATATCACTCAAAAGTGGAGGTTGACCGAATCGATTTATGCGAGCTGTCCCGGCTGCATTAATTTGTTTTTGAATTAAAATTTCTAAGAGATTGTATCCATTGAAGTAATTATCAAAAAACATTTTGTGCCCAGGAGTATGTAGACGTTCAGAAAGTTGAAGTACTACCGCCGTAGAAAACCCATATTTCTGTTGTAAGCTTGCATTAATTTCGCTCCCTTTACCTTGGTAAACGAGGAAATCATATGGAAAGCCCGATTTTCCGCATAAGCAATAAATTACCAAGCCCCATGGATTCGGGTTTTGTTTATAATAAACTTGTGTGCACGGGTGTCTACCTTTAAATGGAATAATTTGTTCGTCTACACAAACATTTTCCTCTACCTCTTCTTGCAAACACCGTTGTCTTACACAATCAATCAATGGTCTGGTTTTGATAAATTTATCGGTACAGTTTACTGGTATTTCCAAATTATTTATGAAATGAAGATGAAGACGCAACTGACTAAATCTTTGTAATGTCATTGAGTTTTGGAAAAGATCAATTTTAATTGTTGGATCCCAGTACAAAGATATTCTTGGGAGTATATATAAACCAATAAAAATTTTCATTTGCTCAACCGTTGTATTTTTATAATATCTTGTATCATTCTGTTTTGCATCTAGATTAGTATGAACAACCATTTTTTCAAACAAAGCATCCGTAAAAAATGATGCAAAATATTCAACAGGTTCATATATTTCAGAATAATAGTCAATATTCTCTCTTACAAAAGGAATAGGATTTGGGATGTAGGCTACTTTTTTCCACTTTATGTTTTGTTTCGACGTAACTTCGTATTGTTCCTGATTTATAAGAGGTTCAGATATGACTCAATTATTTCTATTATTGCATTCTCATCTATCACAAAATTTTCATTTAAATTTTCATTTGAACCTATTGCAACCGTTTTGAAGACATTTGGAATATCCTCAGATTCTTCTGGTATATTACTTTTGGCAGCTGTACCAATATCAAATTCAATTACGTCATCATTTCCCATTTTTTCAGTGTCATTTTTTTCTGCGAACTCTTCGTCGTCCTCAAAATCCGAACAATCAGCACATAACCGCTCTAAGGTGAACCTGATTTGTTCTTCAGACAAACCTTTCATAGTCTTTCAAGTAAAATATAAAATTTATTTTTTTACGTAAAGTTCCTTTATTTATATTTTGTACTATATATCGACCAAATCCCTTAACCAGATTTTGTACGATATATCGTACACACTTTTTATTTATAATTTAAAAATATTTATAATGCTTATCTAGAAATACTTACAATAAAATACTATAAATTAATATTTATTTATTATAAAAAATAAGATTTTATTGCTCTAAACCAAAAATAGCACTATTAAATTTAACTTTTGAAATTATGCTTCACTACATTTCACCATATTCAATGGAAACACTTGAGAAAAACACTAAATTTTTGACGTTTCGAATTAAATTTGATTATTGGAATAGATTTTTCATTATTGTAATAGATTTTCTCGTAATTTTTTTGAATTTTTAAAAAAGAAACGCTGATCTCTCTGGTAGTTTCGTAAGCAGGAAGACGACAAAAATTCTTCTACTATATATCGTACAAATTTGAAGAAAGGATTAATTTTATTGTCAACCGCTAATACAGCAGTATCACATTTTCAACGATATCTTTTAATATAGAATGGGAAGCAGAATACTTCCTTGGGGTACTCATGCATGTATTATATAGTTTATTTTAGAGTAATCTTCCCCCTTTTTAATTTAATATATTCGTTTTAATAAGTGAAATGCTAATAGCTTTCAAAAAGAAAACCTAAATCTAATACTCTACCTAAACATTGTCTATTACATTTTCCAATTAAATTTATTACATATATTTACTTTGATAATAATATTAAAAAAATAAATAAATAAAAAGCAAATAAAATTTAATTAAAAATACCTTTATATATATATTATTCTGCATTTATCTGGATGTTTGTAAGTTCGACGGAACGCTCCAACACATATACAAATTGCATATGTATACAAATGCATATATATATACAAATTGCTTTGGTGCTTTTTTTTAACCCCTGTCTACCATGCTGAACCTTTGCAGGAAAAATTGATTGCATGAACTATATTTTTTTAATTTAATGTTAGTCTTCTTCGCAAATAATAAGAAAAAATAATAAATAATAATAATAATATAAATAAAACAAACAATTTTTTTGATTTATAATAATAAGGACTAATAGAAATTTAATCAATAGTTTAATATGGTATAATAACCAAAAGGCAACAGCATTTAATACAAAAAAAAAACATAATTCACTCAAAGGTTATTCTTATTACTTAAAATTATACACAATAATACACATGTGTATCAGCATATTTGTTTTGTATAATATTATACATTATACTACTTTATTGCTTCTACCTTTTATTTTTGGCATTATTGTGTGCGTAACTCACTTCACTCAAAAAAAATTTTTTTTGTTTTTTTTTTATTATTTGCTGTATCTGTATTCTGTATGTTCTATATGCTCCATTCCAAAAATATTATTTTATTTTCAGTGTTAAGTGTTCACTTTTCACTTCACTGTTCAGGTTCATTGTTCAATCAACAGAACTTGATAGAAGTAGAGTAGGATAATTAACTCTACTTCTACGCCGGATAATAAAACATTTTTTTTTTAAATTGAAAATTATTGATGAAAATGTTTTTGTATTTTTTGTAAATTTTACCAATTTAGATACAAAATTTTGAATTATTTTTTAAAAATAACACAATACCATAATAACAGTTTATTCATATAGCAAAATAAGATCCCTATACAGCATACAAAAGACAAAATTTATATGAAAATAAGATCCCATTTTTAAATTTGCTCTCCCAGAGGCCACAATAACGCTAATACGGTATAATTTATACTAAATGGAACCCAACTAACGAAATATAACTAAATGGAAGTGAGTACGAGTATACCATACAAAAATACAAACATTTTATACAAATTTGTTGGTATGGTACTTCTTTTTCTGTTATATAAAAAAAAAAAAAATTAGTGTTAGGCCAATATAAACATAAATAAAAATAAATAAAAAGTGATATAAACATAAGTACTGTAATTTCGGAATAAAGAATCTAATGAAAGAAAAAAAGAAACTAGGATTTATTTTGCTTCCGTCATTTATGACGGGTTACAAAGCTAGTTTATTTATGTTATCTAACATTTTAGGTTTAAAATTGATATTAAAAATAAATTTTATAAAATTTTTATCTTTTAACAATTGTAAAATTTGAATTTGACAAAAGTGAATATTTTAACAAAATTAATAAATCTATTTTCTATTACTGGAGAAAGAAAATTTGGTTTTATAAATCCATTGAAAGTAAAAGTAATAATTTCTTTGTAAACAAAATTTAGAAACAGGAAATGGAATGAAAATTCAAAGTTCTCCAATTTTTATTTAACTAAGTTCTGAAAATAAATATTATCACATTAGCTAGTATAAAAAATAAATTTACGCGAAATGAATGTGATTTAATTGCTCATTAAAATTTTAAAACATGAGCAAATTTATAATAAAAATGAATTACAAAAACAAATTTGATATTTTAAATTATGAATTTACATAACAAACAAACAAAAAACAAACAAAAATTGTCAAATTGTTGTATAAACATTAAAGATACACACCAGCCAGCCACCATTAAGGATTTTTTTTTTTTAAATAAATTTTATTTAAATTTTATTTACTTTAAAAGTGAAATTCAAATCAAAATTTATTTTAAATTTTATTCCATTTATTTAATATTTTGGAATTTCTCTTTTTTTTTTTTTTTTGTTTGTAATCTTAATTCACAAAATTTAAATATTTTGGTAAATTGTGCAAATAAAATAATTTTCATATTTTTTTTGTTGTTGTTTTTCTTTGTGGTTTTAAATTTTATTTAAACTGAAATTTTTTTTAAGTAAATATTAAAAAAATTAATTTTTTTTTTTTTGATTTATTTTCGTTTATCGTAAATTTCCAATGAGTTTTAACCTTTCCCAATAAAATTCAGTAACAAATCAAATACACTCATCACAATTGATAAAAATTGATATATAATATAAAATTACTGAACTGAAAGTAAATATTGTTACTGGATGATGTCTATTGAACATCGTCCAATAATTGGAGCTTTGTTATTTATCACAAAGGTGTGAATGGAATGTTCTACTCAAATGAAACAAATTTATTACTGCTTCTGTAATTTTTGATAGATTTAATTTAATTAATTTACCAAAAGAAATATATCTAATTGTACGAGTTTGTAAGGGATAGTAGATGAACTGAACCGGATTCAAAATATTAAGTACATGCATAATAATTATATGTGTGAATTTACTAATTTATAATAAAAAACGAATTATATTATCGAATTTTAAGTAGAAACAAAAACACACACTTTTTTCGCTACTCTTATCTCTAAAATCTTATAATTCTATTTGAAAAATACACCCAATGTGTTTTATTTTGTTTATCTGCCTAAAAAAATGCTTGAAACGAACATTTATCTAAAATGGAATACTACAAAAGTTAAATATTTTTTTAAACATAAATATATAAAATACTAGTGAATCCCCTGTGCAATTTCACAGAAGTAGTTCTTTCATAATTTCGAGTTCGAATCTCGCTTACGTCATGAATATATGTACATATACAAAGTTTTTCAATTATTCTTTAACATTAATTTGGAATACATGTTCGTTGTCATTTAAAATAAAATTGCTATTATGAAGACAAAGTTTTACTTTACAATAGATGAACTGTTCCACATTTAAATTGGCTGCTATACCAATATAATGTTATTGTCTATGCCATGCCTTGTAGATATTACTGTAAATACCAAGCCATTGAAGCAGATAGGATGTTAATGGTTCAGTCTCGAAATTATAACAATAAACAATCTGATCATTTTAATGTGCTTGTGTTTTATTTATCCCCTATTTTTTCACTTCTTTAGTGACCTAATTTATTTGAACTTTTGTATTGCCCATGTACGATAAGGCGTAAACAATTCATTTTTAAATATTTGCCAACTCCATGATTGAATGTCGTAAAATATACAATTGTGTATTAATTATTACTGTTTTCTTTTATTTTTAGTTTGTTGGTATTTAATTTTAAATGTTTTCGGTTTTTGCCACCGTTTTGTATACTTTTTATTTTTTGTGTGGGGGAGTGTGTAACTATTTCAAATGTTTGAAATATTCACCACCATTAATTTCGCATAATTTTATTTTTGGATTATGAACTTGCTAAAATTTTCATATATTTTTTGTAATAACTATTCTTATTTTTATACTCCCCACGTTGTCGATGTTGTGTATTATATATAAGATATCAAAGTGAATCTGACTTATTAAATAACAGCAATATTATCTTACAGGTGTTACTTGTATTCAATAGATCAAATTATGTGTATTTAACCAAAACCAAATCCCTCATATTAGTTGCCACCATATATGCCACCTGCCGCTGACTAATATTATAGACCGTAAAGCTCAAATAAATGATTTTAAATAGTGATTTATTTTAAAAAAGAATTTTAATAATAAAAACGACAAAGTTAACGAAACGAAAAGCTTCGACATATTATATACACTAAGAAAGGGAACATGCCCTCCGGTTAAGATAAATAATAAAATTATGCCACAACACAATGATGTCAAATGCCTCGAAATGTATTTGCACCGAAGACTTACATGGATGAAACACATTGAAACGAAAAGAACTCAAATTAAACAAAAAAAACAACAAAATGAGTTGGCTCTTGAATAGAAAGTCTAAATTAAAATTATAATACAAAGCACTTTTTTAGAAAAGCATAATCAAGCCAATTTAGACTTATGGATTACAACTATGGGGAACAGCAATACCCTCTAATATTAAAAAATAAAAGTGGTTCAATCCAAAATATTAACAACCATAACGGCTGCACCATAGTATTTCAAAAAAATACTAACATATGCAAAGGCTGAAATATCCCTACTATCGAAGAAGAGATAGATAGCATTTGAAGAAAATACACATCAAAGCTGAAAATTCATCCCAATTCACTAGCACCTACTATTTGACATAGGTCACCACCGATTAAAGAAATGTGCTAAACAATCAAATAAGACCACATAAAACTGTAATAAATAGCTAATGATCTAGCAATGGTATGAATCATTAATTCAAGTTAGATTATAAGATAAAACAAATTATTAGTTTCTACATAAAAGAAAGATACATATGAGATTTAAAATATGACAGTTTACATAATATTACTCCTCTTCAATTAGACGAATTTTGCGAAATATGGAAAAAGAAAATTAAGAAAAATTACATTGTTTTCGTTTTAAATATTTTTTTTAATGACTACAAAAACAAAATTTTGTAACAAAATTTTATAAATATCAAATTTGAAATTGATTAATTTTAATCTAAGCCTAATATTTAATACGACTGCCATGCACCGGTATAACCGTTTCACGCAAGGAGTTGTTCATGGAGTTAATAAAAGTTTTGATAATCGCTATCTGTAATACTCTCCCAAGGGGTTAGTCCCCATATTTATATACATAGTCCCCACAGTTAATCCATAATGACTTTTTCCAAATAACAAAAAAATTCACAAAAAACGATCCCGATTTTTTCTTTTCTTTTTATTGCTTTTATTTATTTCACTTTATTATGTAGTTTAATGAATTTAAAGGGGGGACTTATCCCTTTTACAGAATATTTAACTTAATTATTTGATAAAACAATTATTTGGTATCCACAATTTTATTGAATTTTTTTTGTGGATTTTAACTTTTTATTTCTGGATTTCGGTTTGTGGATTTACTCACCAACCCCTCCCAAGCTATCTGAATTTGTTTTCTTAGAGCTTCTATTATCTATGTACTACTTTGTTACACTTTTTTCTTCATAATCCCCAAATATTTTTAATACGAATCAGATCTGGACTATAAGGGCCACTTAATATCACTTAAGTACTTTTTCAACTACCAGTATCCAACACCTGGATATTATTTAACCTGAATTTTATTCAAAAGTTTTAAATAGTTAAATTTTTTTTTTTTTTTTTTTTGCGTGGATTGGTGGGAATCTTCATAGACACAATGAGCCCCGTAGCTTCCAGATTGTGTGCCAGATTTTTACTGACTAAACCCCACCCCTCCCATTAATACTAGTCCGACGGACTAACCATTAATTTATTTCTATTTTGATTTTCTTAATGAAAAAGTTTACGAAATTCTATCGTATTAAATCTAGTGGCTTAGTTCTTTTAAGCCTTCTGACATCATTTTGATTATCTAGCAGTTGAGTGGCCTCAACGTTAACATGACCCTCCAGACGAGCTATATGCTTTGTTGCATATCTTTTTATTTCATTTTCTATGCAAGGAATTTTTAGATCTCTGTGCAAATCACTGTTGCGAACATACCAGGGGGCATTTACCATGTTGCGCAAGACTTTATTTTGGAATTTTTGTATACAAAGTACATGTGTTTGTTTGGCACATTCCCATATTTGTATGCCGTACAACCATATCGGTTTGAGTATCTGATTATATAACAAAATCTTGTTATGTATAGGTAATTTAGAATTACGACCTAAGAGCCAGTACATTTCTCTATAGGTACTTATTTTCAAGCTCAAATTTTTTCTTTTTAACGTGCTCTTTCCATCTAAGTTTGACATCTAATGTCATTCCTAGGTATTTAGCATTGTTTTCTTGGGGTATATTGACCCCATTCAGATTTACCAATGGTGGTTGATTTTCTAATTTTTTATTTGTAAAATTTACATGTACTGATTTTAACTCATTGAGTTTAATTTTCCATTTCTTTGTCCAGAGTTATAGCTTGTCGCTTGCCCTTTGCAATTTAATTGTAGCCTCGTCAATATTTGATTCTACTGCCAACAACGCAGTATCGTCAGCGAATGTAGCTACAGTTATATTTTCCATTTCTGGTAAATCATCGGTGTAGAGCAAATACAGTATGGGACCCAGAATACTACCTTGAGGCACACCCGTTTTAATATCTCTAATAGTAGAATACTCTTCGTCTTGTTTTATTCTGAATAGTCTGTTTTCTAGATATGATGAGAGTATATCTACGTATTGTTTAGGTAACATATTGTTTAGTTTATTTATTAAGCCTCGATGCCATACTTTATCAAAAGCTTGGGCTACATCTAGAAACATACTTTCTTTTCCTCTAAAGCTTTTTCTATTATGTCTGTTATTCTATGAATTTGATCGATTGTCGAGTGCTTAGATCTAAAGCCAAATTGATAATTTGGAATCAGATTACTATTTTCTATGATCGGTCTCATTCGAATCAGTAATAGTTTTTCAAATAATTTTGATACTATTGGTAGTAATGATATTGGTCTGTATGATTTGACCTCATTTATGGGCTTACCTGGCTTTGGTATCATAATTATCTCTGCTATTTTCCACATATTCGGCACATACCTTATTCTTATAGCAGCGTTTATAATGCGTGTTATCATTATTATAGCTTTTTTCGGAAGTTCTTTCAGGACTTCCGATGTAATTAGATCAAAACCTGGAGCTTTTTTATCTCTGAGTTTTTTAATTTGTTCAACTATTTCACTCTCTGAAAATGGTGATATAACATTTTCTTGCCAATTATTATTTTCTTCAGTGAGATTATCCGAATCTGTCTCGTCTGTTGATGATCTGCGAATGTTTCAGCTTTATTTTTATTATCTCTCGCCCATTCACCGCTTTTCATTCTGATTGGCGGGATTTGAGATATCGAGGTTTTTGTACTCTTTGTTGCTTTCCACAACGAGTAGTTATTTTCTCTTTTAGCTGATAAATTTTTTATATATTTTTCAAAATTTTCATTTTTAAGATCTTTAATTTTTCTTTTAAGATTCTGAGTTAACCTATTTAGCAGAGTTTTGTCTGCCGGATCACGCGATTGTTGCCATCTGCGTCTAGCTCTTCTTTTTATTTTTATCTTATTTAATATTTCTCTAGGGTAGTTGAATCCTACCGATTTATATTCACAATTTTTTGTATTATTCCATCCAGCATTTTGAATAATTTTAATAAAATTTTCTACATCAGAATCTATATCACATTTGTATCTTAGTTTTGTTTTTATGTTTATTTTGTTTTCTATTTCTTGTTTAAAGCTAGCCCAGTCAGTTGTCTTGTTCGTTAGCAGAGGTTTCGACTGTTTCTTAATAACCTTTTCATATAGATTTAGTATGACTGCAGAGTGATCTGAGTCCAAATCATGGTTATCTTCTAGCTTAATATAATTGGGTGAAATTTTTTTTGTTATATAAAAATCAACCAGATCAGGAGTTTTATTTCTATCAGTTGGCCAATAGGTTGGCTTACCGGTAGATTGGTAAATGCAGCCTTTTTCTTTTATAGCTTTTCTTAGCTCTCTTCCTCTCGTAGAGGTTACTCTAGACCCCCAATCTATGTGCTTGGCGTTGTAGTCACCTCCCAGGATAAATCTTTCGCCAAGTAGTTTAAGAATTTCTTCAAACATGTTATTCTTTATGTTGTATTTGGGTGGACAGTATAATGCGCCGACACAAAGGCTTTGTTTAACAGACATAATTCGTAGCACGATTAGTTGGAATTCATCTATTTCTAGACTAAGTTCCTCGTGGTGCTTAATATCTTTCTTTATTAAAATTTAGCTACCACCTCTGGGTGTATTACTCGGATGGTTTGCGCTGTAGCATATATAGTCATTTATTTTAAGCGATGACTTATCTGTCATATGTGTTTCTGTCAAGAGACATACATCAATATTTTGTGTTCTCAATAGAATTTCCAAATTATTTTTCTTGTTCAGAATACCATTGGCATTCCACGTGATTATACGAAGTGCGTTCTTAACCATGCCTTGCGGATTTATTTTTTGGTTATATATTTTTTGGTTGTAAATAGTTAAATAAAAAATTAATATTATCTTTTTGGCTGTGTGCGATGGTGCATTATCATGTTGAAAATTTAACCTTTCAGTTGCGACAAATAGTTCCAAAACTGATGGTTTCAAGTGACTCTCCATGATATATCTAGCTATGTACACATCTGCGGTTACTTTTGACTTTAAAAATGGCAACTCATTCTACCCACTCATATAGTACCTAGGTTTTGCTAGGTACTTCTTGAATGCACACATCATTAAGACATTCTTCGCATTTGCTATGCACTAGTAGTCTACCACCTTCGACATGGAGCTTGAATTTGAACTAGTTAGGAAACACAAAGTTACTTCATATTTCTTTAGTACAATTCGGATATTACTATGCGCCCTATTAAGTTGAGTGGTAATTTTTTAAAAGAAATCTCCTTCTAATAGCTTTCTTCGAACAGTTGGATGTTGATATTACAGCTCCTCTTGCGCTGACAACTTCTGCTCGCAGTTTTGCGTATATTCTAAAGCTATTCCGTTTGGAACAAAGTACCACAAATTTATCTTCCACTACTGAAGTTTTTCGTGGTCTACCAGATCTTTTACAACGTTCTGTATTCCTAGTACTTTAAATTTTTTAGTAAGATCAGCAACAGATGATCCCCCCACGTTCTATTCTCTCACAAATATCATGTGTTGACAACCCAACCCTTCCATAAAGCGATTACAACGCTTTTCACCATCACTTTTAATAACTAAAGTCTAAAAGTTTTTTTATCCTAAATTTTGGCTATTCATATGAAAAATTATTTACTTTTTTGTTGTGTGTATATTAACAGTACATTAGAACTTTAATGTATCTGATATAAGATAAAGGCAAATTTAGGTGAATAAAAGAAAATTGAAAATTGAAAATTGAAATAAAAATATTGAACAGACTTCTTTCTTACCTACTCAGTTGATTAACATTTGTAAATTTTGGGAACTGTTGATGAAGTGTTATTTTTTTCGGCTGTCATATATGCACGTGAGAGTGTTGTAAGACTCAATAAATTTCGCTGTAGAATTATTACTATATAATTTAATTATCTTACCACGTGTCTCAACTCCTACACAAAATATGTAAAATAGTATTAACTTGTTTCAACCTTGAAATTCGCTAATATTTCTCCTACCAAATTATTATAATTATTCTGCTAACCCTTAATATTTCCCAGTATACCAAAAATAAGTTGAAAATAAATTAAAAACAAAATATGAAATAATAATATTGTGAAAATTAATTATTAAATCAGAGATCAACGAATATATTTTATAAACTTATTAAAATGGAATGGTTAATAATTGTTTTTGAGAAAAATAAATTGAAAAAAAATATCTTCAAAAAAACTCAAAGAATTTTTTGATTCCAAAAATAAAACATTTAAATTTAAAATGAAGAAAGATGGTTGTTAAAGATTTTTCAAAAAATTATATAACTTGATTGTAGGATTAAAATATTTCTAATTAATTCTAAGAAATTTAATTAAAATTTTTCTTTTTACTATTTTTGTTTTTGTTTTTTTTTTGTTTATTTTTGTTTAAAAATTTTGTAATTAAATAAGCGAAATGACGGTGTCAAATTCAGCTTTAACAATAATAAAATTATTGAGTTTGATAAAATCTATTACAAAAATAAAATTTCAAATATAGCTACACGTTTAATTATATATATATTATTCTGCATTTATCTGGATGTTTGTAAGTTCGACTGAACGCTCCAACACATATACAAATTGCATATGTATACAAATGCATATATATACAAATTGCTTTGGTACTTTTTTTTAACCCCTGTCTACCATGCTGAACCTTTGCAGGAAAAATTGATTGCAGGAACTATATTTTTTTAATTTAATGTTAGTCTTCTTCGCAAATAATAAGGAAAAATAAAAAATAATAATAATAATATAAATAAAACAAACAATTTTTTTGATTTATAATAATAAAGACTAATAAAAATTAAATCAATAGTTTAATATGGTATAATAACCAAAAGGCAAACAGCATTTAACACAAAAAAAAAACATAATTCACTCAAAGGTTATGCTTATTACTTAAAATTATACACAATAATATACATGTGTACCAGCATATTTGAATTGTATAATATTATACATTATACTACTTTATTGCTTACACCTTTTATTTTTGTCATTATTGTGTGCATAACTCACTTCACTCAAAAAAATTTTTTTTTTGTTTTTTTTTTATTATTTGCTGTATCTGTATTCTGTATGTTCTGCATGCTCCATTCCAAAAATATTATTTTATTTTCAGTGTTAAGTGTTCACTGTTCACTTCACTGTTCAGGTTCACTGTTCAATTAATAGAACTTGATAGAAGTAGAGTAGGATAATTAACTCTACTTCTACGCCGGATAATAAAACATTGTTTTTTTTAAATTGAAAATTATTGATGAAAATGTTTTTGTATTTTTTGTAAATTTTACCAATTTAGATACAAAATTTTGAATATTTTTTTAAAAATAACACAATACCATAATAACAGTTTATTCATATAGCAAAATAAGATCCCTATCCAGTATACAAAAGACAAAATTTATATGAAAATAAGATCCCATTTTTAAATTTGCTTTCCCGGAGGCCACAATAACGCTAATACGGTATAATTTATACTAAATGGAACCCAACTAACGAATTATAACTAAATGGAAGTGAGTACGAGTACACCATACAAAAATACAAACATTTTATACAAATTTGTTGGTATGGTACTTCTTTTTCTGTTATATAAAAAAAAAAAAGATCAGTGTTAGGCGAATATAAACATAAATAAAAATAAATAAAAAATGATATAAACATAAGTACTGTAATTTCGGAATAAAGAATCTAATGAAAGAAAAAAAGAAACTAGGATTTATTTTGCTTCCGTCATTTATGACGGGTTACAAAGCTAGTATCGTAATAATATGATAACAAAAATTAACTAAAACAATTTCAATAATCATTCGCTGTACATAAAGTTTGTAGACATTTTTTTTTATTAGTTCAATTGAAAAATTCCAAAATCAAAATGCCTATTTCTGGCATTTGATCTAAGCAACATCTCAGTTAATTAAAAAGCTTAATACTAAAAATTTGCCTGAAGGTTTGCCTGAAGGTAAACTAAAATTCATGCAAATTTCAACTATAGACAAATTCGGATAATAACAAGAATCACCTTTTATAAGATCCGAATAACCGAAAACAACTTGTGTATAGAGTAGAGGAAGAATGATATGTGAGGTAGAGAAAGAATCTATTGAACATTTGCTCTGTTAATCCAAAGATTTCATTCGTAGTAAACTTCGCTATTTGGCAAGGGCTTCCTCAAACTATTAGAGCTGCTCAGCATGACCCTGAAAAATATCCTAAGTATAATCATTAAAACAAGTACCGTAAAGTTATTTATTTATTTATTTCAAGCTTAAATCAAGCAGTTACACATTACTTACATCTATAAAAATTACACTTAAGAAAATTAAATTAAATCAAATACAATTAAACTCATTAATACTTAATACTAATGGGTGTGTAGGTGTATAATTAGTTTAATTGGTGTAGTTGTTTTTTAAAACAGACTTGGAGGCCTTAATTGATTTCTCCCCAATATTAACATTCTGTTAATAGGTTCAAATCTACCATAGTTTTAGTTCTATGGTGCACCAGTGTAAAAAAATTAACGGATCGAAGCCGAGAATTGGTGTTAATAACGATTTTGTCAGAAATAAGTGTAGAAATAATATTTCGTTTAACAATTTCAACAATAAAATTTACATCAGCAATTTCCCTCCTTTTCTGTTGGGTGTCCAAGTGAATTAAGTTTAATCGATGTTCATAATGAGGCAGACGAATAGAATCCTCCCAGGGATGATTACGAAGGGGAAATCTTAAAAAATTTCTTTGAATATGAACATCATAAAATGGCGACCATACTTGGCTGGCATATTCCAAATTAGGTCGAAGCAATGTTGTGTAAAGAGTCTTTAAAATATATGGATAAGAAAATTCCTTTGACCAACGTTTTATAAATCCTAATAAGGAATTTGATTTATTTATTATGTGATTATAATGAAATTTAAACGTTAATTTATCATCGAAAACAACTGCTAAGTCTTTAATAGAATTAACTCTTAGTAATAATTCACCATTAAAAGAATAATTATAAGTGAATGGATTAGAACGGCGAGTATAACACATTAATGCGCACTTTTTGATGTTAAGAAGTAAGTTATTATTTGTACACCACAGAGAGAAATTATCAAGGTCATTTTGAAGTGAGGCCATGTCACTTTCGGACTTAATTTTTTTTAAAATTTTCATATCATCCGCGTAAATTTGTAATCCACTATTTTTAATTACTGAAACAACATCATTAACAGAGATTATAAACAAAAAAGAACCTAAGTGACTACCTTGGGGCTACAAAAGATGATGAAATAGATGACCTGAACAGAACATTATAAAGTCTGTTCACTAAATATGAGTTGATCCATTTTACAAAGATTAACGGGAAACCTTATTTTCGTAATTTGATATTATACCCCTCCCAATAAAGTACCCCGGATAAACTAGTCGAAACATTTTTCCATTTACAGAACCCTGAGTACAGTAATTAGATTTTATACTTTTCGAAAATTAATTTCGAACTATTTCGATATTGGATGTTATCTAATATTAAAATCATTTTCATGTTATTTATTACTAAACCAAAAAATTGTGTTAATTGGCTTTATTTTAATATTACTACCTGTGCAGAATCAATCTATCGTATGTATAGATCGTAACGATCATATCTTTATGTTGCTTTCTAATATGTATTATGTATCTATATTGTATCTGTATGTTCCCGAATCGTGTACCCGGGAGTAAAAATCCAATTAGAGTACCTGGGTATACCAATTGGATTTATTATTATTTAAGAAAATTAGCATATAAAGTATTAGGTATTATACTTTTATTTCATTATTATATATATTCAATAACCAAGCGATTCGGAAAACAACAACAATTATACCAAAACAATTTATTCTTTTTATATAAAATTGTGTTTGAATGAGCTACTTCTGTGCAATTGCACAGGGGATTCACTAGTTATTATTAATAAGACTAATTACAATATTCCCATCTGTGTCTGCAGTGATAGCCGTTCCAGATCCCTATCTACTATATAGATATATATATTATATATATATATATAATATATCTATAAAATATAATTTTCAGATCAACTGGAAATACTTAAATTCTTTAAAATATTTATATAGTACAATCATATCTTAAAACAAATAGGGTTGTGTAGTTCGTTGGTGAAACGATGAATTACTGGGCTCTCAGAAAAGAAGAAAAAGTAAACTTTTTTTTTTTTTAGTACAATTATAACAGTATACAATCCATATATAAAAAAACGAATCTTGCAAAAAAAAAACAACAACAATAACACTAAACAAATTTTGAAATTCACAATCCACACTTGCAGCAAATATTAAATTGATGCGTGGTTTCTATATACATATATGTATGAATTAGGGCGTAATTAAAAAAAAGTGTTTATATATCCAAATACATATGTGTGTATGTGCCATACATAATCTTGAAACAATTCTGATAGCATAGCTAATATGTAAAATTGAAATTGAATTTTTTTATATAGACATATGTTAGAAGAGTATAAAACTATTCTATCAATTTTATTCTGTATGCATTTCGAAAAAAAAAAATCTTATTTAGTAAGTAAAGTATATAGTAATCAATTTATACACCTTTTTATATATACACCTACATGTTCAGCATAATTATTTATAAAAAAAAGAAACAAATTTTGTAATTTTTTTTCCATGATTTTTTCTTGATAAGCTGGATGAGATGGATGAGATGCGTTGAATGGGTTAAAAAAAATTTTTCAGTTATATTGTTTTTTTATTTACACAAGAAATAAAAGGAAAGAATAATAAAAGGTAACCTTCTTTTTATTTTAATTTTTTTTAATCCACATCTAGCTAAAATTGACATTGAATTTTTTTCACGTGTTAGAAGAGTGCAACATAATTTTTAAGCTATTCCAATTTGGTCAGTTTTACAATTTGATTTGTTTTTTTTTTGTAAAATGTACAATCATGATGAAAAAAAATATGAAAATAGAAATATTCATATGAGTACATGTACATATGTATAATACAATAATTGATAATAAATAATATATCGGTATAGGTACATCAAAAATGAATTAAAAAAAAAAGTTTTTACCTATATGTATACCTATATCAAACTATTAAATACTAGCTTTATAACCCGTCATAAATGACGGAAGCAAAATAAATCCTAGTTTCTTTTTTTCGTTCATTAGATTCTTTATTCCGAAATTACAGTACTTATGTTTATATCACTTTTTATTTATTTTTATTTATGTTTATATTGGCCTAACACTAATCTTTTTTTTTTATATAACAGAAAAAGAAGTACCATACCAACAAATTTGTATAAAATGTTTGTATTTTTGTATGGTATACTCGTATTCACTTCCATTTAGTTAGAATTCGTTAGTTGGGTTCCATTTAGTATAAATTATACCGTATTAGCGTTATTGTGGCCTCCGGGAAAGCAAATTTAAAAATAGGATCTTATTTTCATATAAATTTTGTCTTTTGTATACTGGATAGGGATCTTATTTTGCTATATGAATAAACTGTTATTATGGTATTGTGTTATTTTTAAAAAATATTCATAATTTATATATTCAAAATTTTGTATCTAAATTGGTAAAATTTACAAAAAATACAAAAACATTTTCATCAATAATTTTCAATTTGAAAAAAAACAATGTTTTATTATCCGACGTAAAAGTAGAGTTAATTATCCTACTCTAGTTCTATCAAGTTCTATTGATTGAACAGTGAACCTGAACAGTGAAGTGAACAGTGAACACTTAACACTGAAAATAAAATAATATTTTTGGAATGGAGCATATAGAACATACAGAATACAGATACAGCAAATAATAAAAAAAAACAAAAAAAATTTTTTTTGAGTGAAGTGAGTTACGCACACAATAATGACAAAAATAAAAGGTGTAAGAAATAAAGTAGTATAATGTATAATATTATACAATACAAATATGCTGATACACATGTATATTATTGTGTATAATTTTAAGTAATAATAATAACCTTTGAGTGAATTATGTTTTCTTTTGGTTATTATACCATATTAAACTATTGATAAAATTTCTATTAGTCCTTATTATTATAAATCAAAAAAATTGTTTGTTTTATTTATATTATTATTATTATTTTTCATTTTTCCTTATTATTTGCGAAGAAGACTAACATTAAACTAAAAAAATATAGTTCATGCAATCAATTTTTCCTGCAAAGGTTCAGCATGATAGACAGGGGTTAAAAAAGCACCAAAGGAATTTGTATATATATGCATTTGTATACATATACAATTTGTATATGTGTTGGAGCATTCCGTCGAACTTACAAACATCCAGATAAATGCAGAATAATATATATATAATTATATTGCACAATTATTTACTAAGCCAATTATATGTATATAATATAATATGATATATTAATCATATAATATCATCCATTGAACCAATCTTCTGGCCTGGAATGTAAATCAAAAATGAAATACTTAGATAATTGGATGAGTTAAAATTGTTTTTGTTTGTTTTTCTTTCAAAACAGATTTTTCATTGTTTATATATTGATTATAGCTATACAAATCCAAACGCATATTATTCTTTTCTCGGCGAAATGATCAAAATAAAAATTCTACCTACCTACCCCATATACAAGCGAATAAACTTTTTGATCTCTTCGATTTTATAAAAATAAGATAGGAAAATTATTGAAAATAAAAAAATGAAAACAAAAATTTGATTACATAAAGAAAGAGAGTGTTACCAATGTGAATTTTTTTTGTATATAAAATTGAAGGGTAATTAATAAGTTATTTCAAATAAACGTTGGAATGTAGGATTAACTAAAACAGTGAAAAGTTTTTTCAAAATTCACAAAATTGTCAAAATGTCTAAATGTATGTATTAAATTTAAATATGTAGCAATAATGATTTATGAAAATAAATATTTTTTTTGCTACAATTTATTTGCTACAAATAAATTTTATTTTTGCTACAAAAATTGGCAAAATAGAAAATATCAAAATTACAGAATAGAAAATTCAAAACGTTGATGAACTGAATAACTGACAAAAAAAAAATGGAGTGATAACATTTACGCGCACATATTATGAAGATGTAATTGCAATTCATGACATAATATAAACGCTAAGAGATAGCTTTTGCAACAGATTTTGTTGACTGCAATTGTATTTCAATGTGAACACATCCAATTACCACGCGATCTATTATCTCTTTTTCTCTATGATAAGTCTATTATTCCTTTTATGAAAGAGAGTTGGTTTAGATGAGTTAAGATATAATTTTGTGATAAATATTTTAATAAATGATTAAACCGTGCGTGAGCATGGGCCGTTCCTACTAATTGTTATAAAAAAAACAATGTTTTAACTTTAATATTTACCAATTGACAATAAAAACTATAGTCGATAATTTAACAAAATTTAATAAGCCCTTTTTAAGATAAGAGACATTTTCTAAAACTTTTTAAGTCAATTCAATTCAAATCGAAATCAATTAGATAAAAATCTACTATTAACGATTTTTTTAGTAAAATACAAAAGTCGCAAATTTTGAAAGATAAATTTTTTATTGAATTTATAAATGTTTTATGAAAATTATGAATATTTTTTATTTTTAAGTGTTCTAATTTTAGTTTTAATTAATTTACGATACTAATTGTAATGAATTCTAGCATTTAATAAAATATAATAAATGAAAAAACAATAAATGTTGAACTGTGACATTATTTATTTATTTATTTATTTATTATTATAATTTTCTCTAAAAGAGCTTGAAGCTCATACAGAGTATGTGTTATAAAATATTCACAATTTGACCTTACAAGTAAACAAATTTAAAAATTCAAAGTAATAAGTATATTGGTTAATTTTCTTTTAAATGCTAATAAAAATTCAGAATATTACGTATACGACAAAAAACCTAGTTAAAACTCTACGATTACATTATATATATATATATATACAGTGCCGGCGGAAGATATGTGCGGTCTGTACATCTGCACAGGGCGCAAATTTTGAAAGGGCGCTAAAAAGAACAGAAAATCATACTAAGTAAAGAAATTTAGCGAATGAAAAAGTTTTTATTTAAATATTTTTTCACCTGTATAAAAATTGCATTTCATTATGTAAAAAAATTAAAAATCTCACTTAAATGTTAACAAAAAATTAAAAACGTTTCTTCTTTGCTTTTATATCTGCGAATTTTGTAATGGCATCACCTACTTCAATTTCTTTTAAAATTTCTTGTTCAATCGAGATTTATAGCAAGGGAATTCAATCTTTTTTGATTCATAGTAGTCCTTAAAAAAGTTTTTATTAATTTTAGTTTTGAAAAACTCCTTTCTCCAGTTGCAACCGTAACTGGAATTGTTAAAAATATTCTGAGAGCAAGCCATATATTGGGAACAATGCATTGCAGTTTATTTGTTTTTATAAAATTCAATATATATATAGGCGTCATATTAATTTTTTCTCCTTTAATAAGATTACTAAAGTGTCGTAGTTCGCTGAAAAGTTGATCACCATCTATATCAGTATCATTTTTATCTGTAAGAGCTTCTTCCAGATCCTTGCATTTTTTTTGTAATATACTTTCTTCAGGTAAATTAAATAAATCAAGTAAAAATCCGAATAAGTTATTAAAATGTTCAATTTGGGTAAATCTTTCTTTTACTGTAGCATTAACTTTTGTTACAATGATGTTGTAAATTTTTTCTTTAAAGAATTTTTGCGGATCGTTTTCCTCGTTCGATTCGTCCACAGGTAGTGTTGATTTTCTTCCTCTTTTATGTGCAAAATTTGAATCTATACCTATTTCTGCGACCATTTTCTTAGAATTATATATATATATTATAAATATGTTATCGTGATTCAAGTTACTCCAAAAAAGTTACGCAATTTTTCAAAAATATTATTGCAGCATTAAGATTGCTTTCCTTTGTTTGTAATAATTTACTGCATATATTAATATTATATAAAATATCGTACCAAAACTTAACGAAAACTAAAAACTCAAATGTAGAAATTTTTTGCTTCAGTGTTTTTGCCAAAAATCTAGAACTAGAATCAAAATGCTCAATTTTAGACATCTCATCTAATGCAGCAATTATTCCATTTATTTCAAATTTGAAGACTGTAACAGCATCAATTCTACATTCCCATCTTGTTACATATAGAGATTTAACATGCCTTCACATGCTTTTTGATAATTTGCCATCTAGCAGATGCAGAAAAAATGTTAAATACAGCTTGCACAAGACCAAAAAACTCAATAGCTGGCGCAACACAATGTACTGCATCACCAATAACCAAATTTAACGAGTGGCAGCCACAAATTATAAAAAAAAGCTTATTTCTGCCAACCATATTAGCGACAATATCATAACCTTGCCCTCGGAAATTTTGCATATCAAAGTTAAAATGTGATATAATATCTTCAATTGCAGACGCTAAATTTTCTCCTATTCTAATTAAAGGTTATGAAGTATTCCTTAACAGATATTGGCTCGCTATTATCTGATATATTGTTGAGAGTTCTTAAAACAAGTGATATTTGTTCTTTATGGCTTAAATCAGTAGTGCAATCGGAAATAATAGAAAAGTATTTTGCGCTTTTAACAATTTGTATTATTTTTTCCTGTACAGAAGCTCCCAAAATATTAATAATTTCATTTTGTATTTCTTTCCCACAGTAATGTACATGAGTTTCCGCAGATTTTATTTTACGCAAATGTTCTGTCATAACTGGGTCGAAAATCCCGAGCAGTTCGACCAATCCTAAGAAATTGCCATTATTTTCTGCGAAGAGAGTATCGGTTGTTCCACGAAATGCTAAATTATGACTAGCTAAATATTTTGTAATCTCAATCAGCCGCAACAAAACATTCTTCCAATGCAGCTTTTCCTTTTCAACAAGTAAAATAAGTTCTTTATCAATAGTCATTTTAAATCGAAGTCTTGGAGAAGCTTCAAACCATATATCAAAGCATTTTAAATGATTGGGAGAAGTTTCATGCGAGTTTAGAATTTGGTGTATGTGTATCCAATCAGAGTTTCCTTCTTGAGCCAATGATAGTTTTGAATTTCCTTCAAATAATTTACAACATAAACAGAATACTTTATCAACAGTTTTAGAATAAATCAACCAAGTTCGCTTAAACTGCTCTCCATTTTTAGCTTTTCTATTAAAAAGACTATGCGAAAAGCTTCGCTTTATTTTGTCGTTTAGTGGGAATTTAAAATTTAAATCAATATCATTGTGTTTTGCTCTTACCAATATATGGTCAATTTGTCGTTTATTTAATATTTTTGGATATTGGCTGGGATCGTTAACATTAAAATTAAAAGTTACCTGTTCCTGTGGTGAATCGTTGCTATTACAGTCCATATTACGTGTGCCTTGATCTAATGTTAAGACAACATTTTCAACTGGGACTGTGATTATAGTAGAAACATTTCCAGATTTTTCTTGACATTGCGTTAGTGTATTCTGGATTGTATTATTAAGCTGGTGTTCTGATTCTTTATCGGAGTTCGCCTTATCTTGATAAGAACTATTACAATTTCCAGAATCAGTCTGTTTTCAAAAAAGTTCACAATTTTCTTGCTTTGGAGAATAGATTTTTCCATTTTTAATTTTCTTTTTCTGTTTTCCGAACCAGACTTTTTTTTCGAACCAAAGATTTTTTTTATTTTTGATTTTATTGAGGGTGTATCAGATGTTTTTAAGTCTATTGGGTAATTTATTAAATTCCTTTATCGATGTATAGTAGATTCCGTCTAAGCCATTGAATTTATTTTTTCGATTCTTGTTTCTTATTAAATTTGAGCTACGTGTATTGTGTTGGTGTATTTCCTCATTGTGTATTATTAGTGTGTTTGTATTTATTAGTTTGTTTTGTATATTAAATATTTGTAAAGCTTGTGACATTTTTACATGTAGTTCAATTGGCAAAATTTTTAAGAATGAATGTATATCAACTGTTGACTTTCGTTTTTCAAATCCATAGAGGTTCTTGATGGCTCTGTTTTGGATCCTTTGTATCATATTTAAATTTTTTGAATATGTATTTCCCCACACAAGGATTCCATTCCAAGTGATCGTTGAGTGAAAGATAGAGTAGTATATTGTTCGTTTTGTTTCTAGAGGAACTCTTTTCTGTATAAGTTTTAGCATACCAGCTATTCTTCTAGCTTTAGTTTCTACCTCATTACATTGTGAATTCCAGTTTAGGTTAGAATCTAGTATTATGCCAACTAGTACTTATAAGTTTGTGTTATTTCAATTTTTGAATTTTGAAATATTATATTTAATGATGTATTTTCTGAAGCACTTGCGCTTAATATTTCTCAAGAACAAATTCAAAAATGTTATGTGAAAAACAATGTATCAAATAAAGGACCATCAACTTCCAAATCAAGGAATATAATTTGCGTACACTTTCACAATAATGATGTCAAAAAAAAAATTTTAAAGGAAAAGTCTCATAGGAAAAAATATCTTAATACCAAATTATTTAGTGGTTGTGACTCTTCTTCTAGGCCTTCACTAAGTACACGAGAGCGCTATTTGGGGAGGCCAAAAAACTCAAAATTGAAAAAAAACTATAAATATTTATGGTATAGAGACTGTAAAATATTTATAAAAAAAATTGAAAATAGTCAAGTTATCGTTTTAAGGTCGTTTGATGATCTAAATAAAATTTAATTTAATTCTTTTTATTTCACAAGAAATATTTTTAAATGAACCTTAACTACAACCTTTCAAACGATAATTCTATTTTCAATTTGGATATGAATATTAATAGTAAGAATTGTGATAATATTTTCAAATATGATTCCAATTCTTTTTTTCAATCAGAATATTAGAAGCTTAAGACAGAATTTCGATTTACTTGTTTCAAACTTTGAAGCCTTTGTCAATTATCCAGATTTTATTTTTGTTTCTGAAATCTGGATTTATGATTATGAGAAAAATGATTTTAAAATACCCGGTTATAATTTTTATGCTACTACAAATGATTCTTTTTCGGCTGGTGGAGTTGGAGTATTTGTTAAAAGTAATTATTACTGTGAAACTTTTAGCTTTAATCTTAAAACTGCTGATATTATAAAAATTACTTGCGATATTAACAGCTACAAATTTACGTTTTTATGTATTTATAGGTTACATAGTTTTAATGTTAAAATGTTTCTCGACGATTTTTCAAATTTTTTAGCTAAAGAAAAATCTGGTAATCTTATTATACTAGGTGATTTTAACTTAGATATTTTAAGTGCGAATGTAGATGTTGATTCTTATCTTACTATGTTGTATGAATATGGCTTATTTTCTTTTATTAACGCACCAACCAGGCCAACTTCCGGAACATGTTTAGATCACGTTTTGGCTCGTTTTACTCATATTTCAGTTAATTCTTGCGAAAGTGCCAATTTCGACTTACAAATTTCAGATCATTGCATGACTGGCATTCTTGTAAAGGATTTGGTAAAAAATGTTGCAAATAAATCCTTTGCCTTACCAACTATTGTTAAAATAGATTACGTTAAGTTAAATGAAAGTCTAAGATTTGAATTTTGGGAAAAGGTACATCAAGAAAATAATGCTTCCATTGCGTATGACAAATTTATAAAAATATTAGAACAACATATGAGACCATGCACTAGGAAGGTTAGAACAAAATTTAATGAAAAAAGATTGAAACCTTGGATGACACTGAGTCTACTCCGCAAAATAAGAAGGAAAAATAAGCTCCGAATGATATGCTATAAACATCCACTCAATGCAAGAATTAAAAAATCCTATATTAAAATGTGTATTAATTTAAAAAAAGAAATTCCTAAATGTCGTGATAATTATTTTCAAAATGAATTTAGAAAATGCAATGGAAATTTAAAAAATGAATGGAAGCTTGTAAACAGTATCATAAATAGGTCTCCTGATAATAATAAATCTTTCACATTGTCAAACTATGGTTCCTTAATAAATGACGAAGCAGTAATTGGTAACTTATTCAATAACTACTTTACTTCAATAGCTGAGAACACTATTCCAGGTCAACCATCTATATTATGTTCTTGTTGTCACAGTCTTAATCTTGTTAATGATGTTTATCGTACGAACAGTTTATATTTTAGTTCGATTTCGCCCTATGAATTAATGATTGCGATTAATGCCCTGAACAGTTCTAACTCTTGTGGTGAAGACGGTATTTCGAATGTATTTTTAAAAAATGTTGCCTTTAATATCATTTAGATATTTTATCACATATTTTTAATTTGAGTTTATATTCTGGAGTTTTTCCTGAGTCCTTAAAACTTGCGACTGTTATACCACTCTTCAAGAAAGGTAACCCTAAGGATGTTAGTATTTATAGACCAATTTCTCTACTTTCCTCAATTTCCAAAATATTTGAAAAACTAGTTAAAAATAGAGTTTTGCATTATTTAGAAAAAATCAAGTTTTTTAACTCAGAACAGTTTGGTTTCAGGAAAGGGCTATCTACTGAGAATGCTCTACTTAATTTTTGCATAAATATTAATAAAGGATTAGATAGTAAAAAATTTTGCGCTGGACTATTTGTCGACATAAAGAAAGCTTTTGATATGGTCAGTCACGAAATTCTCTTAAAAAAGTTATATAATATTGGATTTAGAGGTGCAATTTTTGACTGGTTTAAATCCTATCTCAACTTTAGAATGCAAAGGGTTAATATTGGTGATAAAAAAACTAGGCCTCAGTTTATTAAACATGGTGTACCACAAGGGTCAGTTTTAGGACCGATTCTTTTTTTAATTTATATTAACTCTCTTTTCAATCAAAATTTTAAAGGTAAACTAACTGCTGATGATATCGGCTGTTGTTATACCTCGCTAAGTCCCCTTAATATGGTTGCAGAAATTAATCACGATCTAAATGTGTTAAGAAGTTGGTTTTCAGAACATAGGCTTGTTGTGAGTAATAAAACCAAATTGATGTTTTTTAGTTTATCTCAACAAGATTATCCGGACTTAGATTTAATTTTCCATGCTTCTGAATGTAGTAAATTTAAATTAATTAATGAAAATTGTGCTTCCATTGCTATTCAGCGTTCCTTTTGTGATGATTCTTTTTGTAGTGCTAATTGTTTCAAAATTGAAGTAGTGAAAAGCTTTAAATACTTGGGTGTTACTTTTGACAATAATATGAGTTGGGCTGAACATTCATTGTTTTTAAAAAAGTATTTACGATCTACTTTACGTAGCTTTTATCGACTTAGGCAACTATGTTCTTCTAACACTTTAAAAATGATTTATTATGGAATATTTCATTCTAAATTACAGTATGGTATTGCTTGCTGGGGAGGATCATACTATAATAAAATATCCCCTCTACTTATACTTCAGAAATGTGTTATCAGAAATATTTGTAACAAGAATCGCTTCTATCCAACATTTCAATTATTTTCGAGTCTTAAAATCTTACCTGTTAGACATTTGTATTATTTTAAAACTTTAAAAATTTTTTTTGTTCGGAGCGGATATTTAAACTCTAGAATCTCTAGTAATCACAATTTAAGAATTAATAATAGCCTGTTAGTTAACATTCCTAATTTTCGCACAACAAATTTCCGAAATTCATACTCCATAGTTTCAGGTAGACTATTTAACAAACTTCCACATGCAATCCGAATTTTACATAATAGAAATGTTTTTTTAAACTTGACTAAATCTTGGCTTCTGGGTTTTAACCATGATGAAATCGAAATTCTTCTAGAGTTTTTAGTATAATAATATTGTGAATTATAATTTGTTCTTGAATTATTAACTTTTTGTTTTTCCTTCTTTTGATTTGTAATTTAATTGTCTTTTATTAGCTTTTACTTAAAATATTTTATTACATTCATTTCGTTTTAATACTTGTTTTTATTATTCAAATTTAATTTATGATTTATTTTTCAATAGTTGAATATTTGAGTTTTTAATTATTGAACTTATATTTTGTTTGTGAATAATTTGATTTTTGTTTCACATGCTTATACTCATACTATTTTATCTTAGTTTACTTATTTTGTTTTTTTTATTTTTATTCTTATTCTTTTTTGTTTTCTTTTATTACCTAATTAATGTATTATTTTTAATTTTTTGTTTTTTTTATTTATTTGGGTATATTGAATTTTTAATACTTTATTGTTACCCCACAATAAAAAATTTTGTAAATTTCAAATTGTAAATTTTTATTGAAGTGGCGCTTAACACTATTTTCTTAATAAAAAGTGTCACTAACTATTCTCTTATTTGTAAAGAAAATTTATATAAAAATCGATCTTTATTTGTAAGCACTTTAATTGTAAATTTGAGAATAAAGAATTTTAAAACTAAACTAAAAAAATTTGTGTTGTTTTTTATTATCATATATTTTGTTTTTTTTTATGTTTGCTGTTATTTTTAATTTTGACATCCATACATTAATTTCTTGTATATCTTTATTCATTGTTTTTTCTAATTCTCCATAATCATTTTCCATGAATACCATCACTAAGTCATCAGCATACATATAAGCTTTACCATCTAAATTTAAATTTGAAAAGCTGCTTATATAGATGGAAAACAAAGATGGTCCTTGAATGAGCTGCCTTGAGTAACTCCGTAGTCCACTTCTATAACTTGACTTTTATATTGCTGGCACTCAGCATATTGTTTCCTTCCACTCAAGTAGTTACTGAACCACATATACTCTTTTCCTTTAATCCCACATTCAAAAAGAATACGTAGCAATATTTTTCTATCCACAGTATCAAATGCTTTTGTCAGATCAAAAAATACTAGAGATACCTTTTTACCATTGTTTATACCTTCCTGAATATGAGTGATCAAATCAAAAAGTACCACATTAGTGTTTGATCCCCTTTTGAAGCCATATTGACGATCGTCCGCTAAGTTATGCTTTTTTATATAATTAGTTAGTTGATTGTTAACATAATATGTTTCAATGAGTTTACTAAATATTGTGGCTATTGAGATGGGTCTATAATTATTTATATTATTTTTATCACCATCGCGATTATGAAGTGAATCGCTCTACGTTAGACCTCCTAAATATCATATTTGCTAATGTCACAACTCCTAAAAGTTTGTTTTTATGTTAAGAGTATTGTCAATGACATAGATACCTAATTTTCAGAAATGACAAAATTTCTATCAAAAATTACCAAATTATAAGTCCTTCTGTCTATAACCAAAAAATTATACGTTCCGTCAATAACCAGCATACCCGGATATGTAATACATTTTGTATGAAAAATGAATAGAAGATTTTGTTGGCAATATATGGAAAAATTATTAGGAATTTTAACATTTTTTTTTTTTGATAAATTGTTACTTAGGAGATTTGACATAGAGTCGAATAAAAATTATTTGTACCAAGAAAATATTATTCGTAAAAGAGATAAAAAAATATCGCTGAACATGAACCTCAGACAACTAAACTCAATGATTACCTAATAATAATAATAATAAAAAACAAATTAATTTACAACTTTTCAGCGGAAAACTAAATAGCTACATCCATTTCCAATTAATAAAGCATTATAACTAACTGTAAAATATAGTAAATTACAATTACAAAGAAATACAAAAACAAAAAATTTCAATTTACAAAAGGAGCAGCATTTCAAGGTCGAAATATTTAATATAAAATTAAATTTCATGATACAGAATATACACTTAAGAATAAAATAATTGTCCTTGAATTTGAATTTCTTTTATTAATAATTCAAAAAATATCCTTAAGGTAATATCATTAAATAAATATATTAAATTTCAAGAATATTACACAGGAATCGAATAAGGTGAAAACGAGGCCATAAAAATTTCAAACATTCATTTATGGTTTATTTAGCATATTTTGAAATTATTAATATTATGATATAATTTTCCTGTATTCATACTGTATTCATACCATATATAATTGTATTTGATTGTCATTGCCATGACAGTGAAAAAAAATATTTTAATATAATTCATTTTGAACATTTAAAAATCGCCCGTACCAACTACTCTTATGCCTAAATAGCGTAATTTATCCTATAAGCACTTTAAATTCCCAGACTTGAAGTTAATTTAAAAAAAATATATATTTATGTTTAACAATAATCGTAATTTAATGATTTGAGTAAATATTTAAAATTTTCAAATTTAAGATTTCTTGAAGAATTGAAAATAGTATTATATAAAAAACATACAATTTTAAAATACAGTATTTGTATACCATAATCTGAAACAAAAACTTTCTAAATGAACTGAAAATAATAAAAGATCAATAATAATCACATAAAGCTGATCCGGCTTTTCATGGAAGAAAATTATTTCACCTTTAGAGGAAATTTCTACAAGCAATTGAAGGGGGCTCCAATGGGAAATCCCCTTTCTCCATTCATCAGTGAAATTTTCATGGCTAAATTGGAGTCAGATTTAGTAGCAGATGATATTTTTGCTGTAATAAAGGAAAGGGACTTAGAATCAACCTTAACTACTCTTAACGGGCTCCACAGGATTATACAGTTTATACAGTTTACTGTCGAAGTAGAAAAAGAAGGCCAACTACCATTCTTAGATCTACTGTTAAGTAAAACAGGAACATCTCTAGAACTAGAGATTTACAGGAAACCTACGGATACTGACAGGGTCATCCCGAATACCTCTAACCACTCCTATCAGCATAAGATGGCATCGTTCAACCACATGATCCATCGAATGTTAACACTTCCCATCTCCCAAAAAGGTTTAGTAAAAGAAACTAAACACATATTTGAAATTGCGAGAATAAACGGTTATCCGGAAAAAACCATCACGGCCTTACTTAGTAAACGGAAAAGAAGTTTACAACGGAATTCTCTCACTAACCTACTCACTGATCAACAACCCATAAGAAGAGTAGCATTGGAGTTTAGCAAGATTTCTCTCCCACTCAGAACGAAATTAAGAAAACACGGGTTAGATATCGTATATAGCAGCAGAACTAACCAACTCAATCCTGTTCTAGGTTCAACTAAAGACCCAATCGAACAAATGGAAAAATCAGGTGTATATAAGGTAACTTGCAGTCATTGCAACAAAGTTTATATTGGGCAAACTAGGAGAAACATGCAAACACGACTCAATGAACACCTGAAAGAAGCAGAACTGGCTAAAAAGAAGAACTCAACAGAGTTCCGATCCAATGTAGCAGAACACATCATCCAGGAGAATCATAGCATTTCGAAAGAAGACATTGTAATGATAAATTACATTAGAGATTCTAGGAAACTAAATTCAGCTGAAAGCATCGAAATTTACAAAACTAAAAATGACTCACTCCTAAATAAAGACCAAGGCAATGGATATTCTTCTTTATTTAAATTTTTAGTGAAATACAATAAAACAAATAACACCACCCCTACCTGTCACTCTAACGTCGGAAAAATTATTTCAAATACCAATAATAAAATAAATAAAAATATTTTTATTCAACCCCTTACCTGTGCTAATTCATTGGATAATAAACAACCATGCAGATGCGAGAAACATCAAATTGTTACCTGTACGAATTTAGATTTCTTTCCTCAATCGAGTACAAAACACTGAAGAAGTCTGCAAGTAGTAGACGAAATACGCGTATCTGTATGATAAGCATATCAGTAAAATTAAAAAGAAAATATTCGACTATTTTCACTGTTACAATAATAATCAAAATAATAATAAATGTGTAAGAAGTCTTTAAAACGAAAACAAAATTAAGTTACCCCATATACATCAGACCGAGCAAATGAAAGGTGGCATAGACTAAGTATCGGTGCGACCTTGAGAAAAACATGGCCCTCGTATAATATCAATAAAACCAAACAACTCTTAATCAGGTCCCGTACTGATATAGCAAAAGTAGTAGCCATCAGTACGGGTCATTGGCCATGCTGCCAAGCTAAGTATTCCTTTCAATTCTTACTGTCGCAGTTGCATGGATGACAATGAAGCATACACTCTTCAACACTTCCTTTGCAGCTGCCCAGCATTAGTTAGGGTCAGACTTCGAAGTTTAGGTGAAGCTATCCCCAGCAATATAGGTTTTATCGCGGAAAGCAAAATAGGAGATCTGATCAACCTTCTCAATCACACAGGGTGGCTCTAGTACCGAGTTCCTGGGGAGAGTGAAGATGAAAGAACGACCACCTATAACAACCAACCACAAGTAATAGGTCACTCAAGTTATGGTATCAAAAAGGCATAATTAAGTGCTAATTGGTTTTCTAGAAGTTAGTAGAATGGCCACTTCTACCTACCTATCTACCTACTCTCTTCGATTTTATAAAGAATTTACTTATATCTATATCTTAATACAGTATTCAAAAAAGGGTAGAAAATTATTTCCATAGCATATTGTTGTATTATTTTTCTGAGTTTTGACAATATTTTTGAAAAAATTTCATATATCAAATTAAAACTCATAAGTAAACTTATTTTAAGCCTAGGGGCTCCTTAAGCATTCAAAACGTACACTACTCTAGCCCTAGAAAAAATTCTGCAACTCCCGCCGATGCATATATACCTGATGAAGACGGCTGCAATATCAGCAACAAGGTTCCATCTAACAAATAACCTCAACCGAACAAAGCAAGATCCTGCAGAAAATTAAATTATATGAATCGAAGCAATAGCAATGTCAGGCTATATGACAAAAGCAATTTATTGCAGAAACTTCTCTATACTAATACCGAAAAAGTTGAAGAGTTTAATAAAAGCCTTCCCTTCAGGTGCTTCGGTATGTTAAACTGATGGCTCAAAAATCATCGGACCAAGGCTGTTTTTCACGCTGAAACCTATCCCATCGAGATATTAACCAATACAAGCAGTTTTAAAAACTCTGGCTTCCGCAACTTTCAATTTAAAGTTTTAAATTATCTATACAATAGCTGTTACAAAAGTTTCATAAAGCTAGCGGAAGGAAATAGAATTACTCTTATGTGGACTGCCGGGGATGAAGGATTACAAGGTAATCAAGAAGCAGATGTTCTTGCAAAAATAGGCGCGAAGAATCAATTCCTAGGACCAGAGCCAGAAACCCAAAACATATTGGAATAGTTGGCAAGGATTTATGCAGTTTAAAATTCAAGCTCACTATACATCGATTGAATCATTTAATCAGGGAGACTAACTCCAATTTCAGAATGCTGAAATGGTTAATGATATTGTACATTTAACAAGCATCTGTTTAAAATTTTTTGATCGAACACAGACGGGTGCAGTTTCTGTTTAGAAAAAGAGGAACCCTCCTCTCATATTTTATTTGTTTGCGACGCCATAGCTCGCAAAAGGCATAAATTATTCCAGGAATACACATCGCCTAAATCTGAGATTGCCATCAAAGTAATAGTAGCGTCCATTGAGGACATAGGCCTGCAATTCCAAGATAATAAACGAAACAAACTTATATGGAACTCCCCATAAAAAAAATGAACTTATTGAATATTAACGAAAGTTCTACATATCGAATTGTTAAAATGTAACGAGTGTTTTTTTTAGAATGATAGGGATAACAACTTTCGATAGGGATAACTGTGATTTGACAGAAGATAGAAGCCATGTAGTTTTAACATTTTCGTTCAGTAAGCATTGACAAGTTATCATGGAAAGACTCACACCGCAACAACGTTTACAAATTGTTGAAATTTATTTTCAAAATCAGTGTTCTATTCGCCAAACTTATAGAGCACTTCGTGAAATTTATTGTTTACATAATCGTCGATCAGAGCAGATTATTCGTCGAACTTTCAATAGATTTCGGACAACATTTTCTCTACTCGATGCAACAACAAGCCAAAGAACTATTCGTACAGAAGAAAATATGGGTGCTGTAAGACCTAGTGTTGATGAAGATCCAAATTTGTCTATTCGTCGACGTTCACAACAAGTTGGACTGTGTGCAACCACCACATGGAAAATTTTACGTAAAGATCTTGGTCTACACCCATATAAGATTCAACTGGTTCAAGAACTAAAGCCATTTGACCATAACAAGCGTCGTTTATTTGCTGATTAAGCCCTAGAACAGCTTCAAGTTGATCCACTTTTTTATCGAACAACTGTGTTTAGTGATGAAGCTCATTTTTGGCTCAAAATTGCCGTATATGGAGCGAAAACAATCCTCAAGAAATTCTACAGGTTTCATTGCATCTTAAAAAATGCACCGTATGGTGTGGTTTACACGCTAGAGGTATCATCGGTCCATATTTCTTTAAAAACGATACTGGAGCAAATGTTATAGTGAATGGTGCTCGTTACAGATCAATGATCAATGATTTTCTGTTTCGAAATTTGAATGGTATCGACCCGGAAGTATTTTGGTTTCAATAAGATGGTGCTACACCTCATACTGCTACGGCAACAATTGATTTATTGAAAGAAAGATTTGGTGATAACATTATTTCGAGAAATGGCCCAATTAATTGGCCTCCAAGATCATGCGACATAACACCACTGGATTATTTTCTTTCGGTTTATGTGAAGTCATTGGTTTATACAGATAAACCAGAAACAATAGATGCTTTGGAAGCCAACATAACTCGTATTATTGATGAAATAAGCCCTGAATTACTCGAAGTGGTTCAAAATTGGTCTGATCGAATGCGGTTCCTCAGAGCTAGTCATGGTGGACATATGCCGGAAATTATTTTCAAAACCTAAATGTCATAAAATTATCTTTCAAATAAAAAAAAAAAATGTGTCTTCAATCTTAATTTAAATGTGTTTTATTTCAATTTAAAGTTCTATCACTCTAAAAAAAAAACACCCGTTAGATTGAACCCACATGCATGTACATTACAATACTGTTACAAATAATAATACTACAACATATTTTGCTGTAACATTCATTAGGAAAAACAACTGAACTCAAACCCTTTGATTTTACTGCAATGCAAAATTTAGTTTTAATTTTTAATTTCTCATTAATTTCAAGAAAATCTAAATTTCCTTTCATCGGCACAATAATTAATATTCTAAATTGAAAGTGTCGTTTAATTTCACCATTAACGCTTTTTAAATTTTATTTCAAAAAATTTCACATCAAAAACCAAATTCACAAAAAATACCATTAGTACCTACATATATAGAACGGGCTCTATAAAATTTACTTTGAATAAAATTTCAAATTTATAAAGAAAAATTTTTCCAAAAAAAAAAAACAAAAAAAAGGAAGTTGAATTTTATTTAATTTTCTGGATTTTCTTAAATAAATAAAAACACTTCGTTGACGTTTTTAATTGTTTATTTAACTTTTGTAAAACACTTTGTCTTTTTTTTTTTTTCATTTCATTCTTTATTATTTTGCTTTTGTTTCTCTGTGGTGAAACGGAAATTGAACTTCAAAACAAAAACAAAGTATAAGGGAACCACAAAATTACTTTCAAATTTAGACTAAAAGAAAAAAAAATACACACACATACACACACAACAACAAAATATTTTATAGAAATAACCTTTTTATTTTCTTAGTTTGGATTTTAATATCCCAATTAGAAAGTCCTTAAAAGTGGTTCTCTCAATAATTAAATGCGAACATAAATAAAATAAAATAAACTTTCTATAAACTTTTTAATTGACAATAAAGTTTTTATTTTATTTCTACCCCCAAGTCTATAGATTTGAATTCTCTGCTTTCAAATTCAATATATTAATTAAGACACATTTGTATATGTCGATTACGCATATATACAGGGTGTTGAAGTACCAGTATACACTTTTAAATTTACGATTTAAATTTCTGATTTAATGTTGTAAAATTAAATTAGATTCGGTTATAAGTGAAGGTGAATTACAGAATCAAAGCCGCCCATAAGCCTTACAGTTCACGATTGTTGTCCGTTTTATTATTTCATACTTTGAACCTGTTGACCCGATTTTTTTCCTACATTTCTTGAAACACTTTTCAGTAGAGTTGTTTAGTTGAATAAGTCAAACCTGTTTAAGATGATGCGCTCAGTTTGACACCTAAGATTAATATTTTTATTATCATTCCAATTAATTAGTCAACCTTCTATTAATGAAACACAAAATTTTGCTCAATATTTCAAAGTTTTTAAATTAAAAATTAAAATTGAAAAAAAAAACATGGAAAAGTTAAATTATTTTTTATTTGCAATTGATTTACAAAGTGTGGTGAATATGCTAAATTTAAATTTTCATAATGACAAGCAAATATTTATCTGAAATTAAACAAAAAACAATCTCACCATTTTTAATAAGTTATAATTAAATTTTATCTCAAATAAATAATTTTTTTTTTTGTACCAACAAATATCATATATATAGATGAATGAAATTCCCTTAACTCCATCCACTTAATAAACTCAATTATGTTCATTTCAATATATTCAATATAATATCAAAGAAATAAAATTTATTTTATTCGTTCTCTTTCTTTACTCAACAATCAAATTACAATAATAAATAAAACAAAAAAAAAAAAATAAAAACAATAAAAAATCAATTTCATAATATACACACAATAATTTATTAAGAATCGATATTGAATGGTAAAGCTAATAAAATATAAAAAATAATTGAAGATAAACAACATCGACCAACCATTCTCACCACACTGCACGTGTATTATATTCATTGGGAAAAAAATATTTTCTCTTTTTGACATTACTCAAATATAATTACACAGCGTACATACAGCGTACAGGTAAGGTAGGTACACAGGTTAAAATAGAGTATTACCAGATTGTGAATAATTGAATCGGTTGAATTTCGAAAAGGACACATTTACGAAAAACTAAATGGTTCAGGGTGAAGAAAAAACTGTTTTATGAAAATTATACTCAAATCATAGTTATCCCAGTTACTTATTTATTTATTTATAATATCTTTATTATGGGCTTATCAACCACGTGGGTTTTGTCAAGCCCTCATTCTTTAAAGTTTTTTACATAATTATCTTTAGTTTATTTCATTATTATTTTTTAACATAATGTTGTTTTAAATTTAGATTTTTAATTTTCCCTTTTTGTTTCTTTTTTTTTGTATTTTAATTTCAAATTAATTTTTTTTTCCTCTTTAAGTTTACAATTTTGATTTTAGCCTAGTTTATATTATATTAGAAAAATTAAATTTTTTTTTATTGGTTTTTATTGAATTTTATTATATTTTATTGAAAATGTCAGTTTCTCTAAGGAATACCATGATATTAGTTGTTGCTTCTATAGTATCCTGTATGCGTATATCAAGTCCCGTGATTCCAAGCCTGGCTCTTACATCAGTGTATAAAGGGCAAGCCTCAAATATGTGCTGTATATTGATTGGGGTATCTGGAACACAGTGACATGTTGGCTGTGCGTTTTGGGGTCCATCAAAGAGATAGCTGTGGGTGTATCGTGTGTGTCCTATTCGGAGTCTAGTCAGAACAACAGCGATTTTTCTACTGGCCTGGTCTAAACTATTCCATCTGGATACATTTCTTTTAATGTGGCTTAGTTTGTTGGTGAGGGGTTCATTTTCCCAACTTGTGTTGTGTAAGTTCGATCCCAGTTATTATTTATGTTTACACATCATATTTTAAAACTTTTTGACTTTTACAGATTATAGGTAGGTAAACCAGATTTTATTTTATTGGTCAAAATGTAAAATGAAATGAGGTATGACCTTTTGCATCGGAATATAGTTAATATTTAGAATTATCTGAAAATATTTGAATAAAAATCATTTTGAAATGTAAAATTAAATAAAAAAATACTCTAATAACTTCATTTTCTTAATTTTTTAATAACTTCATTAGAAAAATTAAAATAATAAAAATAAAAAATATTCACATAAATTTTGAAAAACCCTCTTCTGGTTGTAAGTCTTTGTCATTTGTAGGCCAAACTAATATTTCATCATAAAAATTTTATTTTCTCTTGTGGTATGCATTGTATTAAATTTTTTTTGTCCTAAATTTTTTTTAAATTTAAAGGAGTCTTATTATTTTTAAGCGCTTTCAAAAGTTTAGTAAATCGATCCTGCAGACTTTTCAAATGAAAATTCTTTACTTTGTAACCCATCAATAAATTTGTGTACTTTTAAAACTCCATCAGGAGTAATTTACTTGTTGTATTGAAATTGCATTTAATCTGATACATGAAATCTTAGCATAAGATCTTATGGATAAAATATTTTTTTTATAGTGTATTGGCCATTATTTCTTAAAATAAATTATATCATCTCATCTCTCGTCTTTACTTTTATGAATTCTAAATTCGGACTAACTCTTAATATAAGGTTATTGCATTCTTCTAACGTATAATTTCAATAATTTTTTCGGATAAGCCGTTTTGCTGTACTAAACGCTCGATCGCAGGGCTGAAATGAATGTCCACGAATTGGAAAATATTGAAGAATATTTTTATATCTTCCGCTGGACGCTATGGCCAATCAAGATGTTACAATGGTATTATTCGGATCTATATACGGTATTATACGACTATTTTGTCCTGGACACCAATCAAAGTAAATATGTTTTTTTTTTCTCCGTACTCCTCTTGGGAGCATAGGTATTCCACTTGACATTTCCATCGAACTTGATTTCTAGCTGCTACTTTCACTTGTATTTCCGAGGCAATGTCTAACTTCATTTTTAATCTGTTTGTACTGTCTGAGTATGGGATTGGGCTACTGTAGAATACCACTTTGATAACTTTATCTGCGCCTACGTGGTAAGACGACGCCATATTTTTCTGCAAGTTATCGCTGCAATTTTATCCATCTTTGACGTTAAGATGCTTGACGTTACTATGTTTACTGGGTATGTCATGTGACATACTTTTGTCAGTTGTTGACTATTGTATAATTAATATTAGTGTTTGTCCAATATTTATTTATTGTGTTGTATGAGATATATGAGTATTGATATAGATATTGATATAGGTAATATTTTTAGTTATATAAAGTATTAATTATATTAATTATTTTGTTATTGATTATAAATTTTATATATAACATTTTGCTATTTTTTTTTAGTTATATTTTATGCCTCCCACGGGAATCGAGCCCGTGACTACCACATCGTAATTGAAACATTTCTGGGCTCCAACCGATTAGGCCACGAAAGAGATCTTACTACGGTATTATACTACTGTTTTGTCCTGAACACCCATCAAAGAAAATATGTACTTCGTCAACATTTTCTGGTATTCTAGTGTTGAAATATTGACAGAGAAAAGAACATACCTCATTTGAGCCTCATTGAGAGCCTCTCCTTCGTGATCTGAAAAAATTAAGCTTTTCTATTTTTCATATTGTAACTACAGAATTCAAAAATCCATAATTGCGTGTAGTAAAAAATCTCCTGAACTGAAACATTGGGCACAGGAAGGTTCTGCATGTACTCTATTGCAATACCCAATACATTTATATATTATACATCTAATTTATATCTATAACGTTTTATTTAATTCAAATTTCATTGCAGTAAACATGCAATTTTTAATAGAATTTACTGCTCAATACTTTGGAAAATGACATATTTCCGGAAATATGTCTTTTTCGAATTGATTGAAAAAAAATAATCACCTCAGTTTTTAGCACACCGAATCTAAATAAATATGCCATTTTCGTTTTGCAAGATGCGTTTCTTTATGAACCTTCTTTAAGTGCAAAAAAGTCATTATGACGAAAATGTGTAAATGTGGCCTTTTCAAAATGAACGATTCAATTATAGAGTGACACAATAGTTTTTGTGTTATTGTGTTAATTTTACATTAGTAAATAACTGTTTCTACACGAAAAGTAGTACGCAAAAAAAATTAGGTTTTTATTACAAACCACTTTGAATTACTTGAAATTACTATTTTTCATGAAAATCAAATGAAGACAGTAATTAGTCTAGTTTGGTTTATATGATCGGTTCTTAAGTTGATATTTTAAAATCAGTTCTTGTTAATTCAAAACGATATCACATTCTATTTCGCAATCTATTTTTTGCTTTCAATAATCAAGTATAATAGTATTTTGAATTAGATTTATTTGATTTTATAGTTTTTAAGTCCATTTTTAAACTGAAAATAAAATTTATGCAATATGCGATGCCATTAATATACTTTAAATGAATTATTTTTATGTTCCAACCCATTTTCGTTTTTCTTTTTTTTATGTATGTGTTTTGTTACTATTTTGTATATAAACTGTTTTACTATTATATACATAATCTATCCGAACTATGATTGATGTGTAGTCTCAAAATTTTTAAATGATGGAATTAGTACATTCGTAAAGTACATGTTGTAAGTTTTTGTACATTAAAAAATTAACAAATTGAATCCTGGAGTATAAATTACAACAAAATGAAAATGAAAATATATGATACGAAGAATTATCGCAAAATATTATAACAGAGTGGTGATATATTAAATAACCATTTAATATACGTGCCAATTAGATAAAACCGAAAAGTAATTAAATCCTAAAACTATTCAAAATCGATTAACCCTAATTTTATCCTCGGGTGAAATTTCGCCCATTTTCAATCTTATGCACCTTTATATTCCATAATTTTACATCTTTTTCTTATTCCTTTTACTTATTTGTCAAAAATGGTTACTTCTTTGCAAATTACAATCCTTTTTGGAAAATTTTAAAAAATGTAGGGCCTATGCAACTTACTACGTTTTATCTTTGGTAAAAATTCACCCAATATGTAAATTTTTTTTCTGTTGAAATATTACCCATTTAAATTTTTATACGTTAATACATAAATTGACCAAAATTTAATCACAATTTCAAAAGATAAATCCGTTGAATAGTCAGCACAACCTCCAGGATTAAGTGTTTTTCCACTTTCTAATTTTTTAGAAAATGTAATCAAAGATCGACTTGGAATTACTTCTGGTGTTGTTGCCAAAATGCATTTGAGTTGTGTTTTAATTCCGCTATGATAAAGATTGTGATTGTCGTGTATAATACAAACTTGGAGGAAAAACGAGTGTAGGGTGAAAAGTGCAATAATATTTATGATGTAACTATAGACAGCTTTATTTTAATTTACCTATTTTAACAGATATGATCAAACTGCTTTTCAAATTTTTCCAAAGCCTTGCAGCTCTTGAACTATGCAATTTTTTTATATGTATATATATAAATCAAAAAGTGAATCTATTATGGTTTTAACCAATATTTCGTGCAGTAATGTCGGCTAAATTTTTCTTAAAGATTTATCGGGTAATCTAATTTGACGCCAAACATGATCGAGCACAATGCCGACCTAAGGACAAAATTACTTCAATTAGAGAGCTATGGGATAAATGGGTAAACAATGTTCCATATTTATGTACTGCTTGTGAAAATATTACCGATGATGAGCAACTTGTTGCTGTCCAGGGTCGAATTAACAACAACTTCTGGAGAAATATCCGTTGAAAAGGTAAAAAAACGAAAAATTTCATCGGGTGTTCATTGCCAAGTTGTATCACAATGGACCTCACCGGTCTAAGTGTGTCGATGTAATGTCGGCAGCCACTACTACCTACCTACCTACCTCATTGCCAAGTTGGCATAAAAAAGGATAGAAAAACAAATGCGGAGTGCGAAGTATGTAAAAAAATTTTGTGTGCAGAATCGTAAATAGGAGTTTTGAAATAACCAATTAATGTCCAAAACATTTTAAATGTTTTTTTACCCATAAAATAAAGTGCATCAGAAATAATTTTTTTTTTCTTATAAAATATCTTCTTTAATTTACAGGAATGATATTTTCATATTGGGTTAAATATCGTCCAAAGAAAATTTTTCATACTGGGTAAAAACTCACCCGAGGAGTGTTTTTGTAACTTTTTTTAAGGATAATATGACGGTTTTAAATTAAATTTTAATACCGTCAAATTTTAACTAATTATAATTCAAACTCTACTAAAAAATAGTTTACAATTTTACCTGAAAAACAAAATATCCATCTGGCAACAGTAAATTTGGAATAAAAACAAAATCAAGTAAAATCTATATGAAGAGTGACCTTCTGAAAATTTTATATGTTATAATTAATATGCAAATAATAGTATAGTCATAGTGTATATAAGTGCCACCTTTGTTCACCTATGATTGCAGATTTTTAATATTCTTTAGTACAATTTTTGGCAGACTTTTTCAATAAATTAATTTTTTTTTGCAAATTTTACCATTGATTTTCTTTTAAGGATATTTTTTTTATTTTCATTATATAAAAAGTTTACTTTGTACTATTACTACAACAACTAGGTACTACTATTATGATTCAATCGGAATTACACTGTAGATTGTAGAAAAGTAATATAAAAAAATACAGCACAACACAATATTTACAGTTGAAAATTAAATTCACCACTCAAGCATATACAACTTTTATTTACTTTGGAATGCCCAGGACTATTTATTATTCACTTCATTCACCCCCATCGAACCAATCATTTGGTAATTTTTTTTTTTTTTTTTTTTTTGTTCGAATCGAATGAAGCATTCAAGTTATTTATAGAAAAAAAAAAAACAAATATACAATCAATATTAAAATTATTTACACAATGTAAAACTCATGGTGAAATTATTTGGAATGTTTTTAATTAAGGCTAAAAACACTTACATTACATACATTATAATTATTTATATTGCATACATGTCACATACATTAACATCATAAGCTTTATTCCAAATATAACGCAACCGATCTAATAAGAGTTTTGTACAAGATAAATAAACACTCTTGATATAGTTTTTAAATACAATTCTAGTACGTTTAATTCGAAAAAGTCAGTAACGATGGCCAATGATGAATCAGCCAATCCACGGAAAACTTCGAAAACTATACTTTGAATTATCGAGGTAATAAAAAACCATAATATTAAATGCTATCAACATTCAGCAATACAAAAACAAACGGATACTTTCTTATATCCATAATAACGGGTTTGAAATTTTTATTTTTCATTTAAATTTGGATTAACTTTTATTTCACACAACTACATTTATACTTTTTAAATTAACTGTACATTATAGTATAAAAATTATTTCAAGTATGAAGATGAATTTGGAGAGAACCGTTGGTGGCGACAGGTGTAATTTCAAACTAGTAACAATCAAAAAAACAAAAAAAAAAAAAATTAAGAATCGATTACGAATTTTGATAAATGTTCGACAAGCGTGACTACTGTGTTTTAAGAAAACAAAACATTCCCACGCACACATATACACACGCACAACAAAATTATTCACAGCATCCAAATTTATTTTTATTAAAATGACATGGAACAAGGTAATGAAGTATATATTAATATATATATATTTATATATATATATATATATAGTAAGTAATGAAACTGAGGAGGATCAAAAAATAAATTATTTCCATGGAGAGTATATATGTATAGTGATGGCAAAGTAGTTGCGTTGCGTTATGATGTTATCTATATTTTGTGTAATATTATATTTTAGGAAATTATATTTTAAAAGGTCATATTTATTTTAAGGTCCTATAATTATATATTCAAAGGTGTTGACATTTATTAATAGTGAAATATGCAATTATAATTATTTGAATTTACAAGACCTTAAAATATTTGACTTTTGGAGTAAATTAAAGGTAATTTGATGTGCCTAATGATATTATTGTATTATAAATTTTTGATATAGTGATATTTAGAGCTTTTACTTAATTTCCATGGAAATTTTTAAATTTTATTTATTTTTAGAATTTAAAAAGAAACATTTAGATTTTTTACAATGGAAAATGACAAAAATTTTAAAATGTGAATATTAAATTTTTCTTATAGGGGTAGGTAAAAAAAAGGAAAAAAGTATTTTTAATATTTTTTTAATTAAGAAAATTTAAAAAAAATGTTAGTAACTCAATTTTATATATTTTGATATGAACAAGTGATTGTAAGTAAGGTGCCTATTACACATCATTCTTTTCATCAATCATTCATCCGTATATTGTCAATATATTGATGAAAATAATGATGACCGATTACACATCAATCATGCACTCATCAATCTTTTTACCCATATTTTGACATTTTGCATTTACCCAACCTGTGGCAGTATTCTGAATATATTGATAATTTCGAAACATATATGAATATTGAAGATATAATTCCTGGAGCAATGTTTTTGACTTCAGTTTAAATTGAGTTTTTAAAGTAAATGTTGTGTATAAAAAACAACACATTATTTTTTTGCACATTTGAATAATATATCAATCGTTTTTTTACAATAATTACTATAATTATTCAAATTAATATAAAAATTATTCTTTTTGAATTACATCACAAATTAGTATTATAACCTTATCTGAACATTCCCCAAAAAGAAATTTTTTTTGCCTCAGCTGAGCTTGTCAAAAATGATTGATGACATGATTGATGGTAATTTTGCTTGCATTATTGATGACATGATTGATGAGAATAGAACCGTCATCAATCATTTCTCATTAATCAACGGTCAATATATTGACAATATATGGATGAATGATTGACGAATGATTGATGTGTAATAGGGCCCTAAGACGTCAGTCCCAAATTCTATATAGTTTAGTAAATTTGAGAGTATACTTCAAGTATACTTCGGCATATTTGTAACATAGATAATTAAATTTTGTTAACTGATCTTCAGTTTTATTACTTACTTGGGTGGCCAACAGACCTTGTACTTGCTAGACCCAACTTATTAACGTCCTCCAATTTTCCTCGGTCATGGGCTAATATTCTTTCCAGCTGAAGCTGCGAAATTGTTTTAAATCTGACGATATTTCGCCTCTCCAACAAACGTTTGGTCTGCACCGACGTCTTGAACTTTCGGGTCTGGATTTTCAAATTCTTTTGACTTTTCCACTGTATTTACTTGACTTTAATTTTTGTGACTACATCCACCTCATTATACAACTCATAGAGTTCAGTATATAGTCGTTTTCAGCACCATATATTCGACGAAGAATTTTCTCGAAGACACCAAGTACATACTCAATTGCCTTCGGCAGTGTCCATGGTTCTGATCCATAGAGTAAAACCGAGAGTATGAGTACGTTAGAGTATGTGACGGGCTCTTTGTATGTGTAGGGCTCTTTGTAGATATTACCAAAGCTTTTTAGATGGTAAATCACGATATTATCTTGGAAAAATGTTTAATGCTGGTCTTAGAAATCTTACAATTGAATGGTTTGAATCATATTTGAAAAACAGAAAGCAGAAAATCAAAATGGCTGACAAAACTAGTAATAGTACTTGTATTAATATTGGTGTACCTCAAGGCTTTGTATTAGGTCCAATTTTATTTTTAATTTACATAAATTCCTTTTTTTTCCAAATTATTTTAGCCATCTAACAAGTTTTGCAGATGAACCTGCTTTCCCTTATGTTTCAGTCTACTCTGTAAATATGATGGCGAATATTAATTCTGATCTAAGTATTTTCAGAAAATGTTTTACTGAACATAAGTTGATAATTAGTATAAATCCTAAAATCATGTTTTTTAGATTAACAACGCAAGATCCTCCAATTATTGATATTATGTTTCACGGTTCAGAATGCTTAAAACTAAAATTGTTTAACCCCAATTGTTCTTCAATAATTAACCAATACTCTTATAATTGTAGTAAGTAGTGACTGTAGTACGAACGGTTTCAAAATTGAAATAGTTAATAAATTCAAGTATTTAGGAGTTATAATTGATAATAATTTGAGTTGAACTGAACATACTACGTCTTTAAAGGTGTATCTAGGTTCTACTCTACGCAGTTTTTATTATTTAAGCAAAGTATGTTCACGCACTACTTTAAGGACGTATTTATTACGGTGTATTTCAGCCTAAATTGCAATATGGAATAAGCTGTTGGGGAGGTACATACCGTAATAAATTGTATCCTTTATTTATTGGTATTGCAGAAACGTGTTGTTAGGAAAATGTGTAATAGAAATTATCTGGATCACACTTATGAATTATTCAAGAAATTGAAAATTTTGCCTGTACGTAATTTATATGTTTATAGAGTTTTAAAAATATTTTTCATTAGAGGTGGTTACCTGAATAATAGATACTCTTCAACATCTAATCTTAGAATCAACCAAAGATTCCTTGTTAATGTACCAGTATTCCGCACTACCAATTTTCGAAATTTTTTTATACGCATATTATTTAATCAAATTATCAAAATAAGAAATTAAAATGTTTTTCTTAATAACATTAAGACATGGCTTCTAAATATTGATCACGGCGGAATTGAAGTTTTGTTGGATACTGAAGTTTAGCTTACATTTTTATTTTTTTGTTTTGTTGTTCTTCTTTGTTGATATTTCTGAAATATTCTGATTGACTCATAAACTACTAACTTATTATTGTTTTACTATATTTTAATTTTTATTACCTTCTAGTTTTTTCTTCTCTTTAAATCTTTTAATCTTTTAAGCTTTGCACTTCCTATGGACAATTTTTTTGTTTTTTTTTTAGTTTTTGCTTTCACTCTTATATTTCTGCCTAATTTTTAAAATTTACTTCGTTTTTGTTGTAATTTTTTTCTTTTTAAACATTTTGAATTTTTGATATTTTAATTTTAAAATTTATAACAATTAAATTTAAATTTTTATTTTATTATATATTATATTATATATATTATTCTGCATTTATCTGGATGTTTGTAAGTTCGACGGAACGCTCCAACACATGTACAAATTACATATGTATACAAATGCATATATATACAAATTGCTTTGGTGCTTTTTTTTAACCCATGTCTACCAAATAAAACAAACAATTTTTTTGATTTATAATAATAAGGACTAATAGAAATTTAATCAATAGTTTAATATGGTATAATAACCAAAAGGCAAACAGCATTTAACACAAAAAAAAAACATAATTCACTCAAAGGTTATTCTTATTACTTAAAATTATACACAATAATATACATGTGTATCAGCATATTTGTATTGTATAATATTATACATTATACTACTTTATTGCTTACACCTTTTATTTTTGTCATTATTGTGTGCGTAACTCACTTCACTCAAAAAAAATTTTTTTTGTTTTTTTTTTATTATTTGCTGTATCTGTATTCTGTATGTTCTATATGCTCCATTCCAAAAATATTATTTTATTTTCAGTGTTAAGTGTTCACTGTTCACTTCACTGTTCAGGTTCACTGTTCAATCAATAGAACTTGATAGAACTAGAGTAGGATAATTAACTCTACTTCTACGTCGGATAATAAAACATTGTTTTTTTTAAATTGAAAATTATTGATGAAAATGTTTTTGTATTTTTTGTAAATTTTACCAATTTAGATATAAAATTTTGAATATTTTTTCAAAAATAACACAATACCATAATAACAGTTTATTCATATAGCAAAATAAGATTCCTATACATTATACAAAAGACAAAATTTATATGAAAATAAGATCCCATTTTTAAATTTGTTCTCCCAGAGGCCACAATAACGCTAATACGGTATAATTTATACTAAATGGAACCCAACTAACGAATTATAACTAAATGGAAGTGAGTACGAGTATACCATACAAAAATACAAACATTTTATACAAATTTGTTGGTATGGTACTTCTTTTCTGTTATATAAAAAAAAAAAAGATTAGTGTTAGGCAATAATATAAACATAAATAAAAATAAATAAAAAGTTATATAAACATAAGTACTGTAATATCGGAATAAAGAATCTAATGAAAGAAAAAAAGAAACTAGGATTTATTTGGCTTCCGTCATTTATGACGGGTTACAAAGCTAGTATTATATATTGTCGTAAATCTTAAATTGTAAAATTTTTTTAATATTATATTACATAATTATTAAGTTGAACTTGAACCCCACATTTTGAATTTATATAAAATAATTTTTGCTTTAAATGGTGCATTCGACAATAAATTTTTTTAATTTACTGAATGTATCCTATCTCATTTTTTATCTATAAGATACGTTTGAAATCTATAAAAAGAAGTTTTGTATTCATATATTGTATTAAATTAAAATCGTACCTTTAAGAAAAAATAAAGAAAGAATAAAAAATAAAAAAACAATAACGTTTAATAGATTTGTACTTTGTTGCTTCGGAAAGGCTTCGATGACCGCCAGTTATGAGCTTCAGTTTTCAATTACCATTATTTTCACAACTGTTTTTATTCTACTCGTTTGCGCCGCATATCGTAGAGTGGAAGAGATAAATTTTATTTTCCATGGAACTGTATATATATAATAATATATTTGGATTAAGTGTACCTAAACCAATAGATAAATTAATCAATTAAGGTGTAATAGGTTTTAATAGAATAGAATTTGAAGGTGAGCTAACCGAACTAACATATTGTTATGTTGTTAATACTTTTTAGAAATATATTTACAAAAAACTATAAATTTTATTATTTCTTCTTGATCGTTGTCCTGGAACATCTATATTGAAGTACAAGTCTAAAATAATTTGTTTCCTTTCCAATATGTGTGACTAACCTCTACAGTTATTTATTTATTTATTTATTTATTTGTTTGTTTAAATCAAACAAATTACAATAATTAATTGAGATTACAATGATATTTACTATTATAAAAATAAAAAGAAGTAAAAGAATAAAACAAAAAAAAAAACAACAAGAAAAATAACAAATAATAAAAATAATAATAAATTTAACAAAAATGAAGAAACAAAAATAATGTAATAAAATCAAACCAGGTTTTTAAAAAATTGTTTGAAAGTTAAGTGAAACAATATGTAAAACTTGATCCAGATTAAATTATTTATTAATTAATCCAAAAGCAGGGCTCGGCAACAGTTGATATGTATGTTAGATATATAGAAGTAAGCACATCTATTTTGTTAATAAATCTTAATGAATCTTAAATTTAAGAATAAATTGCTACTACATAATATTGTAATATCAGTAACTAGAGAAAAATTAGTAACTACAAGATGAATAAAAATTAGAGGGATGGATCAGATTAAGCAGATAATTCGGAATAAAGGCGCTTCTTTAGGGTATCTTTAGAGGGGGACAAATCTATAAAATGCTGGTATTTATTACCCATGGTCATCATTATATGGATTGGTTCATTCATTCCATAGTTGGTTCGATGAAAGGTAAGGGTAAAGAGGGTATAAGAGCGAAAGCGCCTGATGGTATTTATTTGGATTAAGTAGGAAATGTAAGGAGAACTAATATTTCCTTTGACCACTTCATTGACAAAAATAACATCCGTAACTTCGCGTCTTTTTTTCAATGTAGCAAGATGAATTAAATTCAATCTGTGCTCATATGGTGGCAAAATTAAGGTGTCGACCAGGGAAGATGGCGTAGCGCGAATCTTAGGAAATTTTTTTGAATTACCTCAATTCGTAGTGTATGAATTTCATAATAGGGAGACCAAACCTGGCTGGCATATTCTAGTTGTGGCCTAACAAGACATAAATACAGTGATTTGAGGATATAGGGATCGTCGTATTCTCTGGGCCATCGTTTTATAAAACCAAATATTGAATTAGCCTTATTTATAATATTGCTATAGTGCAATTTAAATGGGAGTTTGTCATCAAACAAAAAACGCCTAAATCTTTGATGGACTTAACTTTTTCTAATACGTGTCCGTTAAGGAAATAGTTATTTGGAAGGTATGTAGTACGTCTGTTGCAGCACATTACGACACATTTATTTATATTTAAAAGGAGGTTGTTAGACTTACACCAAATGAAGAAGTTATCAAGGTCAATTTGGAGTAGTAGTGAACCATTTGGTGATGTTATTTTTTTGAAAATTTTAATATCATCAGCGTAAATTTGGACTTGGCTATTTTTTATTACTGATGTAACGTCATTAATGGATATTATAAATAAAAACGGACCTAAATGGCTTCCTTGAGGAACACCAGAGTTAGCTTCAAAGGATGGTGACATAGCTGACCTAAATTGAACACTGTATTTTCTGTTAATTAGGTAAGACTCCACCCTGTTGACAAAGGACTTCGGGAATCCTAGTTTTGTCAATTTACATAAAATTACACTATGCGGTAAGAGATCAAAGGCCTTACTGAAATCTGTATAGATGACGTCGGTTTGAAAGCCTTTCTTCATGTTTTTAATAAATGTGGACGTAAATTCAACTAAATTAGTTACTGTTGCCTTATGTTTTACGAATCCATGCTGGTTTGGTATAAGAAAACCGGTGCAATGGTGATACATTTGATCAAAGACAATTAATTCGAATAGTTTAGGAATGCAAGACAGTTTGAAAATAGGACGATAGTTACTTACTTCATTTTTTTCAACTTTCTTGTGAACAGGTCTAATGAAGGCATTTTTCCAGAGAGAAGGGAAGACTTCAGTAGAAATCGATAAATTGAAGATTTTAGACAAAGTTAAGGATAACGATTTCGAGCATTTTTATAAGATAATTTCTGGGACACCATCTGGCCCAGGAGATGGGTTCTCTTCGAACTTTTTTAAATAGTCAAGGACGAGAGTTTCACTTACATATATGGAAGACAATGTGGTTTGCTGGAATTCATCCATCTGATTTAATTCTTGAATATTGACATTAAAGAGAGAAGGAGAATAAGAATTCTCAAAAAAGTCGCGAAAGTATTGAGAAATAACTTTTGGGTTGTTACTAAGTGCGTTATTAAATTTCATGAAAATAATTTGTAGAAAAAGTTCAACAGCAGTTGATAAAATATTTAAATTTACTATGGGTCTCTGCGAGACACTCTAATACTTAGTTTTTAGATCTCTAATATTTCCTCATCAGTTCTTATCTACTTCTGCCAAAAAAAATTTGTAACAATGACAGAACTTAACCATTATGCAACAATTGTTACAGTTTTTAATTGAATTTTCTGAAGCTAAATTTTATAACCTCTTCAATTTTATTGCAATAAATTTATTTCCAGAAATGTATTTAAAACTCTATAAGTATACTAAATAATAACTTTTCCAGCTCTTTATTTATTAGAATAAATCTACAGTATTAATTTGATTCAATTTAAAATCAAGTAAATATCTATACCAATTTTTTTTTATATTTGAAATATGTTGAAAATGTTAGCTGTCCAAATTAGCTATTTGAATAAAATAGCAACAAAATATTTTTTTTTAATTTTCAAAATATCCCAATTCACTGAAAAGCTACACAAATTAATTAGAGTATACTCAACGAATTAGCATAGTTTAATTAAATCAAATGGATTTATTAAAATTTAATTATTTTAAAAAATTATCTTTAATTAGTAACAAAAATTTGCAATACCTTAATTTTCTTTTCAACACGCTCAATGAGAATTACCAAATATGGCTATTTCAATTTAAAGAAATAATTTAAAATTTAAAAAATTGAATCAACTTAAAAATATTTAAATAAAAAAAAAAAAAAATAAAAAAATTAAATAAAACGAAAAAAAAAATTTAAAATAATTAAAAAAATAATAATTATAAGGGCTGAGTGAAAAAACAAGCGAATGAAATAACATCTTAAATCACAAATGAAATAGGTAAATCTGATAATGCTGACGAGCTTTTTAGCTCTTTTTGAGATAAATTGAAATAAATAATAAACAAATAATTTCACAAAATACTCTTCTATGGCCTAATGATTGGTAGGAGCTTAATTTCACACCCCATCAAATGTTTTACTACTCCTAGACGACAGGTTTAAATGTCGGAAGTAGTCTACTTGGTATACAATATACACTAATTAGAAAAATTATCAATTTTTTAAATTTCTAACGATTCCAAAAAAGCATATCCTTGCAAAAGGATATATGGACAACAACAACAATATAATATAAAATTCTAAATGAATCATTTAAAATGATTGTATAACTCCGCTTTTACTTCTCCTTCAGCTTTATTCAGGGCTTAGTTGATTTATACTCGTATATTTAATATTTTCAAACAAAGTAAATAATGTGCAATAACTCAAAATGTTCGGTTTTGTAATCGTTTATTGAGTATTCAATGGTAATTTGTATTCCATTCTTCACTTGCATTCTACAAAGAAATATTTTTATTCCAGCTAAGAATTTTTGTATTATGTAATGGCATTAATTTTCTCCATTAAATGAAATTTTAGGGGGAAATTAAACAAATCGTCTACTTTTTAAAGCACATTAAATTTAAAAAAGTTATTGAAAATAATCATGTTAGATTTTAAGATTTATTTAAGAACAAACAAATTTGAATAACGAGTTTTAAAATATGTAAAAGTGTAAATTATTTAGAATTACTCATGCCACTCTTATCGAATTATAATAAATTTCATGTTATCGGATTAATATTTCGAATGAGGATTTTCTTATGCTGAAACATTTTATTTCATATTTTTTTTTTCTCCTATTATTCCGCGTGGGAGCATAGGGCTTCGGTAGTGAACCTCCATTCCTCTCTGTTGAATACTGCTTCCTTAATATCGTCCCAGGTATAATTGTTGATTGTTAATTCTTGATCGATTGTGCATCTCTATGTGTTGTATGGTCTGCCTAGAGCTCTTCTTGCTATATCACTTTCTGATTTCCTTAGTGTATGACCTATCCATTTTCATTTTTTCCTATTTATCTGCCTGTTGATCGGTTCTTCTCTAGTTATCATCCATAAATCCTCGTTGCTAATTCTTGCCGGCCAAAATATTCTGCATATAATTCTCAAGCACTTGTTAATGAATACTTGTAGCTTCTGTTTGATTCTGACCGAAGTGAGCCATGTTTCACTGCCATATATTAATGTTGACTTAACACATGCTCTGAATATTGTTAGCTTTGTTGTTCTCGATATTTGGTTGCTCCGCCATATCTTCGTTAGGCTCCCAAATGTTCTTCTTGCCTTATTTATACGGCTGTTGACATATTCTGTTGTACCTCCTCTTGATGTTATGATGCTCCCCAGGTAGTTGAATTCTTCTATCTATTCTATTTGTTGTCCACTCACTGTTATTTGCTCACTATTACTGTTGTTTGTCCTCATTGCCTAGATTTTCTCGATATTTAATTCCAGTCCCGATTTCTTTGCTTCTTCCTGTAATCTGTTGACTTTGTTTTGTAGGTCCCTTTGATTACTTGCTATGACGCATTCATCATTTGCGTAATCTAAGTCTTCTAAGTTGCCGAAGAGATCCCATTCTATTCCGTTTATTCCAGTGCAAACTTTTCCTAGAATGTCGCCTAGTATTGTGTTGAAGAGAAGTGGTGATAGTGGACATCCTTGTCTAACTCCTATATTGGTATAGAATGGATTACTGATGTTACCTCTGTGTTGAACTGTTGTCTCTGCATCTTTATACATCGCTTTGATGATGTTGATGATTTTTTCAGGAACTCCCTTCTTTGTAAGTGTTCTACATATTGCGCATCTCTTGACTGTGTCGAATGCTTTCTTAAAATCTATGAATAGTAGATATAGTGGGGCATTCCATTCTACAGATTGTTCAACTATGACCCGTAAAGTATTTGACTGGTCAACACCAGCTTTGGTTTGGTCTGAAACCTGCCTGCTCTTTCCGTAGTATTGGTTCTAGTACTTCTTCTAATCTTTTCCATATAATAATTGCTATTATCTTATGAATAGTACTTAGAACCGTGATTCCTCTTCAGTTGCTGCAATTTGCCAAGAAGTCTTCTTTCTTATCAGGTATCTTGACAATCATTCCTTTCTTCCATGATGGTGGTTTATTCTTTTCTATCCATGCTTTTGTGATGTGGGGTTCAATTGTTTTTGCGAATAGGTCTGGGTCCAGTTTGGCTATTTCTGCTGGAATACCAGCTTCACCTGTTGCTTTGTTGTGTTTCAGGATATTGATTATAGCTTTGATTTCTTCTATATTTGGATGTTGAGTAGATATTGACAATCCCTCAGTTGGGTAGATATTTGCATCGTCTCTGTTTCTTATGTCTGCTTCATTATTTCATATTATGTAAATTTAATGCTATTTAAGCCTTTGATTAAATCAAAGGATATTAATCCTTTCATAAGCAAAATAGAAAGAATTTATTATAGGTATATTATATAGGCTCGTCATAAGTGTCAAAATACTGTGATAATTGAACCGAACACATTGAACACGTTGAAAGATGAAAGTGGGTAGGGCAAACATTACGAAGAGGATTCGGAAGTACTGCCTTCGAGGTTCTGTAGTATAGACTATAGATTTAACCTATTTAAGAACCTGATGGCCTGTGGCCTGTTTCACAAAAATTGACAGGTGACAATTTTACAAAATTGTCGCGATTGTCCGACATTTTTTAATACATAATTTATAAATTTTTCATCATAATTTTGTAAATTATAAATTACAAAATTTATCATGACAATTCTCTAAATTATAATTTATAAAAATGTCTTGTCATGCCTGTTTTGTAATTGTATTTATTGACAAATATTTTATTAAAAACAACATATTATTATCTATATAAAATAATATAAAATGCAACCTTAAAAACAAAGCCATAGGTAATTATTTATTTTCAAAAAAAAAATTTTAAAATCTAGGTTAAGTTCCATTGAAATAACTTCGATATTAAAATTAACAATATTTTGTCGAAGTTACGTCATTTTTAATTTTAATAAATTTCTCGAACTTATTTCATTACGAAATTAAAATAAATAAATTTAAAATGAAATAAAATCGAAAAAAAAAATCAAATTTTATCGAAGTTTTTTTAAGCGCCTTCATAATGCAATGAAAAATGAAATTTACAATTTTAGATATTTGAAATCGTGTGTCATAAATTTTACGACAATTATAACAATTTTATTAGTGGTTTCATAACAAAATTGATATAAAAATTACTGTTGACAAACCTTGACAAATTTTGTAGATTTTACCTTTGTTTATGAAACAGGAATTGACAATTTACAATTTGGTCAATTTTATTTTAAAGCAAAAATTTGACAATTGTCGACCTGTGGCATATTTCATAAAAATTGACAGGTGACAATTTTGTAAAATTGTTACCTATCATTTTTTATGAATTAGGCCACAGGTAGACATTAGTTCATTAAGGAAAAATAATTGTTAAAATGATAACAAATTAGCTAAATACATTATAATTAAGTTATAATGATCAAATGAATCCTTATTTGTTTAATTTATTTTTTACAGGAAATTGGTATCGTTATTGGTATAGTAAGAATTGAAAATTTACACTTTTCCCAAATGCCTATGTACAAAAGATCTGTTTTAGTCCAGGAGTAATTGATTATGTGCGCCCTTGGTCAATATTTCTTGCTTTTAGAATTGACTATTATTGAAAAAAAATACCTGTCAGAATAAATTGACCACATCCATATTTTCTTTAAGATCTAAATATTTACTAAAATGCATATTTGTACTACTCTAAAAATGTCATCTAAGTCATGTATTAAAAATTTAATCAAACAATAATAAACTATATAAGTGTGGTAAGCGAATTAAAAATGGTTTTTAAAACTTTGGATGCATTTATTGAAGAACTTCAATTTGGGAGATGGTCAGTTTCGCTTGTACGCCAACGTGATGAATGAATATGACAAAAATTAAGTTAATGTTTTATGGCTATTAAAATTTTCGAACTTGCATAACCTGAGCGAGATTTGAACCACGGGACTTATGATTAGCAGTCAGATATGACATAACCACAAAAGAACCAGAATGGCCCAATCCACATCAATAATATTGCAAAATAAAATAAATAGAAAACAAATGCAGTATTAAAATGCATATAAAATCTCCACTTTTAGGACAGCAACTTCCAAACAAAATTTTTTTATTTTTTAGTTTTTTCAATACTTTATCGTAATTAAGAAAACTATGGAAACAAATTTAAACATACTTTACTACACTTTAATAATTATATATAAAATTAACTGAGTCAGCATATAAGAATTATAGATATTTAATTTGTTAACCTTATATGAGAAGTAAGTCTTGAAATGACTTAAAAATATTTTCATTCAGTAGTACCAACCTTTAGCTTAACTGCATGCCCAGAATAGTGAATCTTACCAATTTTTGACTTCCTACAATTCCAAACAGATGATATTTTATGGGAAAATTATTTCATACAGCCAAGATATAAAAATATTATATACGCTGATTGTATATACAGTAAACTCTTGCTATATTGAAATTTTTATATATTTATATCTTGCTATATAATATTTTAAATAATTAATATAAATTTTATATTAATTATTTAAAATATTATTCTTATAGAAATTTGTAGTTTGTAATTAGATGATATGGTAATTAATAATTTAAAACATCATATGTAACAATATTTGCTTATATGGGTAGATAAGATTATGTATTCGTCACTATCATAATAAATATTTTAGTCCCAATATCACTTCCACCTTTCGTAATTTTCCTCTATAGATATATATTTGACCTATTCTTATCTCTGTTCAATTAATTTGAAGAAATATTTCGAATAAATCTTTCCAATCCAAAAGACTGAAATCGATCTTCGATCGAAGAAGAAATATTTGCTAATGACAAAAATAGCTTGCAATAATTATATTAAATTTGTAAATTGTAAATGTGGAGGTAGTCGAGCTCCTTGGGGAAGCGTCGCACTGGTAATCGGAGGTTGACCCGCTCCCACGTTTAGATAGATTTGTTTTTACGGGATTTGTGAAGAATTTCGTTATGTTGACTGCCAACCAAGGTTTATGTTGACTGCCAAAACAAGATTTTTCACAAGTCTTTCATAATTATAAATTCGTTTGGAGAGCTGGTTGGGTTTTCGTTGCTGACGCGATAAGTCTTCAAGGTTTTGGATGAATACGTCAAAGGAAAGGTTAGATAGACATCGCTGGATGTAGTCTACATTGAAAAATAAAATAAAGCCGAGAAAAAATTGTTCATCAGTTTTGTAGGACTAGATCACAATATAGGAAGGGTGTGGTTTAGTGGGTAAGAATAACACACACAATTATGTCAAGCAACGGGGCTCATTGTGTCTTTTGAAAATTCACACCAGCCTGCGTAAAAACAAAAAAAAAAGAAAATTGTTAATTAAAAAAGTACGCTACAAATTAATATCCCAAACCGATTTTCCAAACCAACCAAACCGATTTTCATTATTATTTTTTTAAATGATTGATATTTAAAAGGAGGTGAATTCAAATATTTTTTAAAAATTTTTTAATGTTCTATTTCACTTTGCAGCATTTATTAAAACGCTGCAACAACATCCCCGATTTAATTTTTATTTTTTAAAATAAATTATTTCATACGAGGTTGTTGTTTAAGATAAATCAATAAAAAAATAGTGTCCACGATAAATTGAAATTATGGAAAACATAATAATATTCATAACGAAATATTAAGCAATTAAGCTTTTTTATCAAACTTCCTCGAATTTCGTGGAGCGAGCGAATACTAGTGATTATCTTAGTATGAAAATTACAATTTTTTTCCTTGACTGTATTGTCCTGTTTATTAACAACTAGCGGAGTTACCCGGCGTTGCCCGAGAAAATTTAAAGTTCTTAGAAATTTTTCTGCGTTTTTAGTTTGAAAAGGGAAGTATTATGTGATGTTTGTCTGTTAGTAAACTATCTGTTAAATGTTTTTATATGTAATTGTTTTTTTTTTTTTTTTTGTGGAAAGTTTGAAAACCAATACAAAGAACAATACGCCCGTGCTTTGTAATAGTGTGGGATCCACCCCCACTAAAACCACTCCAAGTTTTTAAAAATTTAATAAAAAGCTAATTCATGAAAATTTTAAAAATTATTATAGGTGCAAATGTAAAAAAATGCAAAAAAATGCAAAAAAAAATCAAAAGTGAACGAAAATTAAAATGAGTTTCAGTTTTGAACAAAAATAGTACTTACAACTTAAAATAAAATGTAAACATAAGTCTTAGGCGTTGCTTACAAATTTCAATTATTTCAATTAGAATTTTGGGATTTTAATTAGAAGTATTTTTTGAAAACTAAATTATGGTTCGTTTTTATTTCATTGAAAGACAGAAATAAATAAAAATGAGAATTTTGTTTTGCTGTTTTCTTCACCCTTTTTTTTCTTCCTCTCTAAAAATAATAAAATAAGAAAAAAATTTAAAAACTTGCTTTTTAAATGACTATCACCAATATTTCGTACCAATATTAACTGCACTAAATTGACCCTTTATAAATAAGCTAAATCCAAGCTCCATTAGAAAATTATATATGGTCTGCATAACATATGAAATTCAAGTTTTTAGACCCACTTCCTGTTAAGTTAGGGACTTGACATTTTACCTTGGATCCCGATTACGGCAGTTTCTGCCAAATTTGTTGGCCCTGCTTTCCGCCAGAGCTCTTTTGAACAAAAATTCATATTTCAGAAACTGGACCGATTTGGTTCCAATTTAATACACATATGTATGTTGGGTTCCAATGAAAACTATTTTTCTTATTAGAAAATTTGAGGGACCTGCGGAGCTCGGAGTTATATGACAGCTACCCGAATCAGTCAAAATTTCGAAAAAATGTGAAAGTCATATTTGTTTATTTTTGGAAGAGTACCCGTGTGCAAATTTTCAACTCTGTAGCACTTTTGGTTTTAGAAATATTTTTGCGGGTGCTGGGAGTTGTACGACAGCTACCCGAACCTATCAAAATTTCGAAAAAATGTGAAAATCATATTTATTTATTTTTGAGAGAGTAACTGTGTGCAAATTTTCAACTCTGTAGCACCTTTGGTTTTTGAAATATTTTTGTCAGGTGCTCGGAGTTGTATGACAGGTACCTGAACCAGTAAGAGTTTTGGAAAACAACATATCACGGGTTCGATTCCAAGTAGTAAAAAACCATCATGTAAAATTTTGTTGAAATTGGTCCATGCGTCTCGGAGGAGTTCTGACACAAACATACATACATACATACATACATACATACAAACATCCTTCTTTATATATAAGATAATTGCAAACTGTTCATATTTTTTGATCATTCTGTTATATTATAATCTAATGTTTTTGTAGTTGTCTTATTTCTGTTATTGTGTCCATTTTTTAGATATTTTGATTTTTTTCGTGTATTTTAAGACCTACTTCTTTCAAACAATGCAAATATTTCTGCCATTATTGTATAGTTTCTTAACATTATTTCAATCAAGTCTGTATAAACTATGATTTGTGTTTAAAATATTTCCACTAGTGTCAAATTTAACAATATCATGTTTTTGAATATTTGCTTAAATAGATTTTCGTTATCAGGTGTACTGCAAATCTGTTTCAAATTGAAAAATCCCTGTTCATCGTTATAATAAAACTTTTATTTTGTAATTGATCATAGTTATGTAAACCGTTATATCAAGCTTTAATTATCGATAGTAGGACTTTTTTGTTTATTCATGCTATCAAAGGCTGGTTTAAAGCTTTAAAAAAATAGAAAAAAGTGGAAATATGAAAATACTGGTATGGTAATAGGGCTGTTATACATACTCGGCCTAATAGTATTTATAATATACCGGGTGTTCCAGAGCATGATACGTCTCAGCTTTTTAAGAGGGGAGGAGTCATTTTTTTTTAATTAAAAAAATGCTAATAACTAAATCGAGGGTGCTCTGTCAATTGGTGATATTTTCAGCTTTTGGAAAGGACCGCAAATGGGTTTTATAGACCGCAAATTCGACGAAATCGAGATATTCAAATGAGAAGAGGTTCTTTTTGATGCAAATTCGAATTCCATGTCAAAAAATAAGAAAGTACCTAGTGCTTTGACGAAAAATGTCCATAAATTTCAAAACTACTAAGAAATGTACGTCACTAACAAAAAATTCTATAAAATAAGAAAATGTTATTCAAAAGCAATGCTGAATATAAATTCTAAAAACCGAGGTATGAATCTAAATTTTTTATAATTTTCAGTTCAAGGAAACAGAAAATTAATTTTAATTGACAAACAAATTTCTTATTCTTTATAAAAAAATAAAAACTTTAAAATTTGTATGTACATATTTCAGGTTTTCAAAATATATAAAAAATTTCTTTGAGAATCAAAACAAAAAAAAACAATAATAAAAAAAAATAAACAAGAAAAAAATTATGAACATTTTATCAACACTCATTTTTTATTTATATTTTATTAAATTTCTTTGCGAATGCCTGCTACAAATTAGTCAACATAATTTTATTAAAACATTTTTATTAAATTATTTATTTTTTGTATAGAGAATATGTATGTATGTATATCACAGAATTTGTTAAAACTTTAATATTGTGTCAGAAATCATAAAATAAATAACAGTTTAGACTGAGGATAAAATTATTTATTCTAAACATTTTTGATTTTTCTTTAAATGGCTCTACAGTCTATAAATCAATTTGCCTACTCTTTTATATTCTGATATTTTCGATTTTCCATTAAATTGTTGAGCAAATTTATTTCCCAAATACAAATTATTAATATGAATACTAATTAAATGATTTTGCAGATTAATTTGAAATCACAATAAGATATTTTAGGTCTACCTTTCAATGGGAATGTATAGGTAAAGAAATTTCTTAGAAATTTTAATAGTTACAACACTGAATAAATACAACCTGTCAGTGGCCTGTCTTTCCCCAAGCCACAACAATAAATACTACATATAAATATACATATTTTTTTTAATATAATTTGACTTTCAGAGCAAAAGAAGTGAGATGATGAGCACAGCAAAGTAAAACTAAATTCAAAATATCCTGTCATTAAAAATCCAGACAAGCAAATCGTAAATTCTGACAGCATTTTCAAATGAATTGAATTTTCTTATATTTTTTTTTTGTTTTTTTTTTGTTTATTTTTGAATTCTGTTCATGACAAAAATAATAACAATAATAATAATTGTAAAATACAAAATAACACAAAAAAAAAAAAAAATTATAAACAAAAAATATAGCTAACATTTAAAATTTTGATGCGTTTCGTTACCGTTACCAAGAGCAAAAGAAGAAAAATTATTTTTTCTCTTTTGTTGTTCTCTTAATTTTTTTCTTTTTTTTCGCTTTTTTATTTTCCTAAGAAACAGTAGTGAAATTTAATAATACTATATAAAATGTATAGGTATGACTGTTTTAAATTAATGCAATGGCCTTCAACTTAATTTTTGAATATTTTTTTTTTTAGTTTTACGTTAAAAAAAATTATTAAAATTTCTTTTTATCTTATTTTAGAAAATCATCTTTAGACCTTTAATTGAAATTAAGTTTTTCCAATAGAAATTTGTAGTACAGTGAGTGTAAAAGCTATGATGATAAATATACGAAAATTTTATTATATTATTTTATTTTTATTTTTTTTTATAATTCCAAGACTTTGAAGATGAGTACAGACACTTGATAGGTATACGAAAACACATATAATATTTTTTATTTTGAATTTTTGATATATCGGGACAAAATTATATAAGACCAAATTACTTAGGATAAAATTACATGAAATTTTGATGACATGAAGAACAAACATAAAATGAAATTTTGTCTTAAATAGCATGCAGACTATCATTTCATTTATCATTTCAGTCCGCGACTGTCATTCAAAATGATGGTGTAATAGTGTTAAATGATGGAATGACAGTTTAAATGATGGAATATCAAAAAAAAATTTGATTTGGACTGACAGTTTTGTAAAAAATTATAAGACAAATGAAATGATAAATGAAATGCATGCTACTTTAAGAGTATGTAATTTTGTTATGTAACCATATCAATTGTGTATAGTTTAAATATTTATTTATTTATGATTAATTCAAACATATTAGAATATCTTAGTCTAATAAAATAATTAAAAAATTAAAATTTAGAAAACACAATTAATGTTAAAATACTCGTTATATTATATTATTAAAAGTACAATATTATATTTATTTATTTATTTACTCATTCCGAGCTTAAATCAAGCAAGTCAGAATATCATTATATTTATTTATTACAATTTAAGTTACATTTTATTTCTATTACATTACATTTAATTATGGTAGATGTAAAAACAATTTTTTTTTTTTTAATTTGATTTTATTTACTGAAAAATCAATGAAATCTCTATACTCATTTACATTCTGTTAACTGGTTCATATTTCCCATAGTTAGTTCGTTGTAATACTAAGTTACAAAAAAAAAAAATCGATTGGTAATGAGTACTTCTATTTAAATGAATTCCGATCAGCTGTCTGTGAATCAATTTTCCCATTTAGAATTTAAAATGCAATATCAGAAACAGGATTCGTCAGGATTACAACATTTAATTGTATAGTTGTTTAAACAGGTCTGCATAAGATAGTTAGACAACGGTAAACTATACAGAGTTCAAAATGAAGATTTTTATTCTGAAATTTTTCAAGTCTATCGATATGACTACGATAAAATGACGACCAAGCTGGACTTGCATATTCCAGATTTAGGCGGACGAGCACGGTATACATAAGGTCTTAATGATATCTGGATCATCAACCTCTTTGGACCATCTTTTTATGAAACCTAGTGAACCTAGTGATAGCTTTGTTGCTGATAACATTACAATGATGTTTAAATGAATGTTTTTCATAAAAAAATATCACTTTTTTAATTTTCTTAGCTTCAAAAGTGTAAGAGAAAAATGGAGTAGGCATTGTCATAGTAACAAAACAAAGACGGCACATATGGACAATCCCTGCTCCATATACACGGCCGAACTGACGGCACTTTACTTATCAATAGAACTAGCTGACAAACAAAACAAACAAACACTTATATATACTACTGACAGTCTAAGTACAATACGAACTATACAAAACATTGACAACACTGAACACATAATAAATACAATAAGGGACATAATAATAAGAAACAGAGGGAAAATAAAAATAATATGGGTACCAGGACATGTAGGGATAGCGGGAAACGAACTAGCAGATAAAGAAGCCAAATTAGCAACTAAAAGACCATTACTAACAATAACACATAACTTACGGACAGGCAAAACTAGACATACAAAACTTCAACAGAGAAAGGAGACAAGAAGCATGGGACATATCAACATCATTTAGACAAGTACACACAACAAACGTAACTAACAATAACATAACAAAAACAAAAATAAGACAACTAGGGGTAAAACTCACAAGGATCCGCTTGGGTTGCACAAAAGCAACCCATCGGTATCTCTTGGACAATACCCCTAGACCGACATGCAGACAATGTAACGAACCACTATACAACACGTATACTAGACTGCCAACACATACAAAACAACCAAATAACAACAGAAACATTACAACTAACTAATTAACGAGACATACACATGCTACGAAACAGACTAACACTACATGGAATATGGCACGACATTTAACTTTGACAAGGACAGTACAGAACTTAAATGTTTTTTTTTTTTTTTTTTTTTTTTCACTTTTTATTTTCAGTATCGTCACAGTATAAGTTGTCAACATGTATTACGTCCGGATTTTCGTAATTTTACATCTTAATACTCTTGCATGCACTTCACTTAAAATCTAAATTCTTTTATTTTTATTATTTTTCTTTACACTATTATCAGAATTACTATGTATTTTTTATTTTTTTTTATTTTTTTTTACTCTATGTATATATAATTTTTTAATTTTTTATAATATTAATCTAAGTTTTTGTATTTTCATTTATTATTTTGTCTATCTCTAATCTCTTTATATTTTGAATTACTTATTTTTAGTTTTTTTTTTTTACTTTATCATTCTTACTATATTGAATTAATCTAAACGATATGAATTTTATATTTATGATTTTGTTTAATTTCCATTATTTTTCACTTTTTATTTTAAATTTCATCTTTTATTTACTTAATTTTATAACATATCTAACTTTAAATCAAATATTATTTTTTCATTATAGCTTTAAGGTACATTTTTATATATACAATCTGATGACCCTCATCCGAAAGGAAAAGGGTCCTAATTCTTGCTTATGTGCAGGGAAGATTAATAAATTAAATTAAATTAAATTAAATTCAAAAGTGTAGCTACAAAGTATAATAGAAAAAAACTATAATAGTAGAGTAACTTGGGCTTCATAATAGCATAGCTCTATTTTGTTTTAAGTGATAACCAAATTGTATTCGAAAAACTTTTACAAAACCTATGTTAGGAGCGAAATTAGAATCTAAGACCTTCTGATTAGTAATCAGATGATATATAACCAGTATACAATGTAGAACGACTATTTTCAACAGAAGCTTTCAGTTACGGTCATTTGGTTTGCTGACTATCTGTCAATTTGAAGATTTGATTTCATATTGGCTATTTGTCAATATGAAGCCAGAACAATCTGGCTACAATTTTATGTAATTAGGTTTTTTCTAGGCTTTATATTTTTTTTTTTTTTTTTTTTTTTCTCCTATTACTCCGCGTGGTAGCATAGGGCTTCGATAGTGAACCTCCATTCCTCTCTGTTGAGTACTACTTCCTTAATATCGTCCCAGGTATAATTGTTGACTGTTAATTCTTGATCGATTGTGCGTCTCCATGTGTTGTATGGTCTGCCGGGTCTCCTTTGTCCTTGTGGATTCCACTCTAGAGCTCTTCTTGCTATATCACTTTCTGATTTCCTTAGTGTATGACCTATCCATTTCCATTTTTTCCTATTTATCTGTCTGTTGATAGGTTCTTCTCCAGTTATCATCCATAAATCTTCGTTGCTAATTCTTGCCGGCCAGAATATTCTGCATATAATTCTCAAGCACTTGTTGATGAATACTTGTAGCTTCTGTTTGATTCTGACCGAAGTGAGCCATGTTTCACTGCCATATATTAATGTTGACTTAACACATGCTCTGAATATTGTTAGCTTTGTTGTTCTCGATATTTGGTTGCTCCGCCATATCTTCATTAGGCTCCCAAATGTTCTTCTTGCCTTATTTATACGGCTGTTGACATCTTCTGTTGCACCTCCTCTTGATGTTATAATGCACCCCAGGTAGTTGAATTCTTCTACGTATTCTATCTGTTGTCCACTCACTGTTATTGGCTCACTGTAACTATTGTTTGTCCTCATTGCTTTGGTTTTCTCGATATTTAATTCCAGTCCCGATTTCTTTGCTTCTTCCTGTAATCTGTTGACTTTGTTCTGTAGGTCCCTTTGATTTTTTGATATGAGGCATACATCATCTGCGTAATCTAAGTCTTCTAAGTTTCCGAAGAGATCCCATTCTATTCCGTTTATTCCAGTGCAAACTTCTCTTAGAATGTCGTCTAGTATTGTGTTGAAGAGAAGTGGAGATAGTGGACATCCTTGTCTAACTCCTATATTGGTGTAGAATGGATCACTGATCTTACCTCTGTGTTGAACTGTTGTCTCTGCATCTTCATACATCGCTTTGATGATGTTGATGATTTTTTCAGGAACTCCTTTCTTTGTAAGTGTTCTCCATATTGCGCATCTCTTGACTGTGTCGAATGCTTTCTTAAAATCTATGAATAGTAGATATAGTGGGGCATTCCATTCCACTGATTGTTCAACTATGACCCGTAAAGTATTTGCCTGGTCTACACAGCTTCGGTTTGGTCTGAAACCTGCCTGCTCTTTCCGTAGTATTGGTTCTAGTACTTCTTCTAATCTTTTCTTTATAATAATTGCTATTATCTTATGAATAGTATTTAGAACCGTGATTCCTCTCCAGTTGCTGCAATTTGCCAAGTCTCCTTTCTTAGGTATCTTGACAATCATTCCTTTCTTCCATGATGGTGGTATATTCTCTTCTATCCATGCTTTCCTGATGTGGGGTTCAATTGTTTTTGCGAATAAGTCAGGGTCCAGTTTGGCTATTTCTGCTGGAATTCCATCTTCACCTGTTGCTTTGTTGTGCTTCAGGATATTGATTGTAGCTTTGATTTCTTCTATATTTGGAGCTTGAGTAGATATTGGCAGTCCCTCAGTTGGGTAGATATTTGCATTGTCTCTGTTTCTTATGTCTGCTTCATTATTTGTACTTTCTTCGTTGCTCAGTTCTTGGAAATGTTCTCTCCATCTCTTTAATTGATCCTCTAAGTTTGTGATGAGCGCACCATTTTTATCTTTAATTGGTTTGTTTTGTTGTTCCGACTGGTTAGTTAAGTTCTTGATTATGCGATGCAATTCTCTCAGGTTATGTTGCTGTGCTGCTTTTTCTGCTTCTCCGGCTAAATTTTGTAGAAATTTCCTTTTATCTCTTCTTGCTGCTCTTTTTACTGTTTTCGCTATTTCTTCATATTCTCTTCTTGATGCCATCCTGTTGTTTATCATTTTCTTCATTTCACCTCTTCTTTTAATCAAGGCCCATGTGTTATCGGTTATCCAGATTTTTCTTTGTGGTTGTGAAATTCCAAGATTTTGTTCGCTTGTTTGGTTGTAAATTTCCAGAATCTCTTCCCAAGTGTATTCTCTATTATTTCTAATATTTTCTCGTAACGCCGTAACTATGTCAGCTCTTACTTGCGGATTTTTTAAGTTGTTTATATTTATTTTCTTCTTTCTATATCTTCTGCCTCTTCCTTGTTGGCTTAGTTTCATTCTGAAGTCCCCAGTTAGTAATTCATGATCGCTGTGTATATCTGCTCCCCTTCTATTTCTCACATCTAACATTGATTGTTTCCACTTCTTGCTGATGCATATGTGATCTATCTGATTTCTTGAGATCCCGAGGCTTTATATAAAATACAAATATTATATAAAAAAAATTTCAATTAGAAGATTAAATACTAGTATAAACACACAAAATGTATACAACACAGAAAAATAATTAAAACTCAACTCGTTTTCTTAAATTTCTATTAACATTTTTTTTATTCAATTTTATTATTATTATTTTTATTATTTTTTTATTTATTACAATTAAAATTATAATAAAAGTAATTATTCAATTTTAACACTCACTGTATTTACTATCTTATTACTATTACCAGACTTCATTTTTTAATAATTTGGTAAATTAAATTTCATTCCTTATTTTCGTTGTTCAATTTTTTTTTTTTTATTTATTCCTTTTTCAAAATTTATTTTTTGTTAATTATGAAAATTCAATTGAAATATTTCCTTTTTTCAAACATTCTATTATAATGTGTATTTGTGTATGTTTGCATAATAGAATAGTACTGTACATATTATATTACCGGCAAAAGCTGTTTTTATCCTCTTCAACAAATTATCGGTGGGCTTTAGTCTTTGTCACAATATTCCTGCATTTATATTTTTCTTTTAAAGTTCTGTTCCAGCTTACTATATAGAGATTTGTCACATCTTATTTAAATAATTGGTTTCATGGAAAATATTCATTAGTTCATAATATCTCATTATTGTATTTTCTTCTATAAAAGATACAAAGACATTTTGTTATATTTTCTTCTATATTTTATAATCTAATAGCTTATAAATACATTTTGATTGTTTAGTTATTTTATTAAACATATCTTGATAAAAGCTAGGTAACTCGTACAAGTAGTTTTTATCAAGTAAAATGAAACAAAAGAAAAAGAATTCCAATATTGACCAAAACAATTGATATTTCTTCTTAATTTAAATTTTTAGCAAAATAGAATGAATAAAACCACCCATACCTGTTACTCAAACATCGGAATTTATATTTCAAATACCAACAACAAAATTGGTAATAATATTATGAATACCTGTATCTGTGCTATTTCATTGGACAATAAACAACTATCCAGCTGCGAGAAACGTCAAAATTGCTACCTGTGCAATAAAAAATAAATAAGACGATTCTAGATTTATTTCTTCAGTCGGGTACAAAACATTGAAGAAGTCTGCAAAGACGAAGAAGAAGAAGTCTGCATTAGACAAAAATTAAAATCAATCAAAATTAAAACGAAAATATACGAATATTTTCGACAATTAGGTGGTTATGATGAAGTTCGTCGGAATGTGAAATTCCGGTTACATTCCGAATTTGGTATGCTGAAGTCCGAAAGTATTCCGCAGTCTGCAAATGTAATTATTTATCCGAAATTTTAAAATTTATGTATGATGAAGTTCGTCGGAACGGAAAATAATTTGAAAATTGTACGCCGGAATTTCTCATTCGGAAGTATTAGAATGGTTCGGAAATGAATTATTAAGCATACAATTTTTGTATTTAGAATATTAGGAGAAGTAGAAAATGTAATAATAGTTTTTTTTTTCAATTTTTTTTTCATTTATGAAAAATATTTTTTGATTTAGGAATAAAAAAGCGCTTCAAAAGAATAATATATTTTATTGTTTTTAATATTATAACATAATATGTATATATATTAAAAACGATACATATATATTTTACATTCTTTAGAGAATTTTAAATTTTCTCTGATGTAACAAAAAATTACTATTTTTAATTTGTATATATGTATATACATACTACAAATATAATTAAGAAAGTTGTATCTTTTACTTTTAATTTATGTATGCATATTGTATATATACATTATGTCATATACATTATCTATTAAAAAATTTTTACAAAATAAATAAAAAAAAATTGAAAATAAAAATGTTTGAAATGAATATGAAAACAAAACAAAAAATCTTCCGAAACATATGATTTTGATTTCTGCACAGACTTTGCAGTCGAAGGGACTTCAGCATACCAATTCTTTCGTATTCGGATCGGAATTTTTTTTCGGAGAAATTCCGCTTCGGACTTCATCATAACCACCTTAATGTTTACTATATAACAGATGAAGCAGTTCTAACAAAAAATCCGAGACAAAAAAACAGCGGACAATTTTTGCAGACAAAACAAAAATAATGAAAACAGAAGTTTTTTTAAAAATTGTTTGCAGCGATAAGCCGGTTTTTTTCTTTTTATATGGTTTATTCTTTATTGTTAATTTACAAGAATATGTATGTGTTTTTTTCTTTTATTAAATTAAATTTACTGAGTTTGGATGCGAGAATTGTCATAGCGGACAATAATAATTTCTAAATATGAATTTTTATGAGGTTGATAAAATGAAAAATAATAGTATTTTGAGTTGATATGAAAATGAAAAATATTAATAACGGTAGGAAGAATTCTTTTAGAACAAAATTTTTAATAACGGACAACTTCTTAATATGAATTTATTAACTAGAATTATTTAAATCAAAGTTTTTAATAACGGACTGTTACTTGGTATATGAATTTTATTAAATAGAGTTGATAAAATTATTTATGAAGTTACTTTATTGAATTATGAATGAAAATTTATACTTTAGATTTGTAAGAATTATAAGGATTGAAATTCTAAAATCTAAAAAAAAATCTAATTAAATATTTAAATATCTACAGATTTCAATTTTGGTTTTTTTTTATTGAATAATTTTTGAAGATAATATTTTAAATTTTTGACATTTTTCTACAATGCACTTTCCTTCTTTATTTATTATATTCTCGCTAGTTTTAGGTAATAAGTGCAAAAATTATGTACAAATCTTTGAAACAGGTAAATATGAAACTTCAGAAAAGAAAATAGTTTAGACTTTTTTGTTTCTAGGTACCTAACATGTTTTGTTTCATCCTGTGTTTTTTGTTAATATATGAAGAATGAATGTAAAGGATTAAACAATATAAAAAAAAAATTTGTTCTTGGTGATTTTAAGTCTTAATTTTTAATGAATTTATTTCAGTTTTATTATTTGTTTTTAAATTTAAATTAAAAAAAAATAATGAAGGAGAGTATGCGTCTTATGATTTAATATAATTGAATTTTAAAATTCAAATTTTTATATGAAAATTCCCTTTTTTTAATTGAAAATTTCAGGATATATAAATAAAAATTAATTTTATTTAAAAATTAATTTTAATTAAAAATTATTTTATTTATATATTTGTCTGTACTGAAATATTATTTATTAAATAACAAAAAAATGCATAAACTGTAACTGTTAGAAGTTAAAAAAATCACATTGAAATAGTTATTCTTTGACTTTTTTTCATATCGATTATTTGTAATAATTATTCTTAATCAAAAAATTTTTCGCTCATATAAAATAGTTTATTCTCAATTTTTATCTTTTTCTCTAATTTTTATTTTTTCTATTGCCGATAATAGTTACAAATTAATTTTAATTTTTTTCGATTAAAATAAAAATCATTTTCTAATTCTGAAGCTATTTCAAACCATATCTACCTGAAAATTTGCATCGCAGTAGCTCTAAGTATCTATTTTTATACAAATTAAGTATAAATCCCATGTTAAAAGGTTATGTAGTTTTTGATAAATCGGTACTTTAATTTTAATAACTTCGGGAAGGCATCTAGCCCTTGTTTAGTAGAGTAGATTTCTGGGACTTGATTTGTATGAAAGGTACTTAGAGCTACTTTGGCGCGAATTTGCAAGTAGATATATTTTGAAATATGTAGCTTCACAATTAGAAAATGATTTTCATTTTAATCGAAAAAAATTAAAATTACTTTGTAACTATTATGGGTAATAGAAAAATAAAAATTATTTCATAACTATGAATAATAAGAGAAAAAGATAAAAATTGAGAATTAACTTTTAACAATTAATGAGCGAAAAATTTTTTGATTAAGAATAATTATTATTTTTAATTTTTTTCATATAAATTGGAAATTGATGGATCTTTTGTAAGATCGATAAAAGACCTCTTACCGATCACATACGTATACTTTATTCGATATTACGATAACTCCTTATGAATGATTTTTTTCATTAAAAAATTTATCGATAATAGTTATTTGCAGTCACTGATGTATTGAATTAAATTTTGTTTACATTTTTTTGTTTACACTTTTTGCTTATAACATATAATTACAGAAGAATTGAGTATGTGTATACGTTATTATTATATTTGCCTTAATTAACTTGCCTTGGACTTTATATGTTTGTTTCAATTTGCTTCAATTCAACAAAATACCCATTTCAATAACCATTCAACCAAAGTATATCCATAAAAAGAGTATGAACTCATGTATGTATTCATTTGTTTGCACACAAATTCATATGCAAATTTGATAAACATTGTCAGAAATAGACGATAATAAGAGTTTTACGTGTAAGAAAAAGAAAAAATATAGTAAACAAAAGAGAGTAACAAAAAAAATTGGCTGAAATTAAATAAATAAAGTTTATAATTTTGAAAAAAAATTTCGACAAAAATTTTCGTTGAAATATTTAACAATATTATTTTCTAAATTGTATCAACTATGCATAAGATTTTTAGGAGACCTAACTAAAACAGCGTTATCATATTCCCTAAATTCTGTGATTTGTAAATAGATGTTGTCCTCAGTATTATTTTATAATCGTATATCAATATAATAAATATTTAGGTTTACTATAATTTAATATTTAATTAATAAAAAATAATAATGTTTGTAACTCCAAATTATTACTGACAAAAATGTTAATAATATTTTATATTATTGTAATGTAATTATAATTTAATATTTTTAATAGGTATATACGAAAATAATAATGTTTAAAACGAGAATATTAAAATAATAAAAGATCAGAATTAATCCTCGTAAAAGGGAACAAACTAAATTAGAACTAACATTTTTTGCCACCCTGCCTCATATAAATAATGGTAGGAAACGTGAACAAATCCAAAGGAGAATAATGAGAACGCAAAATTATTTTACAGTATAAAGGAAAAGACAAACATCTGTTTTGTACCTTTTCTCTCTCATAATAAATTTGGTAAACGATAAGTAAATGTAAATTTTACCTCTTTTAACTAATGATATTTAGCTCGGTTTGGTATTTCTTAAAAAGTGTCTTAGGTTTACATAAACTGGGACTGCATATTCTTGTTAATATAGATATTCTTTGCATTCAACTAAGGTGAAATTTACATATGTGTGTCTACTAATAATGGAATAGGGATATTTGATAAAGTTAAAATTTGGTTTCTCTTTAAATTCACTATATTTATTGACATTTCTATGGTGTAAAGAAGCAAAAAAAAACAAAACAAAAAAGGAATACAAAATAAATGTGTGCAATACAAATCATTATCATTATATTTCAATCATTTTCTATTACTATTCAATTATATTTTCATTATATTTTTTTGTGTTTTTAATTTGGTTTCTTTTATTAATCTCTTTCTTTTATTATTTCTCTTTCTCTCACTAAGTATGTGTAAATGTACGTACATGTGTCATATAGGGCTTGCATTTGTTACATACATAATCATATGGCTTAGTTTAATTGAAAAAAAGGTGCAAACATTATTTATGGAAGAAAACAAAATTTGAACCAATCAAGTATCAGTTATCTATCACTCAGTTGCAAATTACTCTTCTCGCATGTAAAAAAAGTTCAATTTCGATTTATGCATGTATATATTATACTTTTATATGCCAATTTATGCTTAGGCAGCGTTTACACGTCGGACAAAATCTAATTTTATCGTAGATAAAGTCGGATGAGTGTTTACATTTCAGACTTTTTCTCAGATTTTATCTACGATTTTACGTCAAATATTTTTTGTATTTAACAGGGTTTCTTTTTATAAAGTGCGTAATTTTTTATTGGTAATTTTTATTTAATACGTACCTAATTTAAAAAATGAAAAGGTATGTAATCAAAAATTTCCAAAAAATTTTTAAAAATATACATATTTTTATAAAATTTGTTACAGTAATATAAAATATAATTACACATTTGAAATATGAGCTATAATAACCAAATTGCGTTAGAGTGAATTTTAGTGCCATTTGATTATATGTGTTGTTCTTTGAAAATATATTATTTTTCATCAAAAAAATATTTTCACTAAAAAGTCGAAAATAAAATAAGGAAAAAATTTTTTTTTTTAGAAATATTTGCCTTCAATTTAAGCGTACTAAAACTACAAAAATAAACTTTAGAATCGCAACTTGATATAAGGTTTTCATAGCAAGTTATGATTGCAATTACTGAAAAAGCAAATTAGCCGAACTTTTTACCAAATCTCTTAATCTCATCTCAAGACTTCCTAGAATTTCGACTAATATGCTTTTTCCGTAATTACAATCATAACTTGCTATGAAAACCTTATATCAAGTTGCGATTCTAAAGTTTATTTTTGTAGTTTTAGTACGCTTAAATTGAAGGCAAATATTTCTAAAAAAAAAAATTTTTTTCCTTATTTTATTATGTTTTCATTTTATTCAAAAATTATCAAATAAGATATTTTTCTGTTTGCAGCCTGCAAAATCAACGCTGCACAATAGCTTTCATTTTTAATTTGGTTTTTTATTATTCTTATTTTGTGAAAGCTGGTTTTGCTTGCAGCGTATTAGTTGTCTCATTTTTTTGACGAATTAAGCGATCTGTATATAATTATTATTTATCTGTGATATTACTCTACTAATTAATTTGTCACTTCTTGACTTCTTTTCTAATTGTTATTTTGTATAATCTGAAATTTTAATTACTTCTAAATTTTAGTATTATAATTTATCTAAACTTTTCTGAACATAAAATAATTTCGATAACACTTTGTTGTGTCGAAGAACAACTTCTCCCCGTAACATACAAGTACTTATAAAAAGATGAGTTTTTTTGACAACAATAATTATTGATAGGAAAATTTTATTTGTGGAAAAACGATGGATCAAAGATCTTTGAAAAGAACATCAAGGAGAAAATTTTATAGTAAAATAAATTTAAAATTAAAAATAATATTTAAAGAGCACAGGGAATTTAATACTAAATTTTATATAAATATTTTTCACCAAAACAAAAAAAAAAAAAAACCAAAAATTTAGCAAAATTTTAAAATTAAATTATTATTCCCAGCTTGTTTAGTATGTAGATTTTACAAAGATGTCAATTCATTAATAAAATGATATGAAAACTTTTAATGTAATTAAAAACAAAACCTCTATATGAGTGCAAAACTATTTTTCAAATGAATACGAATTGAAAAAAATGCATTCAATTTTTAATTTTGATTTCCAATGAAAGAACCCATAGATATTCATCTCATTTCAATTTCAATTTCAAAAACCAACGAATACGAATGTGAAAAAATTTTATTTCAATCGTATTTGATTAAATTTCGATAACAGATATACCATGGTGTAAAAAGTTAAAGAATATACACTTGCCACAGAATAGAGTTATAGAGTTTATTCTTTTTAATTTGATTGAAACTTTTTTTTATGTAAATATGCAAAAACTTGTTTTAGAACTTCTGTTTAAAATTCTCTTTATATATACTGGGATGAGATTAGAAAAATGTTAAAAGAATATTAAGAAATAATCAAAAATTATTTTTAAGAATTTAAATTCCCTTAAAACTTAGCGATATGGGATTCCCAAATGCAATTTTTCATATATTAGATAAAATTATAATTCAAAGATTTCATTACTGAATTGAAAGAACTAACCAAAAATCAAAAAAAAAATGGAGTAGCACTGAGAACAAAAATTTATTATTGATTATTGTATTAGTTTATAATAGAAAATTTAAATCAGAAAACCTATTATTTTGGATGTAGTCTATAATTATAATCATCTTAAAATCAGATAAAAAGTCAACAAAAGTCAACTCATATAGACCCATCAGTTTATTGCCTATGCTGTCGAAAGTATTTGAAAAAAATTATAGTACATAAAATGATGCTGCAAATAAAAAAAAAAACGAAGTAATTCTTCTGCACCAATTTGGTTTTCAAGTTGAAAATAGCACGATCGAACTGTTACATAGAATAGCTGCCCAAACAAAACAGGAATTTGAAGAAAGAAAATTCTGTTCAGCCGCATTTTTGGATGTTTAGCCAAAATAATAATTATATGATTTGAATATACCCTTGGTATACAGAAGAACTTGAAAAATCAATGGTTGCATACAACCAGACTGGTACAACATTCTAACCCTTTGCCGACAGATCTACAAAACATTCTAGTAACCAGCAGTTTAAAAAAAAATGTCGCTAGCAGTCATGTAAGGCGTCAAATTGGAATGAACGAGCAAATATGAAATGTTAAGTCAATAGACTAAACCTCCCACGTAATAATTTTATTGCTATAAGACCCTGGCGCATTCTTATAACACTATTATAAACACTATTATAGCAGTGTTAGTGTTAATTTGACTGCTTCACAATTGTTACGAAACGTTATAAATACGTTATAGCACTAAAATGAGGAATCCAATAAGGCACGGAAGCAATATCTCATCTTTGAAATGTTAAATAAGGTACATTAATTAATGTATAACATCAAATTTGATATTTAAATAATTATTCTTTTAAAATGATACTTTTGCTAAAATAATGCAAAATAAAGATTTTAAGTTTTTGTTGATTTAAAAAAAAAAAATTGTTTACCATGTTTGTAGAAAATAATGGGCGTCGTAAAATATTTATTCTAAATATTTATTCAAAAGCTACAGTAAGTTTATTAGTACCATACCATTATAGGATAATACAGTAAAATAATAACACTACTACTGCTATTCTAGCAATTTTATTTTTATAACACTTTAACTCTCGTTATAGGATAACGCACTTTACTAGACTTATAACAATTGGTATAAAAATATTCTTATAGCAATATTAATCACATTATGTCCCACAAAAACATCATTATAACATCTTTAGTGCTTATCGGGAGTTATATAGGAGTATTATAGCACTAATTTTGTTTTTATAACAATAAAATGTTACATGGGCTTCAAACTTTTTAGATTGCAAGATTTGAATAAATCATAAAGGTCACTTTTGTTATAAATTGTTGTCACTTTCGTTTAAAAAGATTCAATAAACACAGTTAGGAGGGAAAAAAACAAAAATTGTTATAAATATTATTAATTATAAATATATTGTTAAATATTTGAAAGCTATCACTGAAAAGAGATCACTGTGAAGATAATGACAATTACAAAATCTTACAGTAGCTATGCAAATTTAATATGATGTAATAAATATGAAACATGTAGAAACAAACTACTACACCGTTAAACCTTTAAAATCGCCAATGGACTGTTAAAATAACCAATGGGCTAAAAGTTACAGTGAAAAAACAAAACTTAACTTATTTGAACTTAAATCATGACGTATTTACACTTAAAGATATCAACAAGGAAAAAATTTGAAATATAAATTGGCAAAATTACCGAACCGATCCGGTCAATTATATAGTCAAAAACTAACCAATTGAAAATGTCTTGAGTTTTCAGAATACCTTCAATTCAATACCTGAAGAGTGAAACGAAAATATTAAACAGATAAATTTACACTATTCAATTTCACACAAACTGTAAGAAAAAGTAGGTCAACAAGCTAAATTTAGATCTACAAAAAATATTCCGTATAATAATATATAGGTACTATGCGATAGAAGAGGGAAGAGACTCATCAGTCATCTAAAAAAATTAATAAAACTAATTATGGCATTTCTAACACAAATAGTAAACAAAAATCTAAGGGACTATGTCCGGAGTGAGAATATAGGAAAAATGTAATATCAAAAATATAATTTGACCTGAAAGAGAATAAGTCACTAACATAAGTTATACATTGTGTACAAAGTAGCCAATGACTACCAGGACAACCACGAAATGAAATCTTCCAATCTTAAGAAAGTCCCGGCCCCAGTCCAACAATAAAGAAGCAGTGTAAAATAACAAGATGAAGAAAAAAAAATTCTGAAATGAAAAAAGTTATGAATCAACAGTCATGTAAAAAATCTTCAAGGTACAGATATATCCTTCTCTAAGGAATATACCGGCGGCTGTTCCAGAGCATGCGTATCAGCTTTTTAAGAGGGGAAGGAGCCGTTATTTTAAAATTAAAAAAAAAAATGTTATTAATTAAATCGAGGGCTCTATCGATTGGTGATATTTTCAAGTTCCGGGAAGGAGCGGGAAAGGGTTTTTTAAGCTCAAAAATCGCCGAAACTGGTCGGAATCGAGATTTTCAAATGGGAAGGAGTACTTCTTAATGCAAATTCAGATTCAACGACAAATAATAAGACAATTACGTTAAATGATTTTTTTGTTGTTTAAAATTAATAAAACTAAAACAAAAATCCACCATATTTTCCTTTGGTAAACCAAAATTAATGATGATAATTTTTATAAATTAATTTGCTTTTCATGTTATCATATTTTTCATCTCAGTTTTGGGTTCCTAAAAAGTTTAAACAAAAAAAAATATTTACTTTACAAAATTTTCTTATGTTTTGACGTGTAATTCGAATTAGTATAAAAAAGTACCGCTTTACATTTGAAAATCTCGATTTCGGCCAATTTTGGCAATTTTTGGTCTTAAAAAACCGATTTTCGGTCCTTTCCGGATGCTTAAAATACCACGAATCGATAGAGCACCCTCGATTTAGTTAACAATTTTTTTTTAAATTATAAAATAACGGCTCCTTCCTTTCTTAGAAAGCTGATACACATGCTCTAGAACACCCGGTATACTTTCAATAGAGAGCAACTAATTTAAGAAAAAGAAAATAATCTCCACTGACTATTTAAAATCAAACTTAGGGAGTTTCCGAGCCTAGCACTAGCACTTCGCACTTGCACTAAATAGTCGCACTATTTTAATAAATTTATGACCACTTTGATTAATGTACCGCGGTTAATGGAAATTGATCTGAAAAAATTCTAGATAAATTTCATAGATCCGACTTTTTATATGTAAAAACAACAACAAAAATTTGTATGTTGAATGTTGTGACATCTACTGTGAGAAAAATTAATTAAATTTTTATATTTCTGTATAAAAGTTGTTAAACTTAAATCGCCATAATTTTTTGAATTGTTTATAGAAGCTTAGTGTAAAAATTGAAGTTCTTGAGGAGGATTTATGTAAATAAAAATTAAATTATTTGTTATCAAAATTAAATTATATCTGTGATAATAATTATATTATTTCATTAAAATTTAATTTATTTTTAAAAGTACTTATTATATATTTTCCGGTGATGGCGCTAATATTACTGAACCAACCCATTGTTTTTGTTTGGTTAAATTCAGAATTTTTCGGAAAAAATTTAGTGCGATTATGTAGTATATAGTGCGAAGTGTGATAGTTTAGTGTATGGTTCAGAAACGCCCTTAGTATCGGTGACAAATTTATAAGGGTAGATAATTTTCGTAATGTAATTACACCCTAAAAGGATAAATAAGAAGAACCAAAACGTTATTTGATGGTATGATTATGATGACATAATTAAATTTATTTGATGAATTTGTGTTGTAAGACGGGAGAGTACCCATTATTGTTTTTAATTGTTCAGAGCTACACAGTATATTCCTACTAGGTTTAAATTGAATGCTGCAGCAAATTAAATAATTAATATCAAGTTGAATTAAGGTTAACCTGACATTTTAGTTATGATTTTAAATTTTTTAAAGCAAACTTGAATGAGTTTCAAAATCCACCAATCCATACAATCTAAATTATAAATTGTATTTCATCTGAAGTCCAATCCCCATAAAATACTTCCAAAATAATTTTTAGATTTTTTTTATGCTCTTGACAGTAACTTAGGTAAAATCACCTTTTCCTGCTTAACTAAGCACGGTACTGCAAGTTTATACTACAATATCTACAATGTATTTCAAGCATTCACTTATCAAATTATTGGATATAAAACAATATTGCAATTGTCAGCAACTAAGCCTTCTTAAATAGAATACCTCCATTTTATTTAATTTGTTTTTGCTACCAGATTACACTCTCAATTATTTTTTGTCATTTATTTTATCCCAATGACAAAGGGTACTGGACCAGATCGAAAACCCATAAAGCATTTTTTTTACTTCATCGGAAATCGAACCTGGGACCTTTCGATTGAATTTGACATGAAATGTAATTAAAGCATTTCAGAATGCCAATTTTTAGCGTTTACAAATAACAAAATTTGATTATACATATAGAAAAAATAAACACAAAGTTGGATTGCAATCGGTTCAGTTATTTTAATTTTTGTGTTAAGGTTCTTAAATTATTATACAAAATTTCTTATATATACACCACATTTAGCCATTCTTATACGATCACTATACTCTTTAAAAACACATTATACTTAAACATATTTAATTTCAAATGAATACAAAAACCAAAAAATAAATCGTACAATTCAAGAGCCTTAAAGCAATTTGTATATCGATGCCATAAATTGTTTTATCTTTTTGCGATTTTCTTTTTGTTTTATACTTCGTACACGCTCACATCAATTCACATATCCTTACATATACATACATATATTCATATTCGTTTTTGTTTTCCTTCGAAATTATCATATCTTGGGGAATTAATAGATCCCATTTATATGTACATATATTGTCCCTATGTAATAAACAATGACATTGATTATTCTCTCTACAAGGATCTGGTACCAATACGTACAATTTGATGGTGTTTTTGTTGTGCTTTCATTTTTTTTCTGTTGTATTTTTGTCTGGTTTTGATGACATCTTTATTTGTGATTCAATATTTGAGGGTATTTTGTTTTTTGTCGTTTTTTTTTTTTGTATTGTCATGTACAAACGTATTATTACCAGGATATATTTACAACAATATTGATGAAAACTGCTGGAAAAATTATAGTAAAAAATATCCATTGTAAAGTACGACGAGTAGTATGAAAAGGAATAAATGAAGAAGAAGATGAATATAGTTGTAATCAATTTTAATTATTTTTAGTCAATGATCCGCAAATTTTTTATTTGTTTTTTTTTTTTAAAGTGAAATTAAAAAAGAAAAATTAAAAAATGGCGGAAGAAAAGATGTTTTAGGTCAAATGAAATTAAAATCATCATTGAATATAGCTGGGTGTATGTGTATGTGTGTGTGTGTGTGGGAAAATTGAATACACATCCTACAATTCTCTCCGGTTATAATGAATGTTGTGAATAGTTTTATAGATTTTTATTTATTTTATTTGGAAGATGAAAAGAACACTTGTAAGTATACTTTCACTTCCCAGTTTACTTACTGGAATTACACATCTTATTACATTTTATTCTCATCTTTATTCTGATGAAAAATTACAAAAAAATATTTTCAATTCGATTCAAAATAAATTGCTTTTAAATTAAATTGAAATTTTATTTTTTCAAGTACTCCAAAAAATACCACACAATCGTTTTATTTTTTTCGTTGGCAAAACTTTGAAATTTTTAGTTCGTGAATTACTTAATAAAACGAAAAAGCAGTAGTACTGTCACTATACTCTAATTTTTCGAAAAATGAAATAATTTGTGCTAAAGTGAGCGTAATATAGTTTCAAAAATAATCCCCCTAACCTCATAAAACCAAAAGTAATTAAAGTGGTGCACAGTTGCCATAAGGCAGTGGTTTCAATTTAAGCGTGTTACGTTTAAGCATATCAGAGGGTGTATCTAGCGTGTAACTGTATTTTTACGGTTATAATTTGAACGCGTACAAGCATGTAAATATAAATAAATCATATATACTTGCGACTGCTTTTTTTTGTATAGTTAATTTTTGAATGTCGTCAGATAAAGTTCGGTGGTCATAGATGCAAAATAATAAAAATGACATTGTATTTGAATTCCAAGTTATTGTTATTAGAAAGTCAATATTTGAAATGCAAAAACTTATTTAAAAAAGGTAAAACTAATCCACATTTATATGCCCAAATGAGAAAATTACTGAAATTAAAACGTTAGCAATTTTAAACCACCTAAACAACACAGTTATGGCGTTGATGGTATTCAAACGAATATAGTAAAAAAATGTAAAAATTAATGAATGAGTAAAACCTATCTGTGCTTTTATCAATGTCTCACTTCAACAGTTTAATGTTCCTGATTGCTTAAAAATAAATAAAGTGATTCCCATCCATCTGACTGATTTAAATAATTACAGACCAATATCCATAGCTCCTATACTCAGTAAAATCTTGGAAACATATGTCAACAGTTAAATTACAAGATGTTTTATACATAATAAATTAATAAGTCAATCAGAATATGCACAGAACAAAATTGATTAGAATTATATGATTTTATTTAATATATTTAATGTTTTAACTAATCTTTAAATAAATAAAAAAAATACAATTAAATGATTTTACTAATGTAAATTAGATGATTTAAAATAAAGCGATATAAAGAGAAATCATTCAATAATTAGTTAATTTGAAATTATTTAATTAGTTAAAACATTAAAACATTTAATGAATTCATAATTACCGGACGATTTATTGATTTATCGAAACATTGCTTGATTTCAATGAATTTTATTTAAAATTTATCTAAAAGAATAGTGAAATCAAAGAAATAACATTTATTGTTTTGACTAATCTTTAAACAAAATATTTGTTTAATTGAAATAGTTTTGATTTGAAATGAAAAAAACCAAAGTAGTTCAGTTCAATTTGATTGTCAATTAAAGATGGATTTGAAAATTTAAAATAAAGAAAAATAAACCATATTAATAAATCTGTAAAAAGAATTAAAAGATGAATAATAATGAAGATACATATACTATTTTATTTTGTAGAAGAAAATGGCAATGTTGAATCATTGCTAAGAAATTGGGGTATTATTGACAAAATAATATCAGTTGTAGCGCATATGAAAGCTTTAAAGTGCAGCTACTAATAAACTGAATGTCTTCTTTCTATAAAAATTGTATTTTTAAATTAATTTATAAAGTTGTTAATATTATTTTGTATTTATGTTAATTAATTTATGAAAAGAATGTTAAAAATACTCAAATTAAAAAGGAGTAAATGTAAAAAATTATTTGAAATGAAATAAAGTATTATCATAGAGTAATCATATAAGTAGAGTATTCACGTAGAACAATATTTGTTAATCATTTTCTTCTAAAAATGCCGTCCCATTTTTACTCAAAACACGAAAATGCCGTCCCATTTTTACTCAATACCCCAAAACACTCAAATATAATTTTCGAAACTCAATTATTTTTACTCAAAATTTTTTTTTTATTGAGAAGAATATTTCATACAATGCCACTATACTTCTAGCCTATTCACAGAATGATTTTTTCGGAATTTTATCGAATTACGATTTCGTTTTAAGTTTTTTTTTAGTTTTGTGTATAAAGTTTTGCTCTCCCAGTGACTAGGCTAGGAGTATAGAGGCATTGTTTGATAATTTGAAAAGTATTTACATACGTACATATGTACTTTTGATTTACATATATGAAGAGTGTATATCGTAATATCGCATATGTGTTCACCATACATTTACATATCTAATTCAATACAAAAAATATATGTATATAGAAAAATGTAAACAAAAAAACACAATTAATCGCAAAGATAATGAATGAAATTGTATTCATACAATAAAAGGTCAATGATAGCATCACATAATCCAGAAAATTTTTTTAAAAATAATGCTAATAAAAGAATAAAATTTATTAGTAATGCATTACAAATCGTGAAGTTTGTACGGAATACCGTTTTGTTTTCTTTTCTCAGAAGTTGGTTAAAAATCGTATTTCTATTTCAGATGAAATAATTTCTGAAGAAATAAAAACAGCCAACAATCCATATAAAGAATAAAATGTCCAGTTTTATTTTTTTAAATTTTGATAGCTTGTTTGTTTGTTTGTATTCATAATTATATTATGTATTCATATATATATACTATTCATATTATTATCTACGGTAAGAAACAGACAAAATTAACAAAACCAAAATTGCTGAAAATTCAAAAATACCTACTTTTCAGTATACTTTTCAATAGAAATTAATTTGAATTATTTTTAATTTTACAAAATTAATTTTTTTGTCCATAAAATTTGAAATCACAAATTTCATAAATCACATTGACCTAGTCCAAATAAAAATATTAATTCTTCAAATTTTAAAAATTAAAGCAAAATAACAACAAATCCAGCAATAATCTTGAATTCTTTCAATTTCTAAAAAAAAAATCAATACTTTGATTTGTAATATTATTTGTGGTCTATTGAAAGGACTTTAAATGCATGTATATTTTTTTATACACATTGTGTAATTTTTAATTTTTATAACACAAGTAAAGTAGAAATGCGAACAGCGAAATAAAGAAGTATTTATACTCTAGCACGCACATTCGCATATATACATTTTAGAGTACCTATACATACAACTTTTATATCGTTGACACTGTTGGCAGCATAATAACAAATAAATATGTTCATAAGTATTAGGTACACAAAATCTTTTTATTTATGAGTACAAAATACATTGCGCTCAACTTATAAGCAGTTAAAAATTGAGTAATATTATTTTGAGTGAACACAGAATTTTGATATTTGAAAAAGTGACTAGCAAATTTTGTTCTACGTGAATACTCTACTTATATGATTACTCTATGGTATTATATAAAAAAATTAGTACCCAATGTCTCATTAACAAAACCAAGGAAAATTTTTAGATGAATTTGACTAAACTTTATATAAAAAGGCTATTTTTCTCCTTAACGACAACTAATATATTACCTGATTCATTCAATGTTTTAATGAAACCAATGAAAATATTTAGATGAATTTAACTAATCTTTTTATGAAAATATAGTTTTCTTTTTTTTGAAAATAACTAATATAATATTTGTTTCATTTAATGTTTTAATGAAATCAAAGGAAAATTTTTGCGATGAAATCATTAAATTAAGATTAAATGAAACAACTAATTGTATTAGATGGCTAAAAATCAATGCCTATCTTTAAATGATTTTAACTAATCTTTCTATGAAAAGACTAATCTTTTTTTTCATCATATCGATTTTCATCATTATGTTGGATTATTTTCATCATATAAAGAGTACCGCAAGGTAGTATACTGGGTCCAATTTTATATTTGTTATACACCTGTGATATACCCGATGTAGAAAATATAAAAATAGCAACCTTTGCAGATGACACAGCATTGATGGCAGTTGGTTCTACTATAGAAGAAGCTACAAACAAACTGCAAAAAACTAATGACAAAATTTCCAACTGGTGCAAAAAATGGAAAATTAAATTAAATGAAGCCAAATCTAGTCATGTAAACTTCACCTATAAAAACATAGTAACTCCTCTCTCAGTTAAAATTAATGATGTCGTGATTCCATACGAGAATAAAGCTAAATATCTTGGCATGACCTTGGATGCAAAACTGAAATGGAAAGAGCATGTGAAAATCAAAAATCAAGAACTCCAGTTCAAATATAGAGAAATATACTGGCTGATTGGGCGGAATTTTACGGTCTCGACCTGTAACAAAGTTTTGATGTATAATCAAACATTGAAGCCAGTCTGGGCAGACGGTATTCAAATATGGGGATGTGCTATACAAATCCATATTCAAACTATCCAAACGTTCCAAAATAAGGTACTGCGCAACATAGTCAATGCTACATGGTATGTTCGCAATGCCGATATTCATCGAGATCTGAAGATCTCATCTATAAAAGACGAAATAATGAAATGCGCTGCACGGCATAAAACTCGTCTGATCCAACATGTCAATACCGAAGCTTCTAGCTTAATTGACAATCAAAACTTTGTGAAGCAACTAAAACGAACAAGACCACTTGAGTTAGGTTAAAACCTTTTATCTATTAAAACCTTATTGGATTTTGGTAGATCAAAGGTATCTTAGTTTCTTTCAGTTAAACGTAAATTAATGGTTAGTCTATAAGACTAGTTTTAATGTTGCAATAATGATAGGAGTTTTTAGTGGGTTAAAGTCCCACAGTCCTTCAAACTGCCTTCCCCGGTAATAGGTAGTCCCTGAAGCCTCTTTCGATGATTTACTACTATCTGAAAAAATTATTATCTATAAAAAAAAATCCTTCTTCGAGCAACTTCCATTCTTCTCTTATAAACTTCACATTCTCTATCATTGCAGTTATGATATTCATTTAGCTCCAATTTATATTTTTCATTCGCCCTTATGCAATTTATACACCTTTCTTTTACTGCTAAGCATTCCTTAATTAAATGTTTGTCTCCACATTTCCAACAGATTTTATTCGTTTCTCTACATTTATCCTTTTTGTGTTCATAACCCAAGCAGTTTAAGCATCTTATTACATGGAAATCTTCAAAAACACTACAAATATCCCATCCTATTTTTATATTAACATTTTTTATAACAGCATTATAATCTTCAATGTTTAGTTCTATAATGCTATTAAATTTATTGTACTTTTCAATGAATTGTTTACTATATTTCTCTGACATTCCATTTATAAATATTTTGGTTTTATTTCCTTTGGTATTATAGCTTCATAATTCTTACCTAATTGTTTTTCTCTACATTTTCTTTTATTTTGTTAACCGAATCAACATAAAACAACAATAAACAGCTATTTTTCCACCCCATTTTTCTGAACCTCCTTTATGCTTAAGTGAGTCTTCCGGTGATATATTTCTTGTTCTATTGTAGCATGTTTTTCTCTAAATAAAAAATAACATGTTTGAAGACATTTTTAAACTACTTGGCGAAAGATTTATCCTGGGAGGTGACTACAACGCCAAGCACATAGATTGGGGGTCTAGAGTAACCTCTACGAGAGGAAGAGAGCTAAGAAAAGCTATAAAAGATATGGTAAGCCAACCTATTGGCCAACTGATAGAAATAAAACTCCTGATCTGCTTGATTTTTATATAACAAAAAAAATTTCACCCAATTATATTAAGCTAGAAGATAACCATGATTTGGACTCAGATCACTCTGCAGTCATACTAAATCTATATGAAAAGGTTATTAAGAAACAGTCGAAACCTCTGCTAACGAACAAGACAACTGATTGGGCTAGCTTTAAACAAGAAATAGAAAACAAAATAAACATAAAAACAAAACTAAGATCCAAATGTGTTATAGATTCTGAAGTAGAAAATTTTATTAAAATTATTCAAAATGCTGGATGGAATAATACAAAAAATTGTGAATATAAATCGGTAGGATTCAACTACCCTAGAGAAATATTAAATATGATAAAAATAAAAAGAAGAGCTAGACGGAGATGGCAACAATCGCGTGATCCGGCAGACAAAACTCTGCTAAATAGGTTAACTCAGAATCTTAAAAGAAAAATTAAAGATCTTAAAAATGAAAATTTTGAAAAATATATAAAAAATTTATCAGCTAAAAGAGAAAATAACTACTCGTTGTGGAAAGCAACAAAGAGTACAAAAAATTCGATCTCTCAAATCCCGCCAATCAGAATGAAAAGCGGTGAATGGGCGAGAGATAATAAAAATAAAGCTGAAACATTCGCAGATCATCTTGAAGAAATTTTTTGTCCAGACGAGACAGATTCGGATGATCTCACTGAAGAAAATAATAATTGGCAAGAAAATGTCATATCACCATTTTCAGAGAGAGAAATAGTTGAACAAATTATAAAAACTCAGAGATAAAAAAGCTCCAGGTTTTGATCTAATTACATCGGAAGTCCTGAAAGAACTTCCAAAAAAAGCTATAACAATGCTAACACGCATTATAAACGCTGCTATAAGAATAAGGTATGTGCCGAATATGTGGAAAATAGCAGAGATAATTATGATACCAAAGCCAGGTAAGCCCATAAATGAGGTCAAATCCTACAGGCCAATATCATTACTACCAATAGTATCAAAATTATTTGAAAAACTATTATTGATTCGAATGAGACCGATCATAGAAAATAGTAATCTGATTCCAAATTATCAATTTGGCTTTAGATCTAAGCACTCGACAATCGATCAAATTCATAGAATAACAGACATAATAGAAAAAGCTTTAGAGGAAAAGAAAGTATGTTCTACCATATTTCTAGATGTAGCCCAAGCTTTTGATAAAGTATGGCATCGAGGCTTAATAAATAAACTAAACAATATGTTACCTAAACAATACGTAGATATACTCTCATCATATCTAGAAAACAGACTATTCAGAATAAAACAACACGAAGAGTATTCTACTATTAGAGATATTAAAACGAGTGTGCCTCAAGGTAGTATTCTGGGTCCCATACTGTATTTGCTCTACACCAATGATTTACCAGAAATGGAAAATATAACTGTAGCTACATTCGCTGACGATACTGCGTTGTTGGCAGTAGAATCAAATATTGACGAGGCTACAATTAAATTGCAAAGGGCAACCGACAAGCTATACCTCTGGACAAAGAAATGGAAAATTAAACTCAATGAGTTAAAATCAGTACATGTAAATTTTACAAATAAAAAATTAGAAAATCAACCACTATTGGTAAATCTGAATGGGGTCAATATACCCCAAGAAAACAATGCTAAATACCTAGGAATGGCATTAGATGTCAAACTTAGATGGAAAGAGCACGTAAAAAAGAAAAAATTTGAGCTTGAAAATAAATATAGAGAAATGTACTGGCTCTTAGGTCGCAATTCTAAATTACCTATACATAACAAGATTTTGTTATATAATCAGATAATCAAGCCGATATGGTTGTACGGCATACAAATATCAAACGAACATATGTACTTTGTATACAAAAATTCCAAAATAAAGTCTTGCGCAACATAATAAATGCCCCTTTTGGTATGTTCGCAACAGTGATTTGCATAGAGATCTAAAAATTCCTGGCATAGAAAATGACATAAAAAGAAATCGTCTGGAGGGTCATGTTAACGTTGAGGCCCCTCAACTGCTAGATAACTAAAATGATATCAGAAGGCTTAAAACAATTAAGCCAATAGATTTTATACGATAGAATTTCGTAAATTTTTTCTTTAAGAAAATAACAATAGAAATAAATTAATGGTCGGACTAGTTTTGATGGGAGAGGTGTAGTTTAGTCAGTAAAAATCTGGCACACAATGGAAGTTACGGGGCTCATTGTGTCTATGAAGATTCCCACCAATCCACGCAAAAAAAAAAAAAAAAAAAAAATGTTTTTCTCTAAGATCGAATTGGTGGTTCGGAATTAAATTTTTTATTTCAATAATAGGTTTCAGTTGTTTTCATGAATCAAAATCACTATTAAAAGACTGAAATATATCTAGATTGATTAAAAAAAATACTCTGAATTTAATATCAACATTTTATAATTCAAATTATTTTGAGATCTAATACGAAAAAAATCCTTAACTTCGTCTAAAAAAAAACTTTGACCTCGACTAAACAAAGAGAATTTTTTAACAATGTGTTCAAATCAGTTTATGCATTTTTTTTTTTTTTTTGTTTTTTTTTTTTTTTATTTTTCTCATGATTTATTTTCCATTCAGGTGGAAATCAAAATTCAATTTCACAACAAATTTTTCAACTATTCTAATACATATCTTATTTGAAGTATCTTTCAAAATTCACTTTATATATTTTTGCAAAAAGGGAAACCAAATTTAAAATGAAAAAATCTGTTTTCCTTTAAATCAACGGTATAAGCAATCCAGAAAAAGAAACAAAAAAAAATGCACCTGTTACGTTATACATACTACAAATCTGAAAATCTATTCAAAATTTTTTTTTTTTTATAAAAATCTAAAATACAAACAATTCCAAAACTCAACCACTCGACTTGAAAAATTTTTACCCAAAAATTTGAGAATTGGTAGAATTTTTAATGGATTGGATTGTTTGTTCAATTTTCTTATTATATGATGATGATGAAATGCTAAACTAAATGACATGATTTTTTTTTTTTTTGATGCAAGACTGCATCATGAAACAGGTTAATTTAAAAAGTATAAGAACCGTAAAAAGAATATTTCACTTCAATAAAAAACTTTTTTTGATCGTAATCGTATTAGAAATTCAAGTAATTTATACGGACTTTGGTTATACAGTCTTTAATTTAACCTTTAAATTTAACTTTAAAGCTTTATTTCTAGTAGAAAATTTAATATTGAATATCACTTCAACAGTGTGATATGGATTAAAAACATCAAATAATCATTATCAATCATCTCAATCACCATCATCATCAGCATCATCATTTCCATAGAGACTAAGAATAAAATTAAACACTATGTTTATTTTTAAAACTTCTACACCAAAATGGTGTAGTTAGAATTTGTGTTTTTTTTTTAGTTGTTGATAAAATTTTGATCTCGGGTAGGTATATACAGAGTATTAATAAGAGCATATCCTTTGACACGTCTTCACTTTGTCAGCAGTAAACAATATCACGAATAACATTTGTAAATGAATAGAAAGTAAAGACATTCATAGAAAAAATCTTAAAAGTAGAAAAATAAAAGAATTATTTTCAGTATACCGATTCAGTAGAGTGTACTGATGGTAAAGGTATCGGACAATAAATTCAATGAAAAACTATTCAAAATACAAGATGGTAAAATGTGTTCTTTATAAGGATAACTCGAAAGTTTACTATACCTATATTTGAATGTATGTATGTATGTATATAACAATAACAACAGTTGATACCAAAATTATTTTAGATTCACAATAATAATGAAATTTGAACTCTTGTTAGGTTTAAATTTAGATTAGTTAGGGTTTTTAACTGCTAAACTAGGAAAATTAGTTTTTTAAGATGTGGATTTTTGATCACCGGATTTTTTTTAGATGGATTATTAATCCATGGCTGAAACCATAAGTTTGAAACCATTTATAACTAAATAATAGTTGGATCCAGCTGTACTTAATGGGGACATCAAATTTGAAAGAGGAATAATTTCTTCTATTTCGTGTAGAATATGGTGAAATTGGGGTATGCAGTTAGTAGGTTTAATGTGGAACTTTTTAAAATTGATGTACCCATTCAATGTGTGCAAGAAGGTCGTTAACTGCATGTTTGATATTATTTAAACTGATTTATTATTGTTATTATTATTAGCTATAATTTTCTGATTCGAAAGTTTAATTTTGGACAATCAAATTTTGCCATTCTGAATTAGACCATGTAATTGCAAGTTTTTGAAATTTGGGCGATGATATATTACAATTTTTTGGTTGAAATTCAGCGGGTAAGATTAATAAAGTCTTTGCTGACTGTTGATGGAGTCTCCGATATCTTGTTTAAAGCCTGGATGTTATTGACTTGAATACGCTTCGTGATTTTATTAACCTCTGATAGAACTGAACTGATTTTATTTTTCAGTACTGTCTTAATCTATGATATAATATAATTTGATATAGTAGGGATATACAAATAATAAATTTAATCTTTTAGCTAAAAGTTATATTCAAAATTATATATGTACACAATACAATTTCATTTAGTATAATAATTAATACAGAAAAATAAAAATAGTTACTCACCATTCTGTTGCATAAAGCATGAATCGAATGATGCTTATTACTTAAAAAAAAATCAACAAATAACATTAGTGGGGAAAAAAGTGCAAAAGAGAAATTAGAATTTAAATACAAAGAGAAAATAAAAAATACAAAATTTCAAATAATTTTAAGCAGTGCAATATTAAGTAAATATGTTAAAAGTTGAAAAGAATTTTACTTAAGCTAATCATGAAAATAGACACCATATATAAATCGCAAAAACTTCAAAATCTTATTCAGCTAAACAACTACTCCTGCTAACTCCTCACTTCTATCAAAATTAATTTCCAAAAGCCAAGCTTTCAATAATTTTAAAAAATTTGCTAAAATTCTAATTTGCTCGATGTGGTCAGGAAGTTTATTAAAAATTTTAGGTGCTACTATATTATAGACACGACAAAAATGTCTTTTCCGAGAACGTGGAACGTGAACCAAATTACGGTAATTAACACTCAAGTTATACCTATTAGTATATCTAAAATCTAAATATCCAGACTTCATAAAAAACATTTTAAAAGTTTTATAGTAAAATAAATTTCTACTGGGAAGTATTTTTAATTAAAAAAATAAAGGAAAAGCCGGACAATCTACTTCTTTTCCCGCAAATTATTCGAATAGCATGTTTTTGTGACACAAGTAATTGACTAATCTTAATAAAATATGCTCTTCCCCAACAAGTAATACCATACTGAATTTTTGAATGAAAAAGCGCATAATAAACAGAGCACATAATTTTTTCCGAACAGTATAGACTTAAATGATGAAGCTGTCTAATGATATTTTGTAGATAACTCTTCAAATAGCAAGCGTGATCATTCCAATCTAATATGGAGACAACCCATAAACCAAAATATTTGAACGATTTTACAAATTCAAATAAAAAGCAATTATTATCACATTGGATATTACCACCAAAACTGTTATTAGTGTCTATTGGAAATTTGGTGCAATTGGGAGCATGATAATAAATATCACAGTTATCACAATAAGGATTATAGATACCAAAATTCATATGCTTAGATTTGCAACTTATTACTAATTTAACCAGTGCCTAATTAATACCAATTTTATTAAACCAGTGCTTAATTAAATCCAGATCATAGTTCATGCATGCAGCTATCTCAAAATTGTTCTTACAAATATGATATGTAAACGCAGTGTTATCTGCAAATGCGATTACCGTCCCTCTAAAATATTGCAAACAAACGAAATTAATAAAAGTTATGAACAAGATAGGTACAGAACCCTGAATAGCATCACAGGATAGATTAAGTAAGGCATCACTATAAATATTCCTAATTCTGACTTTCTGTCTTCTTCTATAATAATAAGCCATTTATAAATAAAACCTTTAAGACCTTTAAGCATTATATAGTTTATTTAATAAAATATGATGATCCACAAGATGAAAAGCCTTAGTTATATGAACAAATAATGCTGATGATATTTTACCCTCATTTAATGCACCCACTAATATCTCTCCACAGAATTTAAGTAACGCACTCTCTGTTGAATTGCCTTTCAAGAAGCCAAATTGATTTTCACTGAAAAAGTTGGTTTTTTTGGGAAAATATAAAAATCTCCGTTTCATTGCTTTTTCAAAGATCTTCAAGAAAGAGGATAGGAGAGATATAGATATATAATTGTTGAATGAGATTTTCTTTAGGATGCTATTTCAAACATCCTTAGATGTCTCACAGTTCGAATTAAATGTCTTCCTTCATAACAGATTTGTTTACCGTAGTCTTAAATGATTCTAAAGCTAGCAAAATTTCATTGCACGCGTACTTGTATTTTTATGAACATTACTTTTCAAACTACACTAACACTGTTAATTAATAGATCAAGACTGGAATTTCTATTAGTTTCATCAGGCAGTGCGATATGGTTGGACTTTACTTCATTTTCATCAATTCTTTGGCATAAATATTGGAGTTGTTCTATCAATAGCTTAATTAGATTTATTTATGACTTGGTTTTGTTCAGGTCACAACGATCTGATTCGAAAGCATTATGAATTTCAAGTAAGCGAAGACATTTTTCACAGACAAAGTGATCTACCAATTTTGACAGTTGCCAGTTTCGCTTCAACCCAATACAAACTGCGTGAAAGCGTTGCTGACATCAACCATTACATTTTAGGGTATCGGATTTTAAATTAAGATTTGAACAGGTAACTGACCCACATTTCTTAGACATTTTATATCTATAAGTTATTTAAACTTTTCGTAAATTCAAAATCCTTTTTATCCTTTATATGTAAGGTATATAAGTTATTAATAATTATATCTAATTTTCCAATATTTTTTTCTTATTTTTAAAGACCCTAAAAAAAGTGTTCAGGTCTTGCAACACTAATTTTTGTATCTTACCCTATCCTAATGCTATATATATATATACTTTGTACTATCATTTTAGTTAATTCGTTAAATTTAACGCATCAATCCTTTTTATTATCCTTTATAATATCTTTTATAAATATCTTAATTAGAAACACATTTTACATATAACAGTTATCTAAAAATACCAAATTAGAATCCGTGGAGGTACGGCCATTATCATAAAATCCTCAATAGATCATGTTGAGAAAATAAAATATTACGAAAATAACTTTAGCAGTTATAAGCTGCATTGGAAAGATAACAGTAACAGCACTCTATATAGTTCTCTTAATTTTTTTGCTCTCTTTTCATTCTATGCAGATGCAACCTTTTCATATCTATTTCACTTTCTTGATTGATTATTTAAAATTTCAGGTTTATGTCCTTGACGAACACCATTATTGCGGAAATTTCATTTTCCGAATCAGGCGACGTGTAGAGATGGAAATATTTATATCTTTTGCAAACTATGGCATTGTTTTCAAATAGAAGGTAAGAGGAAATTTAGATTCTGTTGGATTAGCCAAACTTGAACAGTAATTTGTTGAATGGACCGTGTCATATGATAAAATATGTCATTGTTCTGATATTAGCTCTACTCTGCCTGATAACCTGATTTAATCGGTTAATATTAAATTTGTAAAATGTGTTAGGCTACAACAATTATAGTTCTTGCAACTCTTCTATATGGAATTAGTTTCTTTAATTTCTAAATTGGAAAAAATTCTTTGTAAGTAGATATTTTAGCAGTGCCAGGCTCTGGTTCTAAAAGTTGACTCATCGCACTTGTTTTTTGGATATCTGTTTCCTCATTACTATTAGATGGTGACTTATTTTATTTCTTATCATTACAACAATAAATTTATACCCCTTCTAAGTATACCGCGTGAGCTACCTACGTATACCATAAAGCAAAGTTTATTTTTTATGAATTAAATCAAATTTAAGTTGCTTTGTGTCAACAAAACTAAAAATTTAGATTGAAGTTTAACGGTCTATACTGATTAATAAAACGTTACTCGTGCCATACCGGCGTCTTGAAATCCATTTGGTATTATGGTTTAGAGCTGTGGGATACCGCAAGTAACTGCAACATTGAAATGCTGGAAAGATTTCAATCCAAAGTGTGATCAATAGTAAATGCGATATGGTTGTGCGCCATCAGAAATGAAGAAATTGGAAAAGACTTAAAAGCAGAATCGGGTAAAGAAGGCCAAATACGTTGTTAAATTGGAAAAACATCTAAACGGTCTCGCATCAAAGCTACAGTATACATATAGACCGAAGATTGAAAATGTTTCATCCGACAGATCTAAACAGAAGATTATTTTGAACAGTCTAATAACAAACCTTTACCAGCTTCATCAGAACTATGTAACTTCGAAAATGAGCCAAAGGACTTACTGAACAGTTGTAAAAAAAATTCATTAATATCATCTTATATTGAAATAATATTATTAGAATTAAATAAGATAGATTGTAAAATTAAATAATATAAAAGAAAAAAAAAATGTATTAAATAATTTTGGCAACGATTGTATAAAGACTTCAAAGTTTTGCGATCCCTAGATTCAACCGACCTACATTTAAATAATAGAGATGTAATTGAGGCTAATTAGTAAAATGATTATAGAGGAAATATTCAAAAAATTTGTACAAAGTTGTGAGAAAGAAAAATATTTAAAAATAAATAGGAAAACAGACCTGCATCAAATGGTCATTGTAATTACAAATAAAATCCTTTCTTTTTCTTCATCTTCTTCTACTCCTTCTACTATACACTTCATGTTCTTAAAATGTATAGTAAGAATATTTTTTTGTCCATTTTTTTTTATTTCACATTTTTATAATCACACTTTGAGCGTTCACTTAACGTTCCCTTTCTAAAAATTTACTTACTGATATTTTCCTTCCATTTTTCCATGTGTTGTTGTTAAATTTTCGTAATTCTTGATTTTCTTAACAATTATACAAATACATTATTATAATATGTATATAATATATTTAATGTAATATGTGTGTATGTGTTGGCAATATTTACAACTTTTATAGAAATTCGCTTCTCTTTACTCTGAAAATCAGAATAAATGAATATGTGTATTGTTGATAATAGTTAATTTACTTAAAGAACAAATAAAAGCTTTCATGTTGTTACAACATTATTAACCGAAAATCCATTTAAAACTCTAACGAATGAAATTAATTAGTTTATTATCCTTGATGAAATTTTTACAACAAATTAAAATTGACAATACAGAATTATAAAGTAAAGTAAAAAGTGTTGTCGTTGAGTACGTTTTAAAGGGAATATTTTATTTTATTGTAAAAAAGAAAGAGAAAGTAAATAAGAAAGTGAGAAAATAGTATTACATAGTCATAAATTTAGTATTGATGAAAATTAATATTACTGCTGGTATATAAAACGGTTGTAAAGCACACAACAATGTTTCACTAAAATAACACCAACAAAATTTATTTAGGAAAATTTAAGGTAAAAATTTTGTTTTTTTAGTTGTCAATGAGTAAGAGTTCAAAATTTAAGATTAATCTCAAACATTTTAAGGATATGATGTACACTAGTAGAATATGTTGTAGATTTGAAAGGTTATTTAAAATTACTGTCGTATCATTGGCATATCTGTTGTTATTTACGTATATTGCATTAACTTTAGATATCAATCTCTATAACAATCTATCCATCAAAGCTTAACCGAATAACCGTCGTATCATCAGCACGTCTATTATTGTTTTTGGGATATTGCATTAATTTAGATATCAATCTCCACATATGCTAGTGTTCCATCAAAGCTGAACCGAATAACCGTCGTATCATCAGCACGTTTATTGTTGTTTTTGTATATCGCCTTAGTTTAAATATCAATCTCTACATATGCTAGTGCTCCATCAAATATAAACCGAATAACCGTCGTATCATCAGCACGTCTGTTGTTGTTCTTGTATATTGCCTTAATTTAAATATCAATTTCCACATATGCTCCGTCGAAGATAGCTTATAAATTAAATAGAAGTACGAACCAAATTGACCTTCGTTGTACTATCTTACAATTTATTGTAGTACACTTATAACAAGACCTACCGCAAAGCAAAACAAACATATGTATATATAACATTGCAACATTCTATTACATTCTATTAATTTTTTTTAGCATAAAACAAAATTGTTATTGAAAAGAAAGACTACATTTTTGTATTGTTTTGTGCCAGTATAATTTGTTGTTGCAATATTACGATTTGTTTTTAAGTAAATTATTTGTTTTAGTTTTGTTATATGAATGTCACTAACCTTAATTAATAACAATAATTTAGAACAACAGTGATAATATTTCAACAGTGATAATTTTTAAACAGTGACGTAGTTTTAAGAATTTTTGAATATTATGAATTAATATTTTTAGAATATTAGGAATGCATTTTTGTAAATTGATTTTAAATTTTTTTTTATATAGAGTTTAAATGCATTCCATAAGACTCAATATAAAATATTTGTATAAATAGAGTGAAAATTTAATAAATAAAAACAATTAATTTTGGTCATTGAAGATCACCAGATCATAAACAATAATAAGTCTTTTATTTATTGTAAATATATTATAATTGACCAGTCCTTGTGGACAAGTCTTATGATATTAAATATTAAATGAGATCCGCCCTTGTAGCCAAGTCCCATTTAACATATCTGTTGCACTATTCCAGGCCTTGTGGCCAGGTCTAGTGCCTGCGGCCTGAAGGCCTATTAATTTGACAACTCTTGCCTTACGTTGACATTAGGTTACCCCCCATCAGGACAGTAGGTGACTATAAAAGAACATATGGTGTGTGTGTATAATAACAAAGATTACTATAATAAATATATATAGGAACATCCAAGCTTGCACTAGCATGTACAACATGCCCTACATTATTCTTGAGTGTATTGCAATCAGTTATGTAATTTGTTGTTCTTACTTTACCCGTTTGATTTCAGTAGGTAACGATTTTTAATAAATCTTAGAGTTTTCTGTTCCGTATTCATTTTACTTGTATCTAATTTCTATTACTTTTTAATGACCAACAAAACAAAAAAGATGTTCTTTGACAAATCGTTGCAATTTTCTATCAACCTACTGATAAGTGCTGCTTTAGTCTTTTGCTCATATTGTTCGTCTTTTGTATTTATAGTTTTATAATCGTGAATATCTATATTGAATATTCTAGCATATTTTAAAATTTTGTAATTATTCAGTATTCATCATGTTATTAATGATTGTAGTTACAGACATACACTCCAAATATTACATTATTATTTAAATTAGTTCAAAGATTAAACATATATTAATTCTAAGAGCGTAAATAAATTAAGTAGAGATTTTCTTTCCCTTTTTCTCAATTTATCATTAAATTAGAATCTCCCAACTTATCATTAAATTAGAATCAAAATTAAGCATCTATTTAAGCAAATATAATATTTTAGCTGTAAATTAATACGAAATCATCAATCACTTTACTATATTATATTAATAAATGACATGTAAATTTATATTAAACGATTGTAACAATATTGTTTAAATCTTTATAGATACTGTGCAAACGCATTTGACACGAAGTATGACACGAAGTATCACACGAAGTATGACACGAAGTATGACACGAAAGGCTTAAATTTGCTTTCGTGTGCTTTTGAAATGTTTTAGAATTAAAAGAAATATCTACTAGGGGTTTCAAAAAGGTATTCTTGGCCGAATACTTTACCTTTTACACTCAAGATCTATAACCATTTATATTGACAACACTTTCATAAACCTTTCTCTTTGTAACAAACCTATTTGCACCTTTTAGCAAGCTACAGGTAGCAAAAAAATTCAATGCTGCCGTACATAACGTATAGAAACAAAGTCGAATTCGACCAATTATTTATAATCTGCAGGCCAAATTACAGGTCCTTTTCCGTTTCCGGATGTGGGTTTTATATAGTAATTATTTAGTATTTGTACACAATTACATTATTTTTTATTGGTTTTTAATTATTATACCTATGTTTATTAAATTATTATGTTATATTTGAAACGATGTGGTTGTATTGAAAATTACAATTTAAGTAATTTTTACCATTTAAAAAAATTTCGGTTCTCACGAGGTTTGAATCCGTTCTCCTCGGTTGTTACATCAATATACCGAGTGCTTTACCACAAGATTACCGATGCCATTTTAACCAAGTATCGAACATATTACTATCTTAATCAACAACAAAATCGTGCTAAAAAGTATTGCAGATATTAAACTCTGTGTAGACATACGGTATTTAATTATAGAGTTATACAAGGAAAATTAACATCGAAATGTTGAATAAATTTTAAAATAAAATAGTACGGTTATTTAGCCATGATACCTACGTAATAAAAACCTCCACATACTCACACAACCACAAACGAAGTCGAGAAATATGCAGTAAAACATAAGCAGAGACTGTAAATGAACTTGGAAATTGTAGCAGTTTTCAATATCGATAAGAATGTCCGTCAACTCAAAAGCATGAAACGCTACAAGCTTCGTCACTTGGAATGAAAAATTCTACGACAATGGTTTCTTCCACAAAATATTTTTGTTTTTGTAGATTTCATTACAACTATCTTAATAATTTTATTCTAAATAAATTACAAGATATTAAGTATAAATTTTGATTGGATGAATGGATTTTTAGTCTGCATGTCTGGCGAGAAATTAGAAGTTCTGGATATAGTGCATTTGGATGGTTTTGAAGTCTGATGAAATATGAGGTTTATTTAGCTATGACTATTTCTGTTACAGATGGAATGTTTATATTAGATGGTATGCTGACATTTCTTGCAAACCAGGGGTCGTTTAAATGTTAATATGGCTTTGTATATCATCACTCTGCTATAAAGTGACAGTTTATAGTAATGGCCTATAAGTCAGTAGATTTGGTTGAACTTTATTCTACGTGGCTTGTTCTTTTACATAATATGAGGGTTTCAAGTAAGTCGGCCATCTAAATGCATTCCTAAATACTTCATTGATTCAACTTGTGTAAGTAGTACGTAGTGTAATTTTAATGCATGACACATACGTGTACGATATACGAAATTGATGTGCACCAATTTTGATGTATTTGCTTTTATTCACCATTTCCTTAGCTAATTTTTAAAAAATTTTCTAACCATCTGTTAGACGCCGAGATTGTGGGATGCCAGAATTGCAGTATCATACCTCCATAATATTTGGTGATATTAAAAGCTCAGCTGTGTAGATGCCATAAAGCGCAGTTTCTAGAACACTCCTCTGTGGTACACCTAATATTATTTGTCTAATATCTGTAGTATCGCTGTTGTATTTTACTAAAATTTCGTTAATTAGATATGATTTAAAGAAGTGATAATAAGCGTGATGTAGCAGCTTCTTCACTTTAAATAATAACCTCCGTGACATACCTTATGGAAGGCATGTGTGATGGCATGTCGACGAATGCTGTACAACAGTATTTTTTCAACTTAAAAAAAAAATATAATTTAATAATTTTCATTTGCATAGAATAAATTTATTTAAATAGGTAGTTTTACGATTCGTAAATATTACTATACGGCTATAATTATTTATTTTCTTCATGGTGAATACGACAGCGATTAAGTTCTTTCCCAGAAATTATTGTGTTGACAGCATTCCTTCGCGGAAGCTATTACGATAATTTTCTACTTGAGCGATAAGAAATTGAAGAAAAAAAGTTATCCGTCGATCAAACGTTGTATCCATATGTTATAATAGAGTAAGTTGTCAACATTTCACCTCAAAATTATTCAATCTATTCACCAAAAATGAGAGAAAATAAATCACCAAACCAAAACCACACCTGCACCAGTACAACACCATCCTATCTATACAAACAATCAAGAGAGTGCATAGCATAGGTAGTATATGACTATATGAGCTTTATTTTCCTCATTAAATGTAAGTAGATACGTACTTCGGTATAGACAATGTAATGTGTATCCTAGTAAGTTATAAACAAAATTATAATTGTTTTATTTTTTTATACCTATTCATTTATAGTGAAAAATATCAGTAATCAGTATATTTAAATCCCTGTTCTTTTAAAAACGTTAAATTTGGTTTTAACTTAAATTATAATTAATAAATAGGGGTGTTTAGTGTGATAAGATTTGAATAACTAAAAAAATAATAGGTCGGCTTTATTGGCTAATCCTCAGAATAAGTAAAAATAATTACCAGAAGGGTACGGGCCTATTCTGCCTATTTTCTTCTATTACCGTATTTTCAACAGATTTGTATTGTCTTGCAAAACTAAGTTTTGCCATCATACTTCAAATACATTCTACTGCTGCTGTATTATTTAATTACATAATGTTTATCAGAATTTTTATTTTCTTTTTACAGCTTAGTGAATACAAAGAAAACTAGCTTCTCTTCAGTTTTCTTTAACACAAATAAGAAAAAAACCTGCACAACAGTCTTAAATAAATACGAAAACAAAAATGTAAGCTTTTGAAAAGAACATGGCTATTTATAAAAGAAAAAAAATGTTTATCAAGTATTTATAGCTTCATTGTAGATAAAAAATTCTAAGAAACATGAAAATTATGAAATTATAAAAATTGGAATTCTTATAATTTAATAAAATACAATAGAAAATACATAACAGATATTTAAATAACAAATGAAAAATGAATTTAAAAATAAAATATAAAATAATAATTGTATATTTTTTTATTCATAAATTTATGACCAACCGAATTAGTATGCATCCATGGTTTCATGCCATAAAATAATTTTTTTATAAAATTTAACGAAACATTTTTTTAACACTGCAATTTCTGTCCAACTTTTAAAACTTTTTACTTTAATTATATTTTTTTTAGGTGGAAATATTTAGAAAAAAAGTATATCTATAGTATTTATTAAATTAACTGTATTTGTCAATAGCGTTTCGAACAAAGTTATATATTAAATACTATGGATATTAGTAATACCATATATATGCGATATTAGGCAAATTACATAATATAAACGAGTACGTCGTAAACAAAACACTGAATAAATCTAAACATTTTTATCAAAATTAACAAACCCTCTACTTCCAGTTTCAAATATTTTTTCATTTATCATTTAAATTTATTTGACAACTTTGTGACCTGTTGCAAAACGTTAATGCTAAATTACTCAATCAAATGACAGATTCATAACTATAACATTCATAGACATAACTATAACAATATGTTCATAGACAGATTCATAACTATTCTCTTCAAAACAATGGAAATGTTTATCAATAAAAAAAATAATTAAATATCTGAATAGCAGTGATATACTTCATGATGGTCCATCGATATGGCTTCCGATCTCATCATTTAACTGGTGATAACTTGTATCTGATCTGCAAAAGACTAAGCATCAGACTACATTAGTCTTTTGAGACTGCTGAATTTATATATTTGAAAGGCTTTTGATTGACATACCGCTGTACTAGCAAAATTTAATGTTACATGTCTAAGCTCAACTTTCAATAAATAGGTTTAAAGTTTTCTTTCAAATCGGGCAATTCGATGGAATTACATCTGATCAATATTAATATTCTGGTGTTGCCTTTCTCCAAGTCATCTTTTCATTTTTATTAATTCTCGTGCTCAAACAATTTTCCATTGTTTTACGGATGACAGCCTTTCGTAGTATCATATAATTTCCTTAAAAGATTTAATCTAAAAGCTGTCTCAATTAATGCCAAGAGAACAATGGTGGATGGTGCATGGTGGATCAAGATTTAACCTAAATATTTGTTTAGTGTAAAGCAAATGATCTCAAAATGTGGGTAGATCAAAATATGCTCTGGAATGTACATTTTCGTTATTGCAAAAAACACTGAAACAAATCTACATACAACCCTCCCAGATGGATCATAGTTCGTATTTGAAGTTTCAAAGATTGCACTGTCAGTTTTCTTATCATAGTATATATTCGTAACATAGATGATTTAGATTTATTTTATTAATCTCTAAGAAACTTTATAATTTTTACAACTAATTTTTAAAATATCTACATTATATGTTCTTGTATTAATTTTTTAAATATACTAATTCTAATTTAATTTTTTATGTTATTTGGTAATTCATTGAAAATTTGTACTCCTCTGTACATGAGTGAGTTTTGTGTGCTATTTTTTTTCTGTATAACGGTATTCTAAAATCTCCCCTGTTTCGTAAATAAAAATATCCCCAAACATACTCAATGTATTTCTGCATATAATTGGGTGTAAATGTTATGTCAACGCTTGCTCCTTTTATAGCCATCATCGTATCGTTGGAACACTAACTCTATTTTATAGATATCTTATACAGAAGCAGGCATATACGAGGATAAACTAAAATCACTACCTCCACTTCTCAAACAATTCCGTCGACGAATGCGAGGGCTGTAAATGCCATCAACAAAAAATGTAGAAATATTAAGAAGGTTATAGACTTGTTATAGAAATTCGTTCATAGTTAGAACACTAAGGCTAGGCTCATTCACACAATCTTAAGCTTTGCAACTGTTTGATGGCACATTTATTTTCATTAGTCTATTTGAAAGCGCTAAAAAATATAAAACCGGTTGCAGGTGTGTGCACTTTCATATAAACTAATGGAACATATGTATGCAATCAACCAGTTGCAAAACTAAAAATTGCATGTCTGCGCCAATTACCTCATTGACTTATTGCCAACGGCAGAAAGTAATTATTCCTTATGGAAAACTACTAAGAACTTAAAAAGACCACAAAATCATGAACCAACGATTAGAACACAAAATGGAAACTGGGCAAGAAATAATCGAGAATAGGCAGAGGCATTTGCCGAGTATTTAGAGAATGTATTTAAACCACACAATACTGGAAGTAACGATATGTTACCTCCTATCAGAAATCGATTACAAACAGTAAGGCCGCCAAAAATAAAAAATAAAATAGTTCAACTCTACATAAATCAAAAAATTAACATACAAAAAGCACCAGGATATCAGGATATGACAACATTTCTGGTCAAATGTTGATAGAACTTCCCGGTATTGCTGTGATATTCATTACAAAAGTTTTCAATGCGATTTGCAGATATGGGTTCTGTCCCTCCAAGTGGAAACTTTCTCTAATTACAATGATTCCAAAACCTGGAAAAGACTTAACAAAATTAAACTCTTACCGACCAATTAGTCTTCTTCCTATTATCGCCAAGGTGTTTGAACAAATAACAACACAAAAAATTTTGCCGAAAATAAAAAGTAAGGGTATAATCCCTCTCCACCAATTTGGATTCCAAGCAGCCCACAGTACTATTGAACAAGTTCATCGGATTGCAAATCATATCAATATATTTTTTCACATATCAGAAAAGATTTTGAAAATGAAAATTTTTTTTTCTGCCTTATTTCTCGACGTATCACAGGCGTTTGACAAAGTCTGGCATGAAGGGATAAAAGGTTAGTGTTCTAACTATGAACACGCTGGGTGGCGCAGTAAATAGAGCGCCTGCCTTTCAACCGAAAGGTTCCATGTTCGATTCCCGATGAAGCAAAATAAAAAATGCTTTATGGATTTTTCGACCTGGTCCAGTACCCTTTGTCATTGGGATATAATAAATGACAAAAGATAATTGAGAGTTAATCTGGTAACAAATTAAATAAAAATTAAACTATTCTATATAAGAAGGCTTAGTTCCTGACAATAGTAGTAGTTTTTCACATTTAATGAGTTGATAAGCCAGTAATTTGTAAATAAATACTCGAAATATTGTAGATTGTAGTGTAAAATTGCAGTACCGTACTTAATTAAGCACGAAAAGGTGATTCTACCTAAGTTACTGTAGAGTGTAAAAAAAAAAAAAAATATAAAATACAAAAACGGCTACCTCCTGAGATTTACCGGCTATTAATATCATATCTCTCCAACAGAAGCTTCAAAGTTAAATTCAAAGATCACTTGACTAAGGAATTTGAAATAAATGCCGGAGTGCCACAAAGTAGCAGCCACTTTTGTCCACTTTTGTACTTAATCTATACATCTGACTTGTCGGAAAGTGGTAATTTAGTAACCTTCATATTTGCAGATGACACTGCAATCTTAAGCTCTTCCACAAACTCTCAAGTTGCATCCAGAGATTTACAAGAACACGTGCATAAAATTGAAAACTGGTTGAAGAAGTGGAAAATAAAAATAAATGAAAACAAATGTATCCATGTAACATTTACACTCAAAAAAAGGTCCTCTCCACAGATAAACATAAATGGAATACCTGTACAGCAAGCAAATCATGTTAAATATCTCGGAGTACATCTTGATAGAAAGCTGACTTAGAAAAAACATATTTCAAGTAAAAGAGATCAACTCTTAAGAGAAATAAAGTTAAAGACTTTATACTGGTTAATTGGTAAACACTCAAAACTAAAATTGGACTATAAATTACTGATATATAATTCATTTGTAAAACCCATTTGGTCATATGGGTGCCAACTATGGAGAAGTACTTCGAATTCAAATATGGAGATAATACAAAGAATGCAATCAAAAATTCTAAGAGTTATAACAAATGTCCCTTGGTATGTGAAAAATAGAAACTTGCACAAAGACTTTAACATACCAACAGTAAAAGAAGAACTTGAAAAGGTCACAAACAGCTATGGGAATAGACTGTCATGTCATCCAAATTCATTGGCAAGAAACCTACTGAACATCCCAACTATCAGCAGACTAAAAAAGAAGACTTTAGCTGTCTAGCAGAAAAATAATTTGTCTTATCTTTAAAGTAAGACAATCCGTTCCGTACACCAACCTTTATTTTAATACATTCCTTAAGGATTCTATTTTTTTATCTTTTAAAACTTATTGTAATTTTCAAATACAAAGAAAGATTCAATAAATCCATAGGCGGAAAAAAAAATGTCTACGCCAAGCCTTCAAATATGGAACATACATTTTTTTTATTTTTATTTCAATTTCAGTATCTCAAAAGAGCTCAGTCGTTCGTACAGAGTATTTTATTATTACTAATAATATTAAGACTAAATAACAACTTCTAACATTCTCAAGAAGGGCAACCATTTACATATTTGATATATACAAATTTAAAGTGAACATTAACAACATAGTACGCAACTCTCGACCGAACACTTCTCCTACCTGCTATATGAAAGTACCACATATATTCTTTAACCTATAAGTTTTGGTGATTTCTATTTAAAAAACAAAAAAAAAATCTACCTATTAAGTATACCAATTATCCTATTTTACTAAATCAGTACTAAAAACCGGTGCTATGAACATAAAAGCAAACTTAATTTCTATAGTACACGCGTATATGTATATAACTTTGTGAATTTAGCTCCTATAAAGCTTATCAACAAGATCATTGTTATTTGTTTGTTTAAGTAATAACTTAATCATTCTTACAAACAAATAAACTAAAAATATATTTTTTTCCGTAAATATTCAATTTTTAACTTCTCTGGAAAAAAACAATTTGTATTTTTAATTTTTCATCTTAACTTTCTTTTTCACAATGTAATTTTACCACCCTTAATAATATTCCGTTACAAAAAAAAAAATCTCCAATGACTTTTATTATTACCAACCATTTATAAAATAATAAATAATCCAATCAAATTATCCTTTTATTTCAAATTTATTATTTATCATTAGAGGATAGAATTTTTTCTAAATAATTCTTCAATAATTCAATTAACGTTTATAACAAGTGCAAATTTTATCATAAAAATAGGACACAAACAGTTAAAAATGTTAAAATGTTAATAAAAAAAAAAAGCCGTGTGTATAATAATCTAGTCTAATCAGAAAATCAAAATTATAGATTGAACATGGAAAATTGAAATAAATTTTATTGAAGATTACCAGGTACATTAAAAAAATTACATATTGGTTAATGATTATTATTTTTCGTATTTTTTTTATTTTGATATCAATAATTCAATTATTTTAATTTTTTTTTTTTCCTAATAAAATAATTTTCTGCATTTTCAATATTTCTTCTTCATTTTAAAGTTTTTTCAACAAAATAATTAATCACCAAAATGTTAAAAGCGCTGTAAGAAAAGTAAAAAACGTTTGCTTGCTTTAGTCGTCAGATGCTTTCGCATCAGATGCTTCCACCTACATGATTCCACAACGAGCCTACAAACAAACGGAAAAAATCTTTACTCCAGGAGCAATACGCTGGGCGGTCAGCTCCTTTTCTCCATATAAATCTCCGGGGGAGGATGGTATATACATAATCTTTTTACAGCAAGGCATAGATATACTACTTCCTTACTTAATAAAATTATTTAGGGCAAGCTATTGCCTAGGATACATCCCAAGTGTATGGCGAGAAACGAGGGTAGTTTTTATTCCCAAACCAGGTGCAACGAAGACAGGAGACAGGGTCAAATCTTATAGGCCAATAAGTCTAATGTCATTCGTTCTTAAAACCATGGAAAAAGTATTAGACTTACACATAAAATCCAAATTTCTTAAGAAATTTCTCTTGAATGTGAATCAGCACTTGATATGCAGGGAAATCAACAGAGATGGCATTACATGAGGTCATTTATGAAATCGAAGATACGCTTCGGAACAAAGAGATGTTGTCTTGCATATTTATTGATATACAGGGTTGCATTTGACAACACCAACTACAATATAATCCAACGAGCCGCGGAAGCTAAAAAATTTGATTCCACTACTATAGAGTGGCTACTTAGCATGCTCAAAAGTAGAAGAATAACCGCAAGACTAAATAACGAGTCCCTAACAATAGCACCAACAAGGGGATGTCCCCAAGGAGATGTAATTTCGCCACTACTGTGGCTAATAGTCATGGACCAACTACTAGCCATTCTAAACAAGGAAGGTATCTTCTGTATTAGTTACGCTGACGATTTAGTCTTACTAGTCAGAGGCAAATTCGAAAACACAATTGCGGAACGAATGCAATTTGCTATAAGCATAGTGCACAAATGGTGCAAAAACGTGGGTCTGAGTATTAATCCACACAAAATAAACAACATCCTTTTTACATATCGAAGAAAAGTAAACTACCAACCGCCTTTATTGGACGGAGTTGCTATCGAAATGGTAAAGGAAACAAAATACCTAGGAATAATACTTGACAGTAAACTGTCATGGAATCCTCACATAGATTACATAAACAAAAAAGGTAACAGGGAATTTTTTGCATGTCAAAATATGTTTGGAAAAACATGGGGATTATCTCCACAGATGACTGTATGGCTCTACAAGTCTATAATAAGACCTATAATATCTTACGCGACATTTTTATGGTGGCCAAAAATAGAACAGACGAAAGCATGTAATAAGCTTACAAAAATACAAAGAATAGCGTGTCTTGGGGCTACTGGGGCATTCAAAACGTGCCCAACTTTAGCTCTAGAAAAAATTCTGGAACTCCCACCGATTCATCTATACTTGATGAAGACGGCAGAAATGACAGCAACAAGACTGCATCTAACAAACAATTTCAAACACAAAAGACCAGGACATAGGATAATCCTGCAGAAAACTAAACTGGGAACCGAAGCAATTGCAATGTCAGACTATATGACAAAGGCAATTGATTGTCGCAGGAACTTCACTATACTAATACCCAAAAGAGAAGAAGTCGAAGGTTTAATAAGAGCCTTACCTCCAGAAGCTTCAGTATGGTATACTAATGGCTCAAAAATCGGGGAGAAAACCGGTGCCGGGGTATTTGGACCAAGGTTCAGGTTTAGCGCGGCACTTGGCATATATCCCACTGTTTTTCAAGCTGAAACCTATGCCATCGAGGTATCGGCATTACAGTGCAGTAAAAGGGGGCACAGAAGTGCCAACATATACATAGTCTCAGATAGCCAAGCTGCTTTAAAAGCTCTGGCTTCCCCAATTTTTAAATCAAAGCTTATCTATAGCTGTTACAAAAGCTTAATAAAGCTAGCCGAACGAAATAGAGTTACTCTAATGTGGACTTCTGGGCATGAAGGAATACAGGGCAATGAAGAGGCAGATGTCCTTGCAAAAACAGGTGCGAAGAGTCACTTCTTGGGACCAGAGCCAAGTATTGCTCGTTCAAACGCCTACCTACAAGCAATTGTTTCCAAGTGGTAGTCCAAAGAAACCCAGAACATATGGGATAGCTGCCAAGGACTTACGCAGTCCAAATTCTTTTTCAAGCTAAATATTCATGAATTGAACCAGATAATCAGGGAGACTAGACTCAATGTCAGAATGATGACATGGTTCATCACAGGTTATGGCCCATTTAATAAACATCTCTTCAAGATTGGTAGATCGAGCACAGATAGATGCAGATTCTGCTTAGAAGAGGAGGAGTCCTCCTCCCATATTCTATTCGATTGCGACGCTGTACCTCGAAAAAGATACAAACACTTCCAGGGATACAAATCGCCTGATTCTCACCTTGATATCAAGGCAATAATAGCTTTCATCAAGGACATAGACCTGCAATTCTGAAATGGACGGGGAAGTACAATAAATTTTAAGAGGTCGCGGCTACTTAGAATTCCCCTTCTAGTCTCTTAGGAGACTTAAAAATTTTAACAAGAAGTTAAAATAAATCAAATAAGTAAATATTTTAGAAGTATACTAATATTAAATAATTCTTTCTGATTACAGGTTAATGATAACTGATTAATGGTGATGGTAAACATCGCTGGAATGCTCTGTTAATATGTAATTTTAGGTACGTGTTTGTTGACATAACAAATGTAATGACGCCATGCCGGAACACTTGCATTTTTAAAGCAACCACGAAATCAAATAAAATTTTGACACAGTTATTTAAAAAAAATTTGTATGGTACTACAGTTTTTGAAATTTTTTTATAAATATACAATCTACATTGTAACTATATGTATTCATATAATTTAATTTCTGGACTTTAATGACTATAAACCATTAAAAATAAAAATTTAAAATCATAAAAACAAATTAGCTACTTAATTTTTTTTTCTATTTTTTGCTTTCCTTTTTTGCTTTATGATAACTACTATTCTACAAGTTCTTTATTATCCATTTTTAATAATTAAGTTGGTTATAAAATAATCACTATATCTAATTTTAAACATACATATATGAATTATACACATATACATAGTATTATAGTATGAAAAATAAAACCTTAAAATTATTTTTATTTAATTTAGAAAAAGTGCACGACAACAAGCTAATTATCATTTAATGACCTTATAATTAAATTTGCAATGATTGCTAATACAAAACAACAACAAAATTAAAAAAAAAAGAGTTGTGTGAGTGTGATATCCTTTTCGATCTTTTTTCTAGCTCGAGTCATTTTATTTTGAAAATATTTTTGTAATTTTCTTCTTGAATTAAAAAAAAAATAACTAGAAAGCTTATAAAAAAAAAATTAAATTTCAGTAATTTTTTTGGTATTTTTGTTTTTTTTATCTTTTTCCTTTTTAATTGTTCTTCACTGATGATGATCATACGATATAGTCTTCAGAATAGACATCATGATAATAGGGTATTTAGAATTTGACACAAAATGTGTCAATTATGTCAATTAAAATATGACACTAAATGAGAGAGACTATAAAAAAGAGATTTTGTTTTTGTTTTTATTTTTCTTTTTTAATGGAAATGACAGGTTCAATTATTAATAATGAAAGCAATTTGTTTATTGGGAAGGAAGAAAACTCAATGAGAAAATATTGCTGCATGTTGAATTTTTGAAGATATTTGAAGCAATATCATGCATGATGGTATATTGATGATATTTAAGAGTTTGAAATTTGTAAATTGAATAAAAAATAAAAAATATAATCAACTCGGATCAGTTTTCATGAAAAATTTCTATAAATCAAATTATTTTATTTTATTTGTTTGGATATTCCTTAGTTTGTAACCAGTAAAATTTTTTAGGGCTTATATGTATTTTCGAATTATTAAAAATATTTTGATGAAACATTTTTAAGTAATCAATTCAGGATTTATATTATGTTTCACAAACATATAAAATAATTTTAATATTATTATATAAAACATTTTCGTTCAAGAAATAAAAATGTATTGATAATTTCAATAATAATAATTGATTTTATGTTAATGAACCTGGATATGCAGGAAAAAACAGAATCAAATTTTAATTAAAAATAAATTAAATATTTCGAATAATAAAATTTATTTTACATAACGATAATAGTTAGTGCTTTATATTAAGTAGTAATTTAAATTTTCATTTTTATCTGAAATAAAATTTAAAAAACTATATATAAATAAAAATAAAAAACAAAAAAATATTTTTTTATTATTTAAATATTGCAAATAATTATGTACACATATTGATAAGCTGAATACCACATCAGAAATTTCATAGTTAGGATAAAAAGATGTCAAGTTAAAATATCATAAATTGTTTTTAACGGGATAAGTTTTTAATTATTGAAATTGAGCATGTGTAGGTGAATCCATTCGGTGGCCTAATCGGTTGAAGCACAGAAATGTGTTTCAATTATGATGTGGTAGTCACGGGTTCGATTCCCGTGAGGTATAAAAGGTAACTAAAAAAAAATTGAAAAATATTAGTTATAAAAATTTATAATCAACAAAAAATAATTAATATAATTAATACTTTATATAACTAAAAATATTACCTATATCAATATCTATATCAATACTCATATATATCATACAACACAATAACCAAATAACACAATAAATAATATTAAACAAACACTATTGCCCATGTTTATACGAGACTGAAATCTGCCGCAGAAATCTACCATCATATTCATACGTAAAAAAAAAAAACTTTTAGATTTCTGCCATTGTCGCTGTCAGATTATTGAAATATCAAGATGGCCGCAATTGAAATTATTGGCAAATAAATAAATAAATAAATTTTTATTATTATTCTAGTGTCAATCCAACATTATTATTATTTGTATAATTTATATTTTTTTATTTGATTAATATTCGATCTGAAAATTACATTTTCAACAACAATTTTCTTATTTTTTGTGAATAAAAAATAATAAAAATATTTTGACACTGACATATTCCGAGAAAAAAAAATTTAAACGTCAAAAATCTACCAGAAATTAAAAATCTTAGTATATTTGCTTACCCCTTACCGAAATGTCCATTTCTACCACTTTTCTACCCGTATAAACATGCATAATCATAATTACACAATTTGAATACAATTGACAAAAGTATATGACATGACGTTTGCCCAGTAAACTTAGTAACATCAGGTATCTTAACATCAAAGATGGATAAAACCGCAGTGACAATTTAGAGAAAAATATGACGTCGTCTTACCACATAGGTGCAGATAGAGTTATCAAAGTGGTCTTCTACAGTAGGCTAATCCCCTACTTAGACAGTAAAAACAGATTAAAAATAAAACATGTCATTCTCATAGAAAACACAGGGAAATAGAAATAATGATACCAAATCCAGTACGATGGAAATATCAAGTGGAAGCCCTACACTCGCAAGAGGAGTAAGGAAAAACAAAATAGGTGAATAAATTAAAACTTATTTTTAGAAAACAGGATATTTGAGGTAAAACAGAAGTATAGGTATATATTTTTCAATAATATTATTTATATATACCGCAATAGGTACAATTTAACGAAAAATCTATTGAACATTTTCAGATGAATATATATTTCCATAAAAATTAGACACTAATGAACGAATATAGCTAGTGACAAAAAAAAACACAAAAGCGGATATACTTCCCAGAATATAATAAAACTAGCTTTGTAACCCGTCATAAATGACGGAAGCAAAATAAATCCTAGTTTCTTTTTTTCTTTCATTAGATTCTTTATTCCGAAATTACAGTACTTATGTTTATATCACTTTTTAATTTTCTAAAACACATAAAAGAAATATTTTTTTTGTAGTCAAAACTTTGCCAATTTTTTATTGTTTTTTTATTTTTCGTAGGCTGGTGGGAATCTTCAGAAAGATACAATGAGCCCCGTAGCTTGACACGGTATGTAGGATTCTTACCTACTAAACAACACACTTCCTTAAAAAAATAATTTTTTTTGAGTGAAGTTAGTTACGCACACAATAATGACAAAAATAAAAGGTATAAGCAGGTATAAGTAGTATAATGTATAATATTATACAATTCAAATATGCTGATACACATGTAAATTATTGTGTATAATTTTAAGTAATAAGAATAACCTTTAAGTGAATTATGTTTTTTTTGTGTTAAATGCTGTTTGCCTTTTGGTTATTATACCATATTAAACTATTGATTAAATCTCTATTAGTCCTTATTATTATAAATCAAAAAAATTGTTTGTTTTATTTATATTATTATTATTATTTTTTATTTTTCCTGATTATTTGCGAAGAAGACTAACATTAAATTAAAAAAATATAGTTCATGCAACCAATTTTTCCTGCAAAGGTTCAGCATGGTAGACAGGGGTTAAAAAAAAGCACCAAAGCAATTTGTATTAATATGCATTTGTATACATATGCAATTTGTATATGTGTTGGAGCGTTCCGTCGAACTTACAAACATCCAGATAAATGCAGAATAATATATAATAAAATGTGATCGTTTAAAGTCAAAAATTAATAGTAGCAAACAAACAAAGAGAAATATCCTATTGAATGTATGTTTAAATGTCTAAAAATAAATTACTATAAAGGATTTTAAAAACAAAATACGTGTCTTCCCGAATTTTTTATGCAAAAAAATAACAAACGAATAATTCAAATTTATCTTTGAGAAATATTTCAAATTTTCTAATTAAATTTTTTTATTTTTTTTTTATTTATTTATAATACAAAATAAAATAAATGATCTCAATCAGCATAACATCATGTCTCAGAACGTTAAAGTTTCATCAAGATAAGACTTTAGAAAAAAAAAAAAAAAATTATTATCCATTTTTAAACTCAAATTCTAATATTAATCATCAAAACACTGTGGGATATCAAAAATTAATTCAATTCTCACCATACCACAATCACCACTCTCTTTTTCAGTTCTTTATAATTTTTTTTTTTTTTTTTTTTTGTTTTTCTTTTTTTTATCTTGTGAATTTCTCAAATAATTTTTATTTTCTTAAAGAATTTTAAATTCGTCGTATCTGGATTCTAAATGCTGACCATGTCATGCAATATTTATTAATTGTTCATTTTTATCTTCTTTTAAACATGAATTCTTAAAAAACAAAAAAAAAAAAAAACAAAATAAAAAAAATTAAAAGAAAATATAAACAAAATACACTCAAAAGTTAGTGAAATAACATAAAAAAAAAGAAAAAAAAAAAATTATCAACACAAAAGAACTAAATAAAATATAAATGAGAAAAAAAAAAAATTATTTTTTTTTTTTTTTTAATCCAATAAATTGAATTACAAAACAAGGACCATGTCTAAATAAAATCTTACGAGCAACAAAACAACCAGTACAAAAAAAAAAAACAAAAAACCAAAGAAAGAAAAAAAGAACTGCAAAAGTGCTTTAAGATCGTCTTTTAAATCATGTACTTCTAAACAGCGACATAAGCGAGGACAACAAAGCAAAGAAACAAAAAAAAGAAAATTCTTTATCCTTGAATACATCTTTTTCATTTTTCTTTTCCATTTTTTTTTTTGTCTTCTTCTATTTTTCTGTTGACTGTTCTTTAATCAATAACCGGAAACTAAGGCATCAAAATCCTGAAAAAAAAAAATCTAAACCTCTGAAAATCTCGTTTTTTTTTTTTGTGATTATTTATTCGTGTTTTCTCTATGAGAAACAAAAATCTGAAATGAAATTTTGCGAAAACAATAAAAACAATAATAATAATAACAACAACAACAACAATAAATAGAATTTGAAAATCATTCAAAATGTAGAAAATTCTATTGGTTTGTTTCGAAAACTTTATTGTCACCAGGATCATTAATAATAAATGGAATTTCATCAATTTCACTCGTGTGACGACGACAACAATTTATTTTTAAAGTACATACCTTGTATACACATACTAAGTCTATTATATATATACAGTAAAGAAAATTTAAATAGACTCACTTATGTAATTTGTTGTAAAAAAAAAAAAAAAAAAAATCCTTTAAAATAACTTTAAAGATCAAAGATTGAAAAATCTGGAAGAATTATCTATTTCTAAATAGATTATTTATTTTTGATTTTCTCTTTGAATATGTAATAATGGAAAAAGATTATTACAGGTCGGAGAACATAACCCATATATAAAATATGTCAACACAATTATTAAAGCTGGTTTAAAAAACTAACTTTTTTTTATCAATTCATATAACTCAGTTTTAATATAAACTACGAATGTTCTAGGTGACAAATATATATATATTATATATATATATATGAACTTGCCTAATTATACTTAAATATATATGAACTTGTATAATTATATATAATTAGGTAGAATCACCTTTTCGTGCTTAATTAAGTACGGTACTACAATTTTATCTACAATATTTCGAACATTTATTTATCAAAATACTTGCTTATAAAATCATTAATGTTAAAAACTACTGCTATTGTCTGGAATTAAGCCTCTTTAAATAGAATAGTAGGTTATTAATCAATTTAGTTGTATACATTTCAACAATAACCAAGCAGACAATCACAATAAACAGTTTATTTATACCACCTAGTATCCAATCAAATTGTTTATATTATTTGACCTCTACTTAAGATATTCTTTTTAAATGTCAAATTTGATGTCAAATTTCAAATCCCGAAATAAAAGCGAATTATATATTCTTAAACGAAATTGTTACACCATAGAAAATTAAATTTATGGATTTACAATTTGGAAAAAAAAAATATATTCAAATAAGGACCTTTTACAACAATGATTTGTTAATTCATTTCAGTGTATATGTTTGTTTTAATTACATGCATATATGTACATATATTCATGAAATATTATATTTTAATAGTTTGACTGTTCGTTCAGATCAAATTGCCTTATGATTTTGAAAAATGTATGCATAAATCATTTTCATACTAAATCATACCATCACATCTCTTTTATGGTATAGCTCTGATATGAGCATTCTCGCAAGTTTGTTTTACAAAAGATTAGTTTTACTTTCTTAGCTTCTTCTAGAATTGTTATAATTTTGTACTGTTAGTGTCTATTATTTTTCAATATTTTAGTGTTATTAACTTTTATTTCAGATTCGTGTTCTTTACTGACCCATGTTAATTTTCTACCACCAACTATTATTCATCCATTTTATTAATCAATACTGGTCTAATTTCATTGTAATCCACTTCTACTAACTTGAAAAACATTTGACTATTCAGGTGGAGTATTACTTCATCAAAAGAGAAGTTCTAAAGTGCGTAAATGCATTTTTTACTTTTGTATAACAAAAAAAAAATATCAATTAATATTTTAAATTTTAATTCAAAACAAAATACAAGGATGATCGTATGTAATGAACTTGTATTTGAATCAATGAAATCACCAAGTAATTCGAATTTATAAAAAATTTACTGCAGAGAATTAGTTCTGAAAAAATTGTATTAATTTTGATATTTGTTTGAATGAAGCTATATTTACCCCCAAAAATATATAACTCCTACTTCATCTTCATGAATTTTCTAAAATTCATAAAAAATTAATGTAAACAAGTTTTATAAAATTTTAAGAATAAAACGTTTCAAAAACAAACAATAATTTAAGAAATAAAAAAAAAAAAATACCTCTAGGTTAGGCTATTTCAATTTCCTCCATTGTACGCCTCTATATATATATTCACATATCATAAGTATAACAAACACATAAAAGTCTATAAAATGTACGTTAGAAAATTACAAACTCAAAAAATACAAACTACAAAAAAAAAAAAATGAAAACAAATCGAAATCCTTCTCATCATCATATTAAAAACTTTTTCTATGTTCAAAATAAGAATATTATGTCCTTTACCGTTATTTGTTCACATACATTTTTACTTCAATGATAGGTTAAGGTAAATAAATAAATATACGTACATTTGAGTACATAAAACAAACCCAAAAGAATCCTACGTTATTTTATCTGAAAAATAACAACGACAAAAACAGAAAATAATTTCAAACGAAAAAAAAAACAAAAGATCCCTTTGGATAAAAACAAAAAAAAAAAAACCCGGGTTCAGTTATATTCAACCATTTGCTCTGTTCCACTCAGTTTGTCCCAGAGGTTGCAAATGAACAAATATTACTAGCTGAAATGAAATTTATATTATTTTTGTCAAGATAAAAAAAACAAAAAAAAAAAAAAATATATCCCCTTATTATGTTAATATCGTAAAATTTCCCCATTCAAAATAATTTCCCCAAAAACAAAAAAATATTGGGAAATTTTGTGGATTGTAATGAAAGGTATTTACTTGAATGTGCCTTAACTATAAAAAGGAGAACATTTTTAATATCCTGCCCCTTTAGGGAATTTTTTTTTTTGGAAAATCCTTTCAATTTTCATGTTAACTGTAATGTTATTTTTTTTTTGTTCTTCTTAACAGAAAATAATCCTATGTTATGTTAATGTTTATTTAAATATTAATATTAATTAAATGTAATTTATGTAATATATGAGTTCAAATTCATTAACCGGTAATAAAGGAGAATATATATATATATATATATATTATATATATATTTTTGTTTTTTGTTTATTCAAAGAGCATTGTACTAGGTCTATATTGTGTACATAATACAGATACATTATATTTTTACATTATTATAATATTTATTGTAATTAATATAAATTACAACATCATAATCAAGTGGGTATGTGAGCTATGATAAACCTTCTAGATTTATGTTGAAAAAATTTTTTATACATTTTGTGGCATTATTGTGGCTGCCAATTATAAAATGGCATGAGAAATTGAGATTTAAAAAAAAATGAGAAATTTATGTCGTAAAATTTTTTTTAATAATTGGAATTTTTTTTTTTTTTTTAATATCTAAAATGAAATGTTAAAATTAATGCATAAAAATTTGATGTAAAACAAAAATTTAAACAATTTATCATTACAGATATTCCGACTTGATACTGGTTGTCAAGTTCGTTATTGTGTATTTGAGTATTGAAAATGTTTACGTAATTAAATATAATTGATAAAGTTATTTCCAACTTTTTTTTATCCATTTTTAATTAAAGGTCCAACCATAATGATCTTAAGTTGGCTTAAGCTAATGTCAAAACTAAACGAAAAGTCAGCTAAAGTTTTGTAATTTGCTCAAGTTGTTCATAATAGACTTTAGCTAACTTATGTGATTTTGACTATTGTTCTAAATTATAAATGTAAATAAAAATACGTAGATAAACAGAAGTTTTATTAACCCATTTTCAGCCAGAAAAAAAACATATCTTGATTATTAATTAATCCATTGGGCTTAGGATAATTGATGCCCAAAAAATTCAAATCCGTTGTCAGATTGGGGCTAGCTCGTTCCAGAGCCTGAGAAATTTGACTCAATTTCAGCGAAATGAAGCTAAACAATGAATGAAAATATAATGATAGAGTTAAACAAATACTTTACTGAGATAATTAAAGAAAAATTTGTCAATATAAAATGTTATAAATTATGAAATCTTAACACAAAACCTATTTTTTATGATATTTTTCAAATCATTTAGTGTGTAAATGAACGTTGCACTTCTTGCACATTAATTTTGTTGATTTGCTGCACTTTTTCAATTGTCATCGACCATATATTTTCCTTCTGTTTGGGAAACAACAACATATCTGCCTGATACTTTTGGTAAATTATGATTATTCATTTTCAAATCCCAATAATAATTTTTCAGCAACGAAAACACGAAAACTTTTTTGTGGCATAGGTTTTTAATTTTTATATTTCGCTACAAAACAGTATAGCTTCCATGCTTTTACTATTGGAGAACTCAAAACAGCAATCCATAATGGCCAATAATATTTTTTGCTCTGATATTGATGCGATAATTTGCAACTCCATTATCATGCAAATCGACATCTCCCATGCCATACTTGTGGTTATGTGGAAATAATGGTTGCTGATAGTTGACATGATCCTTCTTTTCTTTCTTCCAGCATTTAATTGCATTCGTTGGTTCGATTTGATTAAAGGTAGAACAAACTGTAACCTCTTTATTATCAGACTATCCACAGAATAATTATTGACAGATTCACAGACTATTCACAGAATAATAATTTCTTTGTTGCATCAAATATGTAATCATCACTCAAATAGTATGATGTGAAAAAGTTATCAAAATAAACTTTGTGTCGATTTGGATACTAAATATTTTTAAGTAATCGAATAACAACATCGACATCTAAGCTAATTTGCTTATTATAGTTGTCGCTTGAGCCATTATGTGGTATGCATGAGAACAAGTATCAATCAGAAGAACATAAGCACCATATTTTACAACCGAAACGGATTGGTTTATTTCTAATATACATTTTACAGGAGAGGATTTTATTGATCTATTTCCCACAAAATTTCTAATATTTTCAATTTTTTATTTTTTTTTTATTTAAGTTTATTTTGTTAACCTGATTATTTAAAAAAAATAATTACAAGTTTTTAATTACAAAAGATATTTTGTACTTACTATTTTTTCTTACCTGGATTTTATATTACTATAATAAATTATTATGTTGATAATCTTATAGATTTTATTTTAAATTTGTATTATACAAAATTATGATATTTTTTCTTACATTTTATATCATTTTTATATTGCAAATGTAATTTGTTATTTTAAACATTTATAAATATAGATTACGATTGAAAAAGATTGTTCCGGATTAAAAAAATTTAACAATAATCATAAATAAAATAAGGAAAAAAAATTTTTTTTTAGGAATATTTGCCTTCAATTTAAGCGTACTAAAACTACAAAAATAAACTTAAGAATCGCAGCTAGATATAATGTTTTTATAGCAAGTTATGATTGTAATTATGGAAAAAGCAAATTAGCAAATTATTAGAAAAAGTATGAAATGTAAACACTCATTCGACTTTATCTACGATAAAATTCGATTTTGTCCGACGTGTAAACGCTGCCTAAGCATAAATTGGCATATAAAAGTATATACATGCATAAATCGAAATTAAACTTTTTTTACATGCGTGAAGAGTTATTTCTAACTGAGTGATAGATAACTGACAGGTTCAAATTTCGTTTTCTTCCATAAATAATGTTTGCATTTTATTTTCAATTAAACTAAGCCATATGATTATGTATGTAACAAATGCAAGCCCTATATGACACATGTACCAACATTTACATATACTTAGTGAGAGAAAGAGAAATAATAAAAGAAAGAGATTAATAAAAGAAACCAAATTAAAAACACAAAAAAAAATATAATGAAAATGATGATTGAAAATAATTGAAATTGAATAATAATAGAAAATGATTGAAATATAATGAAATGATTTGTATTGCACACATTTATTTTGTATTCCTTTTTTTGTTTTTTTTTTTGCCTCTTTACACCATAGAAATGTCAATAAATACAGTGATTTTAAAGAGAAACCAAATTTTAACTTTATCAAATATCCATATTCCATTATTAGTACACACACATATGTAAATTTCACCTTAGTTGAATGCAAAGAATATCTATATTAACAAGAATATGCAGTCCCAGTTTATGTAAACCTAAGACACTTTTTAAGAAATACCAAACCGAGCTAAATATCATTAGTTAAAAGAGGTAAAATTTACATTTACTTATCGTTTACCAAAATTATTATGAGAGAGAAAAGGTACAAAACAGATGTTTGCTGTTTGCTTTATACTCTAAAATAATTTTGCGTTCTTATTATTCTCCTTTGGATTTGTTTCCGTTCCCTCCCATTATTTATATGAGGCAGGGTGGCAAAAAATGTTAGTTCTAATTTAGTTTATTCCCTTATGCGAGGATTAATTCTGATCTTTTATTATTTTAATATTTTTGTTTGAAACATTATTATTTTCGTATATACCTATTAAAAATATTAAATTATAATTACATTACAATAATATAAAATATTATTAATATTTTTGTCAGTAATAATTTGGAGTTACAAACATTATTATTTTTTATTAATTATATTAGTAAACCTAAATATTTATTATATTGGTATACGATTATAAAATAATACTGAGGACAACATCTATTTACAAATCACAGAATTTAAAGAATATGATAACGCTGTTTTAGTTAGGTCTCCTAAAAATCTTATGCATAGTTGATACAATTTAGAAAATAATATTGTTAAATATTTCAACGAAATTTTTGTCGAAATTTATTTTCAAAATTATTAACTTTATTTATTTAATTTCAGCCAACTTTTTTTGTTACTCTCTGTTGTTTACTATATTTTTTCTTTTTCTTACACGTAAAATTCTTATTATCGTCTATTTCTGACAATGTTTATCAAATTTGCATATGAATTCGTGTGCAAACAAGTGAATACATTCATGAGTACAATTTTTTTTATGGAAATACATGGATGTACTTTGGTTAAATGGTTATTGAAATGGGTATTTTGTTGAATTGAAGCAAATTGAAACAAACATATAAAGTCCAAGGCAAGTTAATTAAGGCAAATATAATAAACAAAAAGTATGAAAAAATAGTAAAATATTAATCAAAAAAAAAAAAATGTCAAATAGCGGCCCGTTTTCGATTTTCCGAACAGCTGTATTTATTTGTATATGACACATACTGGTACAATAAAATCTACCATAAATATAAGAATATGTATGGAAAATATGACTCTTTGACAAGAAAACCTCATCATTGGTTTTTTCAATTAAAAAATTAAATTTGTTTTGTTTTCATTTCCAAAAAATCGTTAAAATTAGGAGTTTTTTTACACACCCACTATCTTGAGAACGAGTGAGTCAATTTTAAATCTAAAACACTTATTTGAAAGCTAAAGAGTCCAAAGTTAATTGGTGTATTAAATTTTAGTCAAAAAGCCACAGCTATAACAGAAAAAAATTTTAATAAAAATAGGTTATTTTGCTGTTCGCAAAATCGAACAGCTGCCGAAAATGGGTAAAATATAAATTATATTTTGTTTGTTATTTTAATTTTGTTTTTCATATATATTTTAAATTTTATTATTAATCGAATTTTGTTTTCAGTGTTATTTTAGATATATTTTAATTAATATTTTTTTTATTTTTTTTTTATAGAAATTATTAAATAATTATTCTGCATTTATCTGGATGTTTGTAAGTTCGACGGAACGCTCCAACACATATACAAATTGCATATGTATACAAATGCATATATATACAAATTGCTTTGGTGCTTTTTTTAACCCCTGTCTACCATGCTGAACCTTTGCAGGAAAAATTGGTTGCATGAACTATATTTTTTTAATTTAATGTTAGTCTTCTTCGCAAATAATAAGGAAAAATAAAAAATAACAATAATAATATAAATAAAACAAACAATTTTTTTGATTTATAATAATAAGGACTAATAGAAATTTAATCAATAGTTTAATATGGTATAATAACCAAAAGGCAAACAGCATTTAACACAAAAAAAACATAATTCACTTAAAGGTTATTCTTATTACTTAAAATTATACACAATAATATACATGTGTATCAGCATATTTGTATTGTATAATATTATACATTATACTACTTATACCTGCTTATACCTTTTATTTTTGTCATTATTGTGTGCGTAACTCACTTCACTCAAAAAAAATTATTTTTGTTTTTTTTTGTTTTGTTTTTATTATTTGCTGTATCTGTATTCTGTATGTTCTATATGCTCCATTCCAAAAATATTATTTTATTTTCACTGTTAAGTATTCACTGTTCACTTCACTGTTCAGGTTCACTGTTCAATCAATAGAACTTGATAGAAGTAGAGTAGGATAATAAATTCTACTTCTACGTCGGATAATAAAACATTGTTTTTTTTTAAATTGAAAATTATTGATGAAAATGTTTTTGTATTTTTTGTAAATTTTACCAATTTAGATACAAAATTTTGAAAATTTTTTAAAAAATAACACAATACCATAATAACAGTTTATTCATATAGCAAAATAAGATCCCTATACATTATACAAAAGACAAAATTTATATGAAAATAAGATCCCATTTTTAAATTTGCTCTCCCAGAGGCCACAATAACGCTAATACGGTATAATTTATACTAAATGGAACCCAACTAACGAATTATAACTAAATGGAAGTGAGTACGAGTATACCATACAAAAATACAAACATTTTATACAAATTTGTTGGTATGGTACTTCTTTTTCTGTTATAGAAAAAAAAAAAAGATTAGTGTTAGGCCAATATAGTTTTTTTAAATAGAAAATTAGTAAAATCTTTGTGTATGAATAACATAAAAGGAATCAAAATCAATCTTAATAAAAATAACAATGTTTTTTCAATTTAAACTTTCTTTTACTTTATTACCGTATTCTATTATTACACAGAAAAGTATTGTTGTTAAATTATTTGAAAAAAAAAACAATAATTATTCATGTTTCTGAAATATTGAAAATGTAGCAGTAGTTTGTAATATATGAATATATGAAATTTTCAAAAAGTACTAACACTAGCAATCAAAATAATTTCCATTAAAAAGAGAGAAAATATATTGAACGAATTAATTCATCTATTAATAATATACATGTGTATCAGCTTATTTGAATTGTATAATATTATACATTATACTACTTATACCTGCTTATACCTTTTATTTTTGTCATTATTGTGTGCGTAACTCACTTCACTCAAAAAAAATTATTTTTTTAAGGAAGGGTGTGGTTTAGTAGGTAAGAATCCTACATAACGTGTCAAGCTACTTGTATCTTTCTGAAGATTCCCACCAGCCTACGAAAAATAAAAAAAAAATAAAAAATTGGCAAAGTTTTGACTACAAAAAAAATATTTCTTTTATGTGTTTTAGAAAATTAAAAAGTGATATAAACATAAGTAATGTAATTTCGGAATAATGAATCTAATGAAAGAAAATAAGAAACTAGGATTTATTTTGCTTCCGTCATTTATGATGGGTTACAAAGCTAGTTATTAAATAATTAAATAATTTTATTATATATCACAAATTTTCAATAAATAATAACTGTTCCTAAATCAAATGTCAAATTTCCGTACAGAATGTACGAATGAAATCGTACTTTTCTTAAGCCAGCTAAAGTTAACTAAAATTTGACGAATTTCTCTGATATTCCTATTATGGGTGCACACTGCAATTTACATGTAATCGTACATGTCTTTAAAAAGTTTGCTTTAGCCATTTAAAGTTCATTATGTTTGGGCCTTAATACATTAAAATACATTTAAGAACAAATTCATATTTGTTTGAAAAATCAACTTTTTTGTATTAGTATCAACTTTTATTAATAATATAATTAAATCATAATTAAATTTAATAAAAATTAAATCAACTTTTTTGTATCTATGAATAACATTATATTACGATATAAAATGTAATTTTTTAAAGCAAAAAAAAAATATCAAAAAACGTATTTTAAAACAAATACAATAAGAACTACATTTTGATATTAATTATAAAAGTGTGTCACTTTAAACATCGATTAAACCATTGATTAATAATACTATAAAGATAGACATTTTCATACAACAGAAAATGTTCAGCTCACTTTTTCCAAATTCTCTTCATTTTATATATTTTCTGGGGTATATTCAATGTGTTGGTGCATTTTCTATATTCAATTTGAATTTTTAAATTTTTGAGCGTTTTATACGACTTTATTCTCTAAATAATTTGCATGTGTTTAGTTTCTCTATACTGTTCTTGAATATTATTGTTTTTAACTTTTTGTTATTTGAATTTGTATAGGTAATTTGAATTTTTTTTGAATTGATAGGTACAAAAATTTCAAATTGGATAGCATTTTTATCGAGTAGTCTTTTAAGAATATTTTTTTTTTATTTTTCTCTCAATATACATTGTAATAAAAGGATTTTTATAATTGTTGATATTGTGCATGTATATTATTTGTAATAATAAATTATAAAATTATAATATAATTTTATAATGTTTAGGAAACGAAAATATTTTTCTTGTTTTAATTGAATAATTTTCAAAAATAAAACAATTTAAAAAAATTCAAATAATAGTGAACATTCATCCACGTAATGATTTCTAATATATATTCATACATACATATACATATATGTATAAATTTACAAATAGAATCAAATTTTTGTTAAAGTTTTTTTAAATACAATTTTAAATTTTAAATTCAATTCAAATCGGTTTTTAGGTACATACGTACTTATATACCTACGTTCAATTATTTCATCTCTAATTTTTCATTATGAATAGCTATTTAAATTTCGTTTTCAAATTTTGTGTTAATTTTTTAAAAATAGTATAATCCACATGTATGGCCGTTTGACACTTTTTATGTGCAAAATCCAGCAAAATATCTAATTGCTAATTCTTCAAAATTACTAAATGATTTACTATGTGATTGAACTGTATTTGAAGTTGAAGCTAAAACATTTTCCTTCTCATTTCTTCAGGACAATTTTCAATAATAAAATCTTCATGTGCCAAATCATTGGCATCAATGTCCAAATAATTGTTGTGATCTGTTTCACAATTTGAGGATGTATTTTCGTTATAAATACTCGCCTCGTCTTAGCAAAAATATTCCCAATTTGTTGTTCAGATGGATTTCTGCAATAATCACCAGCAGATCTTATATGAGAAAACATATTTTCTAACGGATCTTGGTTCAGTCTGCGCGTCATCAAGAAATTAATATTCTATCAATTTGATCTTTTGATAAAGATAATACAGCAGTTATTCTTTGGGCAATTCCATTAATGGAAACATTTTTTTTGGTACTTTTAATTTTTGATTTTTTAAGATATTCTAGCCTTTCCTCTAAGAATAAAAACGGAGAATTTTTAACGGTTGTGAATTCAAAATTTTTAATTTTTTGTGTTAAAATTTGAAGAATTTGAATAATCAATTAACTAGTTAACTCTTAAAACAAAATCAACAGTCAGATTGGCTTTATTACTCAATAAATTAAAAAAAATTCGATCAGTGTTATTTATTGCTTTTATGGCTGCATATGTACTATGACTAAATAATTGAAAAGCTGATTTTACTTTTTTGCATTTTTTCAAATGTGTTAGAATTAATATGGGTGCTACAAACTTTAGGTAAAATTGTTGAAAGCTAATAATATCATTATTCCAGTTTTCAAAATCGGGTTTTATAAAAGAATTTCTGACAGATTTTATAAGATGCCATATCAAACTAAGCATAAATTTTATTTCCATTCCAATCATAAAAAAAGAGTCTACCTTATTGACACCAAGTAATTCATAAGTATTTCGATTTGTACTGCATTAGTCACAAGCAGGTGCAACAGTTTTAGAACCAATCTTTGTTAGCTCCTTAAGATATTTTAGTAGTAAATTGATAAAAAAATGAAAGGTTTTAAAGTTACTCTTTTCAAATTATTTTTGGATAAATTGTAACCCTATGCGTACTTATAACTTTCATGTAAACTTTGAATCATAAAGAAATGTGCTTCTGTTGCTAGTTTTTGTTTTCTATCCCCATCTAAATCTTCCACGCCATCTATACAATCCCTTTTTATACTGTAAGATGTTTCTTTTCCTTTATAAATTATTTCCTTTAGAAATTCATTTATATAAAAAATGATTTTGGTAACTGGTACATTTTATGAAATTATTAACTGAGATATAATTAAGAAAATTGTTTCCAAAGAGAAAAGTGCTCATCAAAAATATTGCCCAAAACTGGAAATACTCATATCAGTCCCAGTACTTTGCAAAAAATCTTAGCTGTTTTAGCTTTTGAATTATTTACATATGCAAATATGCAGCTACGAAAACAAAATAATTATAATTTTAATTTTTCCATATAATAATGAGTAATAAAGTAAACTTGCTGTTGTGAGTAATATGTACACTGCTGGTCTTTCTTTAAATTCTTCAAATATTTATACTAAAAATACGTACAAACAACTATTAAAAATTGTCCATATTTGTTCGTAGAGAAAATGTTAGATTATCTTAAAAAATTAAAAGCTCTAAACAAATCCACCTGCACAATAAGTTGTAAATAATTTTACAAATATTTTACGAATTTGATTAATTTCATTTACAACAACAATATATTTTCAAAGCTGGAGTAAATCATGACAAGCCTTTGGATATTGATATTTAATGCTCTTGTTATGAAAATAATGACAAAGTAGAAAATTTTGAATTTGAAAAATACTATTGTAAAATTGTGCGTTGCAAGCTTTAATTATCTTAAAAATAAATTGTGTGCTTACTGCAACAAAAAAACATATTAAATATACTTTTCAATTTAAGCTACCGTTAAGATTTTTTATAAATTTTACAAAAATTAATGATGAGTTTTTCAAATATTTTTAAATTCTGTTATAATTTTAAAATCCATGCGTACATACATATCCACATATTGAAAAAATCAAAAAGAAAGCCTTTTAAAAATAAAAATTTGATTCTATTTGTAAATTTATACATATATGTATATGTATGTATGAATATATATTAGAAATCATTACGTGGATGAATGTTCACTATTATTTGAATTTTTTGAAATTGTTTTATTTTTGAAAATTATTCAATTAAAACAAGAAAAATATTTTCGTTTCCTAAACATTATAAAATTATATTATAATTTTATAATTTATTATTACAAATAATATACATGCACAATATCAACAATTATAAAAATCCTTTTATTACAATGTATATTGAGAGAAAAATAAAAAAAAAATATTCTTAAAAGACTACTCGATAAAAATGCTATCCAATTTGAAATTTTTGTACCTATCAATTAAAAAAAAATTCAAATTACCTATACAAATTCAAATAACAAAAAGTTAAAAACAATAATATTCAAGAACAGTATAGAGAAACTAAACACATGCAAATTATTTAGAGAATAAAGTCGTATAAAACGCTCAAAAATTTAAAAATTCAAATTGAATATAGAAAATGCACCAACACATTAATTATCTTCCAGATAATATATATAATGGAAAAAGTGAGCTGAACATTTTTCAACAGATTGTATGAAAATGTCTATCTTTATAGTATTATTAATCAATGATTAAACCGATATTTTATATATAGTGATTATTACTACTAATCATATAGTGCCAAATTTGGGCATGGATGTTTAATTATTGTTTTACTTTCTTCCATTATTCAAAATTAAATTAATAATAATAAAATAATTTACTTCATAGTAAATATAACTTAAATAAAATCAAATTATATACTATTTTAGAACTATACTAGATCCTAACAATATCTGTAATTTATACGTTTGCTCACTCACACTAAAACAATTATTAATAAAAAATTTAACATTATTTCTTTATAGGCTATTCAATTCAATTCATTTATTTCCTTAAATATACATTTTTTTTTTTAAATACACAGATTTTTACAGAGTTTAGAGATATTCTCTTTACAGCTGAAACATTTTAAATTTTAAATAAATGGTACATTCTCATATTAATATTAAATTTTTAAGGGAAAACAGGATAGTAAAAACCTTATCCAAATAATTTTTTTTTTTTTTTGTTTTTAGATAAAACTTACATTTAATTAAACTTAAAACTAAAAACAAAACTAACCTAACTACTACTAAGATATATATTTATTTTAATTTATTATCTATATGTATTTACAAATTTACATACAAGTTTTGTATCATAATATTGTTTGAATATTGCAATTTATTATTAAATTTCTCTTTTATAATATTAATATTTTCGTTAGTTTCGTTTTTCATATTCACATTGGTCTTATCGTGCAACTTTTTCGTTGAAAAATAAAATGGTAAGTTCATCATTAGCTTTAGTATTTTGTTTTGTGAAATTTGTAATTTATTTCTATGTGTTTTAGCACAAGTGGACCAGCTTGGCGCTCCATATGTTAAAATTGGGAAAAAAATAGTTTTTAGTATTATTATTTTATTTTCTAAATATAGAAATGATCTCCGATTTATAAATGGGTATAGTATTTTTATGGTCATGTTAATTTTGTCAATTGTTTTATTAATATGATATTGAAACGTTAACTTTTTATCTAGGTGCAAGCCTAAGTATCTTACAGTGTCCACCCACTTTATTTCAGTGTTGTTAAGAAAGAGATTGGATTGTGGCAACAAGGAGGTTTTTCTCTTTTTTGTAAAAAATATAGCATTTGTTTTTTCTGAATTTAATTTTATTTTCCATTTGTAATAATAGTCATTTAGGTTATTTAGGTACATCTGCAAATTTGATATAACGATTTGCGGGGAGGAGTTCGAAGTATATATGGCAGTATCATCTGCGTAAATTGAGATAGAGCTGTTCTCTATTAAAGGAATGTCGTGAGTATAAATATTACATAAAACAGGACTTAATACAGAGCCTTGTGGGACACCTGCTGCTATAGGTCTTAGTTCTGATGTAATGTTATTAATGGAAACGCAGAAATTTCTATTGCTCAGGAAGTTTTGTATGATTTTGATTAAAAATATTGGAAGACCGATTACATTAAGCTTATGTATTAGACCCTTATGCCATACTATGTCTAGAGCAGCCTCAATATCTAATACTACCATACCAATTGACTTGCCTTGACTAAGGTTATTATTTATAAAATTTTTTACTCTAAGAAGAGGATGTAGTGTGCTATGTTCCGCTCTGAAGCCAAACTGAACATTAGGTAAAATGTTTTTGCGGTCAAGAAAGTGAACTATTTTATCTTTTATTAATCTTTCAAAGATTTTTGAGAATATTTTTAATAAACTTATCGGGCGATAACTATCCGGATGATTAGGTGGTTTGCTTGGTTTTATTATTGGAATTATTTTCGCGATTTTCCAATCATCTGGGAAATGGCCAATTTCTAGGCATTTGTTGAAAATATTTACTAAGTAGAGTCAATTACTTTCCTAGGCAGTTTTTTAATACAAATGTTTGAGATTTCATCCAAACCTGGAGATTTATTCCTCTTTAATGTTTTTATGATATTTTTAACTTAGCAATTTTTGATTAGCTCTGAGTTTTTTAAAGAGTAGTTAATAGTTTCAATCTGTCTACTATACGAGTCTACTAAATTGCTTGTATAACTATCGGAGAACAAATCAGTGAATTGATGTTTTTTTTCTAATTGTTTGCTTATCAGATTAGCCTTTTCAAGATGTGTCAGGTACATTTCATTGTTAAAACTAAGTGGTGGCATCACTTGATGTTTATTTTTAATAGCTTTTATTATTTTCCAAAAGGGTTTGGAAGCTTTGTTGAGTTGTTTTCCATTCCACTTTTTATTGCGAATAAGAGTAATCTCTTCATTAATTTTTTCATTTAAAAAACTTATTTGAGCTTTGTAGATAAGTAAACGATTTCTTAACCATTTCCTTCTGATAACATTTCTTTGTTTAATTAGACTAGTTATGTTATCTGGCAACCTCGTTGAATGAAAGTTTTTACATGTTCTTGGAACAGCAATATTTATTGCTTCATGAATTTTAGGCTATAGAAAATCATCAGCTTAAAGAAAACACAGATAGAATATGAAATATTATTAAATTGGTATTATATGCCATAAACTATGATATCAGTTAATTAAAATCAAAATCAATGGAAGACAATATCAGTAGAATTAACACTTAAAAGATAGGTAAGTATACGAAATAATTTGCGAGTATAAAAATGTTTATGTGTTTTTTTTATACAAACAAACACTCTATCAAAAACTCTAAATAACTGATTGAATCTGTCATTTTAATATAAACCTTATAATAACGTCTCCCTTTGATCGATTAAATATACCTGTCATTACAAAAAATAAAATAAATGTTTTTTAACAAAGTTTACGACAATTCATTTGAAATATTTTTGTTATTGTGTTTTTTTTTTGTTTTTTTTGCTTCAACTATTAAATTTATTTATACATTTGTTTTTCTCTGATTTTTCTTACAAGAAAACAAAAACAAAAAAAAAATTTACTGAGATTATTTTCGCTTTTGAATTTTGAGTTTTTGAAATTTTTTTTTTTTTTTGTTTCACCTTTGAAACTCGACTGGGAATGGAAATGAAAGACGATATTTTTGAAATTTGATGAAGAAAACATTGACTTTTTGTTTCTTCTTTTTGCTGTTGTTGTTGTTGTTGTTTTTTGTAAATAAATCTAAGTTATATTCTATTTATTTATTTTTTTTTCTTTTATAATAAGATTAATGAAAACCTTGAAAAGTCAAATACAATAACAAAAACAAAACAAAAAATGACATACGTATATAATAATATAAACATGCGAATCACATTTTCACTTTTATAAGAAAATAAATATTGAAAATATGAGCGAAATATGTCTAAAGTAAATAAATAAATTTCGTTTAAAAGTTTTTTAAAGAAACAAAATATCAATATGTCAAAAAATAAACAACTCATTTATATATATAAATATATAAGTATAAATGTTTAATAACATGTAGATAGGTACAGTTAGTTTTAAAATTAAAGTAGTGAATAGAAAAAGTAAATTTGAATTGAATCTTGAATCTAGTTAGGTATTATTGATTAGTTGATATAAGAATTAATTACCTGAATAAATCATTTTCTTCAGATTCATCGAAAGAGGCCTCACGTCGTTTTTTTTTACCAAGGAGATAACTTTCAATTCAATCATTTTCTTCAGATTCATCGAAAGAGGCCTCACGTCGTTTTTTTTTACCAAGGAGATAACTTTCAATTCAATTTCAATTCAATTTATTAAATTTCAATATACATGAGACGATTAGTCTCTACCCCAACAAATAATTTGCGACCGATGAGACACATGAGACCGCATGTGACCTAAATTTAAGAGCAAAATTTTTTTTTTAAATCGCACAAGTTTTTTTTAGTTGCATACGTCCACATGCGTAATGTAATTTTTTGCTTTCTTTCATTTCTTTTCCTTTAAATTAATTTAAATATTAAATCTCGTTCTAAAACATATAGTAGTTTATAAAATTGTTTAATTGTTTTATTTTCTAAATATCTATTTTGTAAATTTTCCTTCAATTCACTTATTTGTAAGTTTTATCTATAAATTTAATTCACATTTCTATATTCTACTTTTAATTTTAATATTAATTATTTCTTAAATTAAATTATTTTTTTTTTATACATAAATATTTAACCAGATTAAATTTAGTATATTCTATTTTTCTTTACGAATTTAGTTTTCCAAATTAATATTTACATCTAAATTTGTTACTCCACAAATATTGAATAATTTAAATTGTTTATAACCAACGTTCCCTCTAAGCTGCGCACGTGCGCAATTGCGCACTAATTTTTTTTTGAATTGCGCATAGAAGTTTGCTTGTAAATATTTAATATTTAAAAAAAGGTTCCAAGAAAGAATTTTTTTTATAAAAAATTCAAAAATTCAAATAAATACTGCCTTAGTAGGCTGTGCAAATTGTTATGGATTTAAATAGTATACCCAAATTAATCAGCAAAATCGCAGCAAGAGAAAATCATACAGGAACCATTTCTAGAACAAAAGCTGGTTAATTATAATAGATAATGTTGTTCTTGCCATTAAAATGAACTTTTCACTCAGTCCAAGAAATAAAAAATAATTTTGCGAAGTATGTAGAGATTTCAGAAAATTGGAGGAGTAAAAATTATGCTTTTGAATTTGTTGAGTGCATCAACCACATTATCCAACAAGAAATATTAAATGAAATAAGAATGGCACAATTCCATTGCTTAATAGTGGATGAAAGCACTGATATTTCCGTTCACACAATGTTAATTATTTATATAAAATACTGCTTTAATTTTAATTACAAAACTGTTTTCGCTGGAACATAATATAATACAATTAAATGCATGGGACGGAAAATCAATTTTGGAGTCCATAAAATGTTTTTATAAAACTTTTAATCTGGATATGCAAAAGATGGTAATGTTAACATCTGATACAGATGCTGGGAGAATATAATGGATTTAAAGCACTATATTAACACAAGAAATTTGTCACTTAATTTAGCAAATTATCACGCATTATGTGGCACATGGAGAGGATTTGGCAATCGATGATGGTTGGAAGGGTATAGCTCTTATTTGCCCAGTAGTAACATTATTGCGAAAAGTATATACCAAGTTTTGATGTTTTGATGTTCCGGCCTCTTAATCAAATACTCTGACTTTCTCGTCATTTTGCAGTTATTCCATTTATTTGGAATTATGATGTCTTAATAGAATTTTACAAAGAAAAAATTTATAGTTCCAATTCAGTTGATCCAATCTGAAAATATTGCTTAACAGCGTTAGAAAATAATACAAATCGTATAACATCGATACAATCAGCATTAAATGATGTTTTTATCGAATTAACGAAATCATCAAAATATTTACTGTCCCTTACAGAAGCGCATCAATATTCTAAATCGATCATCACAAAATTAAAGGAAGTCAGTATCTTGGTGATATAATTTATTGAAATTCTTGAAGATGAAAGTAAGAATAATATGAAAATATCATCTGGGATTTATTTTTATTTGTTGAAAAGTTCTGCTACCATTTGGATAAATGATTTCCTAATGCTGACGTGGACATTTGGAATGCTTTTGATCAAAACGCTATTATCAACATGATTTTAATTATGGCAACAAAAACTTAAAAAAATTAATTTTGAAATATGGAAATCTCATCCCAAACATGAATAATAAAATAATAATGGATGAGTATATAAGATTTAAAATATTTATTTACGGAAAAATTCAAAAACAATAGTCGAAATTTGAAGATATTTTTCAAAATATAAGAATTTTGCCTGATATTTGTGGAACCTTTCAAGCGTCGAGTGCTGATTTAGACTGATGAATATGATTAAAACTTAGAAATAGGTTGAAAGTAAATCACTTGGGTAACTTAATAAGAATAAAGTCACACTGAATAGCGGAAAATATTATTGACTTGGATATTTTAGGGAACAAAAAATAATAATGTTATATGTAATTAATAAAAAAATTCATAAACAATAAAAAAACTTAAAAAACTGCAATCAAAAACTTTTTTTTTTAATAAAATATCTAATTTACCAAGTTTTTGTTAAATTTTTTAAACATAGCGCAATTTATTTTTCTTTTGCTCAGCTAAAAAAAAAATTATAGGGAACGTTGTTCCTAACTATTTTATTTTATTTATATTTTGAATTCTGTAGATGCTTTTAATTTAGTACTATTATTATATTTGTTTATTTTCTATTTTTAAGTTTTGAATTTTAGTTTTAATTAATTTACTATAATTGTAATGAATTCTAATATTTAATAAATGAAAAAAAAAAAAAAAAAAATTCTATGGACAATTTGAATAAAGTTTTTTTTGTATATTTCTGAGCAACAGCCAGAATTAACTGAAGAAGATCTTAATATAAAAAAAAAAATAGAACATCATTTATGGAAAAAAAAAATTTCAAACAACGTCCCTTAGAATCTGTTTTTAAAAAGTATAAAAATAATATTCAATTCAATGAATTTTGGAAGTTTTTAATTTTTAAGTTTGAAAAATTTTAATTATTTTATTATTATTTCATTTATTTTTTCAAATATAATTTACATAATGTCGTCCCCTCAATGGCAAACTCGCGAATGTGTAAATTTCACAATTTTCAGGAGGACAAAAACAAACTTTAACCTTTCGTGTTAAATCAGGTTTTATACTTTTCGCTTTGATTTTTTCGGCATAGGCTTCATTATTAATAGTTGCTTATTAATTTATTTTTGAAGTGTCAAAAATATTTGGGTAAAGCAAAGATTTACGAAAGAGACGAAAAGCAATTGCAGTTTCGTTAGTTTGCTGTAGTTAGTTTGTCAGAGTTCCTAAAAATTTCGGGTAAAATTCTTTGCATAAAGTAGGGAATCTGCATATAATTTTTGAAAAACTTGAAATTAATATTTAAAAAATTAGCAAAAAGTATATAAGTAATAGAATGTAATAGAATTTATTTTGTATTGGAATAGAAAATACAAAATAAATTTTATTTCAAAACATTTTATATAAAAATAAATGAAAACAACAATTCAAATTTCTATCTATAATAACGAATAATAAACAAAACATAACAATTCATTTTATTAAGTATAAAAGTTAAATAAGTTTATTTATGAAAGGGCTTCAATCTTAAAGCTGTTCATAATCGAATTCTTCAGAAATATCTGTTATTACTAAAGCATCTCTTACTGAATCAGAGGGCGTCAAATTCTCATAAAATACGTGATAGACTGGAATTTGCAATTCATCGCACAGTTCTTCTAAATCCCATTGATATTGAAAAATCCCATTGATATTGAAAACCTTATCGAATAGGCTCGTATTTGTTGTAAGTTCGTAGGGTAACCTCTCCTTTGCTTTAAACTGTATTGTATAAAAACTTGCTCATAATCAGTTTTTATATGCAATTTATCCGGGGGTGACTTTCGAATACTGAAACCAAACAAAAATTTTGAAAGGAATGTGTTGTTTTCGTTTTCTATAAAAAAAACTTTCTCTGAATTATACATAGTCTATAAAATCTGTGTGTGGTAGCGAAGAAACGCTATACGGAGATGGATTTTTCCGTGAATTTCTTATTTGCTGAACACATTCTTCTGGAGTACACACCGGAAGTCATTTTGCCGTCATTGATTCAAAATATATGTGATTTATTATTTTAACGTAACGTGTGTCTCTTAACTAACTCTAAAAACATACACACAAATTTAGTATTTTTCTGTTGTATACTTCACAATTATCAGACATCATAAAAACAGTTTCAACTTCAGGATACTGCATAATATATTTATATATGCTGGTAGAAGTTTCAATGCTTCCACTTTTTCCTTCGGTCTCATCCCAGAAAAAGCATTCTACTTAAGCATCCCCCAAATTATATACTGCTAGCTTTACGTAGAAAAATGGACTAGTAGCTCCCTTAGGGGTAATCAAAACGATTTGTAAGTCAAATTCAAACGCCAAAGTATATTATCTTTTCGTAAACTTAATGAATGAAATTTTCTAAAAATTTTAATCGGAATAAATTTCACTCAAACGTTTAAAATTTATAAATTTTCACTTGACATTTAATTATAACTCGATCACAATTGATCACAATTCAATTTTATAAACTGAATACCGAAAGAACACCCACAAGATCTATTTATAATGTTCATTATTCTTTGCAAATCGCAAGTTTTAACGTGACATTTTTCATGCTGTAACAAAATCTTTTCATTCTGGTTCTCTATTTCAAATCAACTAAACATTTTAAAACAATTTTTAAATACATAAATAAGGTCAAAGAAATAATAATAGCTATTTATTATGCATAAATAGGCATTCTTGTAGAAATATTATAATAATTAAAAGATTCGTCACTTTACTGAGTGCAGATTAAGTAAATTGTAAGTTTAAATTAAAAATTCACAACGACAAAGAAACTAATCTGACACTTTCGCTACTTTTTCAAAGTGAACATTAGCATTTTAAAAAATAATGACAAAAGTAAATTAACCCAAAAGCACATTCGACAGTTTGTTGTAGTGATAAATGTTAGATATGTACTTTCGCCAAATTACAACAGGCAATTACATTGATTTAGACACAAGATAGAGATTCGGTTACTTTGTCACAGTAAAGAACTTAAAAAAACATGTAAAACTACGATGTCAGCTCAAATTCGCTGATTTTGCAGATTCGATAGTTTGTCATTGCGGGGACGATGTAATACTTATAATTAATAAACAAAAACAAATTAACTAGTGATTTTAAGAAATTACTAAAAAACAAGATAAAAATTTAATTACTAAAATGACTACTCAAACTATTCATAAATAAAATTGATAAATTGTTTAAATTCATTAAATAAAGGCATCAAAGTATGCAAGCAAAGACGAAAAAAAAATAAGTTAAGATCATTCGGTTGCTACAAAGAAGCAAGAGTTGAATGACCTGATATACAATTTCATAATGCTGTTTATAGAAAACAAAATCTATAATTATAATTGACAAGCATTTAAGGTCCTGCGCAGTAGACACCTTTTCATTTTATTTCGATTCTCCTACTCCTTAATGAACTTCTAATATACATAATATATAAGATTATATATAAAACAAAAATGCGCACACAGTTGAACATTTTGTACTCATATGATTTTATTATTCAGCAAATACCTACATTATGCATAAGTGAGATATTATGAAAATAATAAACAAAAGTAAACAAATCAGTTATTATATTTTATATTATGTACTTGCAAATGAATTTATTAAGTTTGCCACTGTACTTCAACCTAGGTACATGTGAATTAAAAGTGCGGTGTAATAAATAAACGTTTAAATAAGCAATTAATGATTAATGAACAGATATAAACTAAAATCAGAGTGCATAAAAAAAAAAATTAAAATAATAAAAATTTAAATTATAAAAACAATTTTAAAATAGTGTCAATAATAAAATTTACTTTAGAATAATAATTAAATCAAATAATACATAACTTAAAAATAGCCAAAACAATTTTTTTTTTTTTTTTCTTTCTTTTTTCTCTCCTTTATTCAAAATGTTGTTAACTGTTCGTCTTAGTTGACAATAATAAAATCATGATTCAATTCATATTAAAATAATTATAATATAATTACTCAACAGGGGCCCCTAGTTAAATTTAAAGTAACATAAATTTGCCAGAAACTAAAAAATAATGAAACAAATAATTTAATTAAAAAACAGAAAATTACTAAAAATTACAAAACATGCTAGCATGAAATTAGAAGTTTGAGAGAAATTAAACATTTTGTTAGATTAATCATGAATAAAAAATTAAAAACTACATCTAGATTACAATTAATTAGCCCGGAATTATAATAAGGAACAAAGTTAAGTTATAAATAATTCAATTCGAGAATTATCAAATTGAAATAACCAATTTTTAAGTTTTTTTGAAAAGGATGAAAAACAACGTTCAACTCTTAAACTTTCTGGAAGGCTGTTAAAAATTCTAGGAGCTAAAGTAGTATAGAAGTGTTGAAAAAGAGCAGTACGGTCTCTAGGTATCAATACTAAATTCCTGTTATTGATTCTAAGATTATAGTTTAACACTATACACGTTGATTTAAATAGCCAGACCTAATAAAAAACAATTTCAATGACTTATAGAAATATAAATGACGAAGAGGTAAAATTCTTAAAAGCTTATAAAACAAAGGAAAACTAGAGGTAAGGCGATTTTTCCTGAGTATAATCCTTACAACATGTTTTTGCGAAACCAGAAGTGGATAAAGTTTATTGAAGTAAGAACCGCCCCAGCAAATGATCCCATATTGTAGTTTTGAGTTGAAAAGAGCAAAGTAAACCATTTTCAAGACTCTAAAGGAACAGTATAGACTTAGATGGTAGATATACCTTGTAACTTTAGTACAATAATTTTTCAACTTACTTGAATGATTAGACCAGTTTAATTTATTATCGAGAATAATACCCAGATATTTAAAAGAATCAACAACTTCAAGCTCAAACCATAGTTTATCAAAAGACAATGAATCATTATAAGAAGAAATACTAGTATCATTATAGTTAAGAGAAAATTTACAGCAACTAGGAGAGTGATAAAAAACTTTACAATCGTGTGGAATATTAACAGTTAAGCTGAATAACATGTACTTAGTTTTATGACAATAAAACCATTTTCTAATCAGATCTAAATCATAATTTAAATCTATTATAACATTCAGTAAACTATTATTATTATAAGAAAAAGTGGTATCATTCGCAAACGCAGTCAACTTACCTTTAAAATTTTGCTGAAACAAAGAATTTATAAAAATAAGAAATAATATAGGACCAAGAACCGAACCTTGAGGAATTCCTATTTTAATATTCTTATTAGAACTACAGCTACCATTTATTCTAACTAATTGACTCCTGTTATTGAGAAAGGATTCAAACCAATTTAAAACGAAACCTCTAAAACATGCAAAACCGTTATAAAGCTTTTTTAATAACAAATCATGACAAACGGTATCAAACGCTTTCGTAATATCAATAAACAAAGCAGCACTTGACTTATGTGTTATTTAGCACTATAAATTTCCGAACAAAGCTTTAGTAGGGCATCTTCAGTAGATTTCTTTTTCCTAAAACCAAACTGATTATCACTAAGGAAGTTAGTAAGTTCAAGAAAATTTATAATTCGCACTTTCATAGCTTTCTCAAAAATTTCTTGAAATTGGAAGAAATGGGCCTATAATTGTTCGTTTCAAGAGGAGAAAATGAATTAATAAAGTATGTATACATAATGTATTACAAATAATAAATTGTTATTAACTTAATTGTTTTTTGTTTCCATTTAAAATTTAAAAAAAAATTTTTTTTTTTTAATTTTTCTTACAAGTTAGTTAACTTTAAATGTTTGCCACAAATTTTTAAACCGTTGGTGGCCAATTTAGACACACTGTTTCACTGTACATAGTAATAAAAAACAAAATGTACATACAATATGTTAGTAATGGATTTACTAGTATATATTTTTCTTTACGTATTTTACAAATTTGATTAATAATTTTTGATACACCATGTTCACACAATAGAAATTAAAGTAACATAAACAAGCATAAATTTAAGATACGCGTTACAATGTTTTTTAGCACCATCAGAAAACAAATCTAAGTTAATATAATCTATATGCTTTCCTTTACAAAATATGCTTATTTTGACAATGGCAAAAATTTATTTCTCACCACCGCCTCTGGCTTTATATTTCAAGAGCAAAAAAAGAAAAAAAATCCATCCAAAAAATCATTATTCTGTCACAGTATCATTACCTAGAAAATAATGATATAATTTATTTTATTTCAGACTTCAAATGTCAAATTTTCAACAAAAAATACCGTTTCATCAAAATGCTAATGGTTTACAATAACAAATTTAAAATAAGAAATTTTGTAAACACTATTGACCCAAATATTTTTTTAAGTAATGAAAAGAAAACATATTAAACAAAAAAAAAAAAACAAAGTTGAAAAAAAAGTTACATCTTTACTTGGTAAACTCCAATATGAAATTGAAGATTTTACATATTATTACATCCTATAAGGCGTTTATCCTCCGCATATTCCATCAATATTGTATATTAAAATATGCATAGAATCTGGGTTACATCTGGCGTTTGTTGTGAAACGAAAAAGAACTAAGAAATAAAACTTATATCATTTTTCATTTATTATACTTTGATGCAGTTATTCTGATGTAATTTTTAAAAAGTTTACCCTTTTTTGCAGAGATTTTGCAGAGATTTCTTTTTTTTTTGTTTTTAAAGAAGTTATTCATATTTCGAACTATATCACTAGCTATACAATGAAAATATGTATACTAAGTAATTTTAAATTTAACTAAGCATTGTCAATTATGTACACACATACATTCACAAGTATTCAAATATTAGATTGCAACATTCATAAATTAGTATAGTTTGTATAGAAGGTAATTGGATGTTATTAAGCAATTTACTAACACTCGCCTTCAATTATTTTCAGGCTTTTAATACAAAAAACTGTTTGCTTTTGTAAATTTTATCATCACAATAAAAAATCTTGTGCACATAATTACTATCTATGAAAAATTTGATTTTAAATCGCATCTACTAACTATTTATTTGTTAAAAAAATATTTTTGAGAAATTTCCTCCATTTTTTTTTTGTTCTTAAGATACTAATTTGCCATAGTGAAAAAAATTTTACATTTATTTTTTAGATTAATAAAATCGTTGTTAAACACTAAAATATTGTAAGTAAAACACTAAAAAAATTTCATAAACTTTTTCAAAATATCAATTTGACCTTTAAATGACCTTGTCGACAAAAATGGTCTTCTATAAAATATTTGTGACGTAGTCAAGTACCGTATGTAAAATTTTGTTTAATTTGAATGCGATCCCTTCTTCAAAGCATACCCAAATAATAAGAATTTAGAGAGAACGGAAAAAGAGAGAATATAATATTAAGAGCATAAATGATTATAAATTTAATAACATTGTTGAGTTGATTGAAAACAAATTTGTTGAGTAAACAACTTGAGTTTTTATTTTAACAGCAGAAGTTGTTAATATAACAAAAAAGACCATCTCTTTAATAACTAAAATTATCTAAATTTAATAAACATTATTGTAAATCTAATAATAAAATTGTTGGATTAACAACTAAAATATGGGCTATCATGTTAAAAGCAGATTATTGTTATATTGACAATATTCTGCTATTAATTTTAAAACCCGCACCCGCGTTATTATTTTTAAAATACAAGTTGTTATATTGAAAAACAGTTTTTGCTTACAAAAACATAATATTAAACTCTGATTCATAAACACACCTAATGTTCAATAGCAACAAAGAAATTGAATAATAACTTATCTTCTATATCAGAGCAAGTATATTTCTGTGGTAATTTGGCAAAAATTTGGTATCTATGAATTTGTAATTTTTCACGAACGTGGTTTAAAGATCCTTAAAATGACTTGTCTTTACAAAATGCTATTTAATCAGATAGTGGTACTAGTTTAATGTTTTTTGTTATGTTTCAATAAAAGTATGTATAATAATTATAAAAAATAAATAAGGTTTTGACTCAAAACCTTAAACTCAATATTAAATTCTGGTGTAAGGATTGCGACAGGAGCTTTTTGAACTAGCCCCACAAATAGCATTATCTGTGACGCAGGAATACTTCCACTTGAGCTGAGGCGGAAAAACTATTTATTGATGTACGGACTTAAAGTATTATCAAGTGATAGTCACACACTTAGTGAACTAATAAAAGACACATCAAATACAAAAACAGGCCAATAAGATGTCAACCGTCTTTTATAAGACTTAGACAGGCTCTGGAAGAATTGGACATCACACCAGATAAACTTTTTGATAAAACAAAAATACACAAAACCCCATCATGGATGCTTAGACTACCACGCGTTGATACAGATCTTAACACACACAAAAAAAAAAACGAAACAAATAACACGCAATACCAACAACTATTCAAAAACAAACTAAATACTACCTATAAAAACTACATACCGATATACACAAATGGATCGAAACAAAATAACATAGCAGGATGCGCATTTACATGTATGCAACATGAAAAAAAATACAGACTTAACGAACATACAACAGTATATTCGGTGGAACTATATGCCATAAGCAGGGCAATTGAGTATGTCAGCCGAAGCTATGAGGGGAGAAGGTTCATTATTTGCACCGACTACCTTAGTAGCCTACAGGCTCTCTCATCTGCTACCTCAAAACACCCGACAGTGATTGCAATGCAAGATCAGCTGCAGGTATGTAAAAATCATATAGCATTTCTATGGACTCCGGGACATGCCAATATTACCGGTAATGAATAAGCAGACAGACTGGCAATGGAAGCACTTTTAGAACCACTTTCCGACCAACAAAGCCGGTACTACAGGGATTATAAAGAGATATGTGATCGAACTTTATGGGACATACACAACACAAGTTGGGAAAATGAACCCCTCACCAAGAAACTAACGCACATTAAAAGAAATGAATCCAGATGGAATAGTTTAGACCAGGACAGTAGGAAAATCGCTGTTGTTCTGACTAGACTCCGAATAGGACACACACGATACACCAGCACAGTGAACAACACAGCTATCTCTTTGATGGACCCCAAGACGCACAGCCAACATGTCACTGTGATACCCCAGATACCCCAATTAATATACAGCACATATTTGAGGCTTGCTCTTTATACACTGGTGTAAGAGCCAGGCTTGGAATCACGGGACTTGATATACGCATACAGGATACTATAGAAGCAACAACTAATATTATGGCATTCCTTAGAGAAACTGACATTTTCAATAAAATATAATAAAATTCAATAAAAACCATTAAAAAAAATTTAATTTTTCTAATATATGTAATATGAACTAGGCTAAAATCAAAATTATAAACTTAAAGAGGAAAAAAAAGTTAATTTGAAATTAAAATACAAAAAAAAAGAAACAAAAAAGTAAATTAAAAGATCTAAATTTAAAGCAACATTATGTTAAAAAATAATAATGAAATAAACTTAAGATAATTATGTAAAAAACTTTAAAGAATGAGGGCTTGACAAAACCCACGTGGTTGATAAGCCCATAATAAAGATATTATAAATAAATAAATAATAATAATTATAAATAGTAGTTTTAATAATATCGGTAAATCAAATTATGATAAATTACGAGGCATACATAGCTAAATTATAATTATGTTTTGGCAAAGTAAATAAAATTGTCGGGAATGATATAAGTAATTTGCAAAAACCCGATAAGTAATTAAATAATAAAACTTTGGTTATGTTACTATAACGAAAAGTTGGATTAATATTATTTATTTAAATTAATTTTAAATAAAAAATCAAATAATATAGCTATATATTTTTAATTTTAATATTTGTCAACTATTCTACTTCCTCATCTGATAAATAGTTTTATGGGTTTTTAAATTTTTATAAAAGCTTTTTATATAAATAAACAATTTTTGTTTTACCGATTTATTAAGTTGCCATCACTGCTTGAATTCGGTACTTCAAAAATGTTCTAAATCAATGCCTCTACTTTTCCTTATAAAATCTAATATATGAAACTCTAGCTCGTCATCTAAACTATTTAATTTGTATTTTTCCCAAAGATTTTGTGATTTTTATTCATTATATATTTAACCAATTTACTCGAATAATGATACTCCAGGACACTTCTTCTTTGTCTTTCTTTCGTTTTAGAAAAACATTTTTAAAAGGGTGTACAAATTTTTTGAAATGTTCACTCAGTCTTTATCTTATGAAGAGCCACCAGAGCCACCGAACAGTTCTTACTAAGTTAACCCCAGAAACCATTATGTCCATTTTTGTGTTTTTCTTGTACCGTTCACTTCGAGCGTGATCTGAATCACATTCTAAATAAGTGTTGCCAGGAACTACAAATTTTTGATTTACACATTCAATTCAATATGAGTTGACTTATTTATTGCGCCCAAATTTTGGCATTGCTCTCATATTCATATTTTGATTTTGTGCACCACAAGTATCTGAATATGTAATTATATGTTTCACTGTTTCTGGTAGAGACATAATTTTTTTGTAAAAACAAGAAGCTATTTCGTCAGAATGGTTCAAATTGGTTGTTTGGTGGAATATTATTTTCTTCCAAACAACAGAAGGTGTGAAATCCTTTTGAAATTCTAAGTCCTCTAAATCATTTACCTTCTTATTTGCATCTTTAGCTATACAAATTATAAAAATATATTTAATTTTGTATTTTCTTAAAAAAAAAATAATGTAATAATATGTTTTGTATCTGCTCTAGCTGCAGTGGAGCATCAGTTTTGCACTTTCGTTCTCAATTTTTTTGTTTACATTAATAATTTATTAATATTTATTTTGTTTAATAAAACTTTTTATAATAATAATTAAAAATAAAGAACATAATAATTTTATTTTAAATATGAACGAACAAATAGTTAATACAAATACGATATAAACTTATCAAATAAATGATTAATTCCGTTATTTGAAATTTTACCAAAACATGATTTCTGCTAATATCATGTATTGGCAACGTTAATTTATTAGAAAATAGACTTTGGACATTCATTGGTTTTTTGCTTTTTAATAAGTATATAGAGCTCTGGGATTTTGTCAAAAATAAAGATTTGGCGACTTATCAGGTTTTGACAAATTATCACAAATTTATTTTCTTGAAGATCTGAAATGTATGAGTCAATATTTGATTTGAAATAATAATATTACCTATTAATTATTGCTGTCAGGTTTAAATATCTACTTACATATAGCAAAATTTTATTCTGTACTGATAAAACTGAATAAAAAAAAAAAAAAAATTCATTTTTCGACTTTAACTCAATCTCTTATTACTATAGTCAAATACAGCCAAATCTTCATCATTCTATGATATTTTAGCTGGATTATAAATTGTATTTCAATTCAAATTCAGGTCTTTTTTTTGTAATCGCTTTCTGCTTTCTGCATCTACATATGACTTTGAGTTACGACAGGATCTATGATGATAAAATTAACTTAGACCGAATAAATCTATAGTGCCACTCGTCGGACATAGACCATGTTATTGCGATCGAAAATTGTGTGTGTTGTAAATTTTCTATACTAAATTTTAGATTGATTTACTTTCTCAAGTTACTCTACTTCTTTTTTTTTAATAAAGCTCTCTAACAAATTGTAATACATTTCTTCCGACAATGAACTCTTCATTGAACCTGATAACTTATATTACTCATACTTAAATATATTACAAACTCTTCATAAAAATTTTATCTTAAAATCTTCCCATCATTGTCACTAAGTATTTACACACTTATTAAATATTCACAGCTTCCTACAGATTGGCTCCCATGTTTAAGTAAGGATACTTTATTTTTCTATATTTGATAGGTTGAAAAAAAAATCCTCTATAACTCTGAATTAATTTTTTCATAGTAAGTCAAAAATTAAAATTTCATTCCTTTAAAAAATTCTTCTTGTGTATCCTTTAACATGTTCCTTTCGATTTAAATTCAAGCCTATTACTATTCAAGGTATTTTGAGTTGAATTCAACAACCCCAGAGTTTCTCAAGGTAATAAAAACAAAAGTTCAAAAACAAAAAAAAAAAAAAGAACGAATTTATGTTCAATTGGATAAAAAGTAGATGAACCGAAAAATTGTTCTACATTTTTGGTATTTGTTGAGTGTTGATACAGTCGTAGACTGATATTGGTATAAAAAAAAAACATATACCTACACACATGTACCAATCCTTTAACATTTATTTTTAATACATTTCAAATATTTTTGTTTCTCTTTTCATCTCAGACGACATTTTTCTCTATCAATTTTCTAGAAAACAAAATATTGAAAAAAAAAAATAAATACCATTATCATTATCAGTATCACTGCCATCACTATCATCACGATATAATAGCCAATAAGCCATAAATTACACGTGATATTTATTGGTTTTGCGAAACTTTTTTGGCAAACACGATTTGGAAATATTCTCCCGTCTCTAAGAAATAACATTGGAATAAATTTTAATATAACAACAACAACTGTAAAAAATAACTTTTTTATTTTGACTAGGTATGTAGATGGGATACGAAAATACCATATTGATGTCATACACAGATATATGTATAGATATTATGGTCGTCAGTAAAAATACGATAGCAATAAAAGAAGCTCTTAATATTCAAAAATAAAAACCTATGACGATTTTTATCGCTTCTAAAGCAGAAGAGTTAAAAAAAATATTTCCAAAAATTTGTAATAAAGTGATTAGAAATTTTCGAAAATCGTAACTTTAGTGGGATTTCGTGGGAAAATTAAATATCAATGTAAATTGTTTTTTTTTCGCGAAAAACATCGTTGCACGGGTAGCATGAATTACTTTTTATGATTTGTTTTACACTATGAAAGATTAAAAAATTAATACTGCAAGCAGTGGTCAACAACTTAGCAAAAAATAATTTATAGTCGTATATTAATGGAATTACGAATGGATTACGACGACTATCATAAGATTGAAATCTGTAATAAATCCAGATAATGTATTCAGCAGTGTATAGTTGAATAATGGTATCACATAGCAATGAATGAATTGAAGGTGTATGTACGAAGTCGGATATAAGAGAAGAAGATTGTCGAGACTTCAAAAATTGCAACCGCATCCTGGCAAAGATAATAATTTGCTGCTACCTATGCATGTACGAAGTCGGCTATAAGAGAAAAATATTTGTCGAGGCTTCAAAAATTTCAACCGGAAATAGATTCGCATAATGGCAAAGATAATAATTTGCTACTACCTAGTAAAGAAACAACTACATATACTTGTGTAGAATATTTGACATAAAGGAAGAATCTACTGGCCATTTTTCTACTCAGCAAATTCTGGTCCTTCTAGTAGTAGACTTTACCATTTAGGTTTGCTAAACAATGGAAACTACCCAATATACCATTGAAGAACATGCTGAATGTAACCCGTAAATCATATATTCTTACAGACTCATATGCTGAATTAGTAAGGATAATCATAATATGCCCATTTGCGGGATTTGGGACCACATTCCTACCCATTTACATATATCCAATCTAATCTAGTAAAAGAAAGAAATTTCCAGACACTAATGACCGACAATCGAGAAGAAAAAAATTCTGAATAAAATAAAATATTTTTCCCGATTAAGAAAGCATATTTAACGGTAATATATTCAATAGCAACATATACTGATAAAAGACTAAATAGGATTTAGATAAAAGACATTATTATCTAAACATTTGTCTAAACATTTAGATAAAAGACTAAAATAGGATGAAACATATTTAAACTTAAGCTTAACAACTACAAGCTCAAACTCAAAGCTCAAAAGAATGCACTGTTTAATTAGTCATAAATTGAAGCTATCACTCAAATAACAATAACCGAGTTTCTGAGTAGAATACAATTTAAGCCATGTTTATTTCGAAAACATAATGCGTAACGAAAAATATGAATTTTTCCAAATTCAATCATTGAAAAAAAATTTGAAGCCAAAAATTGATTGTTAACTACTTTTTTTTCTTATGTGCTTGATGGTAGAATTACTGTAAAAATGATACTGCAGTTATAGTTGCGCATAACGTTGAAGGTCAAATTTGTTTCTAGTATTTATTTATCCATTTTCTGGTATATTATCGTATATGATTATATATACACACCGACATATTTATCATACCGACATACATTATTACCGACATATATGAACTAACTAAGTTAATTTGAAAAACTACTACTTATTAACAGAAACTAGACACACCTAAAATAGCGTAGTTTGTATTTTACTTAACAAATTTTATAAAATTTCATTATTTTACGACAAATTAATTTAAACATTCATATTCTCAAGAGCCCGAAACCTTGTGATTGATATTAAGATGATATAATTACTTCATCACATGATGTGGTGGGTAGCAATATACATGAAGGAGTACCACAAGAGAGCATTCTGGGTCCCATCCTATATTTATTCTACACCAGTGATATCCCCCAGAACTAGAAGATGCAACGATGGCAACTTTTGCAGATGATACTGCAGTATTAGCGGTTGGTAATTATATAAACAAAGCAACTAATAAATTGCAGCAAGCAAACAACAAAATCTCCTCATGGTGCAAAAGGTGAAGAATTAAATTAAACGAATCAAAATCCATACATGTTAATTTTACAAACAAAATAATGATACGTACCTGATTCCTATTGAGGCCAAGAATAGCTTTGGTTTTCTTGAGCGAGCGTTTGGACATGAGCATTTTTGCTTGACGATTTCCAGGAACGTTGGTCCATAAATCCTCAGCTTTTTGCTCTACCCATTTTCGCTGTGCTCAATATAATCCCACAGAACGTATTTGGCCCTATGAAGAAGTTTATTAATAAAAAAAAAATCATTATTCGATTTACAGCAGATTGGTTATATAACACAAAACAGATAAGTGAACTTTGGTGGGCCTAACTTCTACACTATAATGAGAAACACGCAGCTTCGCTCTTGATGTCTTTCGGGCATTACTATGTTACAACACAATAAACAATTTGATTGAATATTGTTCTAGAAATAGTTTATGAAAATATTTAGTAAAAATATTAATTATTATATTTTGTTATACAATTGAATGCCATATTATAACATGCCGTGTTTTAGATTGTTATGATAACATGCCGTGTTTTACATTGTTATGATACACGGCTATGGTTACTTGCAGAATATAGATATAGAATGTGATCGCTATTGAACCACGTAATGCCTAGTGTTGTGTTGTAGTAGCAATGGATGTCGTTTAAACCCCCTCCCCCTCACACATTTAAAAGCTAACTAGGCAATTTTGTGCACATATTCATATATACTGAACATATCTATTTACTACAGTACTTTCAATATTTCACACATTAATTTATTCTAGGTAAGGTAGGTAATATTTCACATTCATGTAACTAATTTTAGAAAATAACCTACCCACTGAGGTTAGAGGCTAAATAGACAACACTTAGATCCCCTGTATATATTCCTAAATTATTGACAAACAAAAAAAAAAAACAAATTCATAGTTTACAAGAAAATCGTCTAGGCTTGATAATATTCAGTTCTTACGTTATCCATTTTTTTTTCCTTTTTTTTGTTGGCAATTACCTACTAAATTTTTTAAATTGGCAAAACGTATACAATTCAAAAATATGGGCGACATTTAAAGTAGTTTTGTGATGTCAGAACATGTTTTAAAATAATATCCATTCATCCGTATACAGAATTGAATAGAAATGTCTGATGTCATTTTTAGATGTTTTTTTTGTTCTTAGTTTGTTTTACTTTTTTTTGTTATACGAGTTTTAAAGTAAACTTTTTCTATGAAATTACCTAGAAGTTATTTGAAACAGAAAAAGGATAACTAACTATTTTGAAAAAAAAAAAAAAAAAATATTTGCTTACATATAGGGAGACTCAAATATATTGTGTAAGAGTTAATTGACTATACTTTTGTTGAAGTTGAGTAAATGTTTTGAAGGCATTAGAAAAGTTTAAAGAATAAAAAGAATATGGGAAACATTTTTTGTTCCTATATAAAATATTTATTTTAGAATGAATTTTTGTTTTTTTTGTATTTTATTTTAATTTTCCTGTTTTAGGTTTGTTTTATTCCCTGAAGATTTAAAACTCATCAAGCTAATTGACACCATTTAACTTTACTACATAGTTATATTAAAATGTATACAATTTAACAGGATACACTAACCACTTTTATCTTCATTTGTTGTATGTACATTCTAAGGATACAATTATGTAAGCTCAAAGTTTCATATACATTAGAATTAACCCGAAATCATTTTATCTATATTCAGAAAATCCTATTTTCAAATTCTTAAATATTTGAGAGATTAACCTTTTATAACTTAATAATATTTTGTCATTGGATAAAGAAGAAAAGAGTATTATACTCGTTACATTACACGACAAAATTTATTGTTAGCAATTATTTTTTTGTTTTTTTATTATTTTTAATTTTTTTTTTTTTGTTATAATATACTCTCAAAAATTATTTCCACTTTTGTTGGCTGAAAATTTAACTTGTTTTAAAAACAATACATAAATTGATTATTAAAAATATCTTGAAATTCATTACAAATATTTGAACCATTTCAAAACAGATTTTCATTATTATTCTTTTAAATGATAGATATTTAAAATGAGACGTAGCGCAAATTCAGTTCTTTCAATATTTTTTCAAATGATTTTAATTTTCAATTACAAATTTCAATTTAAAATTTTACCCCATGTATGTGTAAGTCATTTTCACATACAAACATTTATCAAATTGCCGCAACAACACCCCTGATATAAATTTAATTTTTATTTTTTTAAATTAATTATTACTACGTATTAGGTTGTTGTCTAAGATAAAATCAATAATAAAAATTATATTGATACTAGCTATATAACCAAGAATAAAATATAAACGATGGAAAAGAGTAAAAATAGTTGAATATTTTCCTTTTAATTTTACTGGCTCGAGTCGAGTACAAAATACTGAAGAAGTCAAGTAGTAAACGAAATACGCGTAGCTGTATGATAAGCATATCAGTAAAATTAAAAGGAAAATATTCGACTATTTTCACTATTATACAAATATTTTACTCTAAGGCTAGAAAACAAGTTTTTTATAAAAAAAAAAGATGAAAAAGAGTTTATAATGAAATTGAGTGCGATATTTCATCAAACTTCCCCGAATTTCGAGAAACGGCCGAATATTAGTAATATTGAATATATAAAATTAAAGGAGTACCTATTTCATTCACCAACACTACTGCAACTCATCAGTATAGGTATGTAGTAGTGTTCTACTATCTAGACATCTCCTAGTGATAATATAAGTTCCAGTAATACTGGTGAACGAAACACTCTTTAAATTTCAAATTTTTACACAAAGTTTAAGGTACATATTTCAGTAGAATATTCCAATTGTATCAATGTTTCCGTAATCAGGAATAATATTTGGATAAATAAGTTTGGTATTTATATTCATATAATATGAAACCCTTATTAAGTAATTTATTATAAAATTATTTTTCAGTAAAAAATTTTTAATGGATTCATTATGTGATGCACTAAAAGCAAGCTTTAACGTTAAAAATGTGATTAGCTTCCCCCGTAGAAATTAAATTTTTATCTTCAATATGACACTATGATTTCTAAAGCTAATAAAATGCTAGGATTTATAAAAATAAGACCAAAATAATTCAACAAGGGTAACCAAAAGATTATTCTGCTCTCTAGTACGATCTATTTTAAAATACGGATATATTATTTGGGACCCTGTTTTCTCAGTAGTAGGATTGAATCTATTCAAAAGCAACATTTGTTATTTGCTTTAAGAAATCTCTACGACCCAAGGGTTTTTATTATCTCACATGATATAGGCTACAAAATATTAATATGCTTAGTTTAATGTATCCCAGAGTTATGGGGTCTTGTCCTACTTCAAATATTTCATGTCTAAACTGATAAAATCGATTTTCATTATATTAAAGATAATATTTCTTATTAAAATGAACGCCAATCACATGAGCATGTTTATAAAAAAAAAATTTACATTTTGAGAATACGTATTAGTGTTTGAAGCTGATCTGAATCGTTTTTATAATTGCTGTGCCAACAATAATGTTCAGCTGAATGCTTAGTTTAGTTTTTAAAATTCATTTATTTATTATACCATTTTACATATTACATACCTTAGTACCTACATTATAAATTAAATTAAAAAATTTCCAAAACAATAATGGTAAAATTAGATAAATGTAAGATCATTCTGATATTCCTGAGAATATGTGATGAATAAAATAACAATAGTAGAAATAATTAAATTATATAATTAAACAATATTAGGTTGATAATTCAGAGCTAAAAGTAATACAGTTACAGGAATACAAAAATAAAAATAAAAAATTCAGTATTAAAGTAATAAAGTAAAGAAAAACGTAACGCAAAAAATTAAAAAATTATAAAATAAAATACAAACTTATATTAAATATCAATATATACAACAGAAATAATTAAATTTAATTAAACATAATTAAACAAGGAAAGAAAATAAAATAGGAAAAAAGAGAAAAAATTAAAATTCGAGATAAACGATTCCAACAAAATAATAGAAGCCTGAGAAACAAAACCAAAAAGATTTAACAAAATTAGGTTAAGTTAGCAACAACTCAATGTGAGAGTGATCAAGATTCAATAAGTGAGATCTAAGATTTTTGATAAAAGTAATAGAAATTCTATCCGATCTTAAAGAGAAAGGCAACGTATTGAAAATTTTGGGAGCGAAAAAGTCATAAAAGTGGCGAAAATGTGATGTATATGATGCTCTAGGAACATTTATTAAAAATAACTTATTGACTCGCAAATTGTAGTGAGAGTTAAATCGATATATTAAGATCCTGTATTTCCAATACTAATGTTCAAATTCTTATGGTTACTGAAACTTGGTTAAATCACAACATAACCTCTGATATGGTTAGAATTCCAGGTTTTAAGCTTTTTAGATGTGATCGGAATAAACTGGATAGTTCTGGTAATAGAACTCGGGAAGGTGGTGTAGCAATCTATGTTAAATGTGGTCTATCTGTTAAAGTTTTAACTCACTCTGTGGAAAATGATGATATTGAATTCATTTTCGCTGAATTAAAATGTAAAAACAATGCTATTCTGTTAGGAACCATATATTTTCTTCATCCCTCAGCATTTAAATTTGAACCTTTTAAAAAAGCTTTAGATAATTTTGCTAGCAACTATGAATCTGTCATCATTGGGGGGGGGGATTTTAATGTTAATATACTTGACAATAATCATGTGTTAAGAAATGTTTTCTTTCGAACTATTGAGAACTATTCATTGAACATAATTAATAATTCGGTACCAACTCGATTCGGTGAATCTTGTTCCTCTCTATTGGATTTATTTTTGACATCTATTGAAAACCATGAGCTAGTTTGGACAGGTTTCTCTCCCGGGTGTGTCTGATAATGATATGATATATCTGTCATATAAAATTCCTATTGAGATACCGAAAGTGAAAATTACCTATCGTGATTACAAGAATTGCAATATATCCTTACTATTCCATTCTGCAACTAGATCTACACAATTAATAACATAAACGATAAAATTGCGTTCTTTAATAATCTAGTTCTGAAGCTTTTCGACCAGCATGTTCCCCTACGTTCTTTTACTCCACGTGCTGATTTTGTTCCGTATTTCTGTCCAGATATTGTAAAAATGGCGAATGATAGAGACATGGCTTATGAAATTTGGAAGAGAACAAGAAATTCGAATGACAGAAATTCATTTAAGAGGCTTAGGAACGTGGTAAAATTGAAGATTAGACAAGCTAAAAAACATTACTATTCTAAGATACTCGATCCTCGGCTGCCTTCAAAATCTTTCTGGTCTAATATCGCTAAGCTTGGAATCAGTAAAGAAAACAAAATGGATAATATGGATAGCTTTGATGTAAACGAATTAAACAATAAATTTATAACTCCATCTTTTAACTTTACTTCATTACTATCGAATATTGAAAACGTTGATTCGTCTAGTACTTTCTCTTTTAGAAATGTCTCAAATGATGAAGTCTATGATGCTATTTTTAAGGTTAAATCCAATGTTATAGGACCAGATTTAATTCCTTTGAAATTTATTAAACTGATTATCCCTTCTGTGCTACCTTATATTACACACATATTTAATTTCATCTTGACTACTGGTCAATACCCTCTAATTTGGAAATGTGCCAAAGTTGTTCCCGTTCCTAAAAAAAATAATCCAACGATTGATGACCTTAGACCCATTAGCGTACTGTCCGGTATTTCGAAATCTTTTGAACGGTTATTGCATGCACAAATGAGTCAAAGTACGTAAGTGATAATAATCTCTTATACGAATTCCAATCAGGTTTCAAAAAGCAGCACAGCACTACCTCAGCACTCCTAGAATTAACAGATAACATTTACTGTGAAATCGATAAGAAATATGCTGTATTATTGCTTCTTCTTGATTTCACAAAAGCTTTTGATTGTGTTAATCATAACTTATTATGTTTAAAACTTAGCTTTTAATTTTGAATCTTCTGCTACTACTCTCATTCAAAGTTACTTAGATAATAGAAGTCAATTTGTGTTTCTAAATGGTATTAAGTCTAATAATCTACCTGTTGAATGTGGGGTACCCCATGGATCCATATTGGGTCCCTTACTCTTTAGTCTATTTATTAATGACTTACCCCGTTGTTTGTCTGAATCTCATTGCCGGTTGTATGCAGACGATGCTCAACTTTACATCAGTGGTCCTATAGCTGATATTAACCGCTCTATTGCTAAATTGAATGATGATCTTGATGCTGTTGCTTTCTGGTCTCTAAACAATGGTCTTCGATTAAATCCGTCAAAATCCCAGGTTATGTTAATTTATGTTCGTAATATTGATACAACTAATCTCCCTAATATCAAATTAAATAATTCTGTGGTAAAATTTGTAAGTAAAGCTAAAAACTTGGGTGTTGTATTCAATAAAACTCTAACCTGGAATGATCACATTAACTTTATTTCTAGAAATGTTTTTTGTAAGTTACGAAAACTCTGAAAGTTCTCTTTCAATATTAACGAGTGGGTAAAAAAGAAATTAGTTATATCTTTAATCTTTCCACATTTCACTTATTGTGAAGTAGTTTATGCTGGGATGAGTATGGGCGAGTTTTCCAGGCTCAAGGTTATTTTCAATGCTTGCATTCGATTTGTAACTAACCGTCATAGATTAGATAGCATCAGTGATGTTTCTAAAGTTTTGCTTGACTGTACTTTCGAAAACTATCTAAATTATAAGTACATCTGTTTTATGAAAAAAATCCTATCTAAAAATACGCCGGTATATCTTCTTAAGAAAATAACCCCTGGACGATCATTAAGAAGTGCAAATTTAACTATTCCTAGACACTCTGGTAGATTAAGACATCTATCCTTTTTTGTAAGGACTGTCGGGTTGTGGAATTCTTTACCGAACGTAGTCAGGTGTCAGTTCTCTATTTCTAAATTCCTTGAGCTTTGTTGGGTATATTTTAAGGAAAAAGTGTAGTCATTAATTAAGAAGAATAAAAATTTTGTAGAATAATTCTTGTTAGGTGTGAGACGTCTGAAAGATAGTTTTGTTTGGAGGAGAGCTTTTTTTTTTTTTTTGTTTTTGGACTTTTGTGATTTTATTACTTTATCTCCGTATTTTATAGTTTTAACTTTAATTTGTGCTTGTTTTTTCTCTTTTTTATTTTTTTTTTTTCTTTTTTTAAATTTTCTTTTATAAATTTCTTTTCTTCATAAATTATTTTCATTATTGTTAATTTCTTTAGCTTAAGGTTTAATTTAATTTAATTTAATTTAATTTAAGAATTATGAACTTGCTACACATTATACTTCATATACTCCTATAGAGACTTACCGTCTCATGTATATGTACGAAATAAAATGAATAAAATAAAATAAAATAAAATAAAACTAGGGGCCCCTGTTGAGTAATTATATTTCAAGTTGAAGTCAAATTTAAAGTTTAAAAAAAAAACAGTAATTTACGTACTGACATAGACTTCGCACGATATAGCAGAAATCACTCGTGTTTAATAAAAAGTTTTGTGGTTAGTAAGTTTTATTTTTAATTTAGGACACATAAATACACGTCTCTCATATACTGCTTCGTTTCCGATATATTCCCTATAGTAAGTGGCATTTAGTGTATAAAATTACTAAAAATAAAAAAATTTGTCATTAAAGAGGTATGTATATATATACCTACATAATACATAATTTTAATAAAAACTATATTATTACTACAAATATCCAAAATTTAGAGACAGTTACTTAAAAAGATAAAAAGGAAGAATTCAAGTGATTTGTTTTTTTGTTGTTTTTATATTTGTTATTTTACATGAATTTGTTTTTTTGTTTTTTTTTTTTGGCATATGTACATAGATTCATTTGCAAGTAAATATATAAATTATAATAACTGATTTGCTTGCTTTTGTTTATTATTTTAATAAGATTTCACATATGCATAATGTATTAGCTGAATAATAAAATCTTATGAGTACAAAATTTTCAACTGTGTGCGCATTTTTGTTTTATATACAATCTTATATATTGGAGAATCGAAATAAAATAAAAAGGTGTCTACTGCGCAGGTCCTTAAATGCTTGTCAATTATAATTATAGATAGCTACTTTGACTCTATTATGTAAAAATGAAATTGCCCGTCATATGAATTTTTTTTGTTTTTGTATTTTTTTTGTTTTTTTATATTTTTGTTTGTTTTTGTTTTTTATTTTAATAAGAACTCACGAATAATGTATTTGGTGAATAATAAAACCATATGATTAAAAAATTGTCAACTGTGTGAGCATTATTGTTTTATATACAACTATTATATTAGAAGTTCAATAAGGAGTAGGAGAATCGAAATAAAATAAAAAGGTGTCTACTGCGCAGGACCTTAAATGCTTGTCAATTATAATTATAGATGGGCAAGATAACCTGATCTAATGAAATAAATGTTTAGTGTTTTGAATACATATAGCTGTCTAATAGGTAGTATATCCAGCTTTCTAAATAGTGGAAAACTAGGTGTAAGTCTATTTTTCCTCATGATCAGTCGAATACAATATTTTTGAGCAATGAGTAGGGAACGAATTTTGTTGAAGAGGAAGCCCCCCCCAGCAGCTAATTCCATATTGTAATTTAGAGTTGAAAAGAACAAAGTATACCATTTTCATGACTCTCAGGGAACAATATTGGTTTAAATGGAAGACATTTGTTATAACTTTTTTAAAATATTTATGTAAATGAAAAGTATGCTCTGCCCAGTTTAATTTATAATCAAGAACGAGACCAAGATACCTGAAAGATACAATCAATCAATCATAAAACACTATCAATCATAAAACATGATTCACTACAAGAAGAACTTGAGTCAAAAGGGTTGCCATCTAGGGACGGAATCAATGGAAATTTTTTACAGAAAGGAGAATGATAATTAACTGCTGAGTTTTCACTGGGATGATTACTTTTACCAAAGTGAATAATCTTTGTTTTACTACTGATAACTAAGCTATGTACATAAAACCATTTCTTTATGAGGTCCAGGTCATAATTTATATCACAAAAAAGATCCAAATTATTATTGTTACTGTACGTGAATGCAGTGTCGTCAGCAAAGGTTGTAAAAGATTGCTGAAATAAGGAATTAATGAAAATTAGGAACAAGATTGGACCTAAAACAGAACCCTGAGTGACACCTACTTTTAAACTCTCAGTATCATCAAAAATACCATTCAGTTTGACTCTTTTGTTTCCTATCACTAAGATAAGACTTAAACCATTTAAATATAAATCCTCTAATAACAATGTATATTATATTCTTTTAATAGCGAATTCATTTCAAAAGTTACATCAATTAAAGATTTAGGGGTACATTCTGTAGTAAGCTGTCATTTGATCTTTATTACTCTAATATATTAAACAAAGCATATTCTATAATCTAAAATCTCTTTATATTTGCTTGGTCAGACCTAATTTAAAATATGCTAGTCATATATATGCTAGCCCTTTTTACACTTTTCACTCAGATAGAATCGAATCGGATCAAAACAATTCTTAGATTTGCTTTACGTTTTCTTACTTGGTAGGATTCTCTAATATTACCCACTTATGAACCTAGAATAAACTTATTACATCTCAACACTGTTGAAAAACGTCGTAAGGTTGCTAATATAATATTCCTAATTAAATTAAGTAAAGTATATAATTCCAAGTCTATATGGCATGAACAGCCTAACTGCTTTTATACAGAGATTGAGATACGCAATATTTTACAAAAATATTTTATTCCACATACAATATTTTTTAAAATTTCCTAATTTTTAAATGTGGAAAGCTATATTTGCTAAATTTAATTTTTGTTTGCTTTCCAGACTAAGATTTGCTAATATGTTCATTTTGCTTATATTTTTATTAAAAAATATTCTGTATTTGTGTAATTCAAATTTTTGTTAAAAGTTTATTTTCATTTTTTATTATAAATTCTTAAATAAAAAGAAAACAACATTTTTTTTATCTATCTACGAAAACCCAATATTCAAAAAAACATATACGACTGCCAGTCTGCTAGCCTAAAATCAAATTTATACAAAAAAAATTTCTCCGACCAACCAACTGAATTTCTACATTCTCTTTAAATGATTTTCAAAACTTCAAATTTGCTCTTAACTGTTTTTATTGTATTATTACTTGAATCAATGCTATGATTTGATTACATGACTTCATGTTATCAGTAAAACAACAATAAAAAATAATATGAATATCAAGATTTCCTTTAATGAATTATAACAGCTCCCTTGGTAGTCTCAATTAGAATATTTCCCACTATGTTAAAATTTTCAAAAGAAATTATCAAACCGGCGTGATTTAAATTTGCTCATATCAAAAATTTCATAATACTCTTGTAAAGAGTTCAAAAGTGACTTTATACGAGTAAATATTTTCAAATAAGAAAATAATAAACATAATCATAACCATTTACATTTATTTTGATTACCTTTTGTCTCATTTCAGTTTTTAAATTTCCTTTTATTTATTTTTTTTTCTTTATTTGAATCAAAACAAAACACAGAAAAAAAATCTTTAAAGACACTAAAGAAAAAAAAAATCATAAACACCGTTAAATAAACCATTAAATAAGTACTTATATACAAAAACATCAAAATATTCCTAAATGTACATATACAAAACAATATAGAAGACAAAAAATACGCGTGTGTCATTTCCCTCTGCCACATCAAACATTTCTAATGATCTCAAATTATTGTAAATTTTATTATTTGTGTTGTCTCAATTCGGCTCAATATGAAAAATTTTATTTTCAAAAAGTTTTTTAAAAGTATGTACAATGAAATGCGCGACAATACAATACAATGTCACAATTTTATTTCATAATAATGAAAAATTCTCAATAATGTCCTTTCAAAATTAAAATATTAAAAAATTAATTCTAGACTCTAGCTACTCTTGAAAAGCTCCATTTTTAAATTTTAATATATATTATGAGTATGCTAGGTAGGGAAATGACTCTACAATCAATATTCCTTAAGTTTTCTATAAAACCACAAACAAGTGAGCCTGGGTCTTTAAATTTAATTTAAAATTTAATGTGAGAGCTAGAAATATAACTATATATAATAAAAAAACAAAAATATATGAATGAGTATTGTGTTGTGAGTTAGGGTGTTCCTAATTTTAATTATTTCATTTAATATTTTTGTTTCGCTTTGAAATGAAAAATCATTAACTCTTTTGCTATGGATATAGTCTGGGCTGATTTGAAACAATAAACAAAATTAAGTAACAGATTAAACCAAAAACTTCATAATTTATGATAACTACAAAAAGTGTATATTTAACATTCCCGAAGATCAACGTTCTCTCTAAGATGCGCACGTGCGCAATTGCGCACTAATTTTTTTTGAATTGCGCATAGATGTTTGCTTGTAAATATTTAATATTTAAAAAAGGTCCCAAGAAAAATTTTTTTAATAAAAAATTCAAAAATTCAAATAAATACTGCCTTAGTAGGCTGTGCAAATTGTTATGGATTTAAATAGTATACCCAAATTAATCAGCAAAATCGCAGCAAAAGAAAATCATACAGGAACCATTTCTAGAACAAAAGCTGGTTAATTATAATAGATAATGTTGTTCTTGCCATTAAAATGAATTCTTCACTCAGTCGAAATTAACAATAATTTTGCAAAGTATGTAGAGATTTCAGAAAATTGGAGGAGTAAAAATTATGCTTTTGAATTTGTTGAGTGTATCAACCACATTATCCAACAAGAAATATTAAATGAAATAAGAATGGCACAATTCCATTGCTTAATAGTGGATGAAAGCACTGATATTTCCGTTCACAAAATGTTAATTATTTATATAAAATACTGCTTTAATTTGAATTACAAAACTGTTTTCGCTGGAACATAATATAATACATTTAAATGCATGGGACGGAAAATCAATTTTGGAGTCCATAAAATGTTTTTATAAAACTTTTAATCTGGATATGCAAAAGATGGTAATGTTAACAGCTGATACAGATGCTGGGAGAATATAATGGATTTAAAGCACTATATTAACACAAGAAATTTGTCACTTAATTTAGCAAATTATCACGCATTATGTGGCACATGGAGAGGATTTGGCAATCGATGATGGTTGGAAGGGTATAGCTCTTATTTCCCAAGTAGTAATTATTGCGAAAAGCATATACCAAGTTTTGATCTTTTACCAAATTAGAAGTTTTGATGTTCCGGCCTCTTAATGAAATATTCTGGCTTTCTCGTCATTTTGCAGTTATTCCGTTTATTTGGAATTATGATGTCTTAATAGAATTTTACAAAGAAAAAATTTATAGTTCCAATTCAGTTGATCCAATCTGAAAATATTGCTTAACAGCGTTAGAAAATAATACAAATCGTATAACATCGATACAATCAGCATTAAATGATGTTTTTATCGAATTAACGAAATCATCAAAATATTTACTGTCACTTACAGAAGCGCATCAATATTGTAAATCGATCATCACAAAATTAAAAGAAGTCAGTATCTTGGTGATATAATTTATTGAAATTCTTGAAGATGAAAGTAAGAATAATATGAAAATATCATCTGGGATTTATTTTTATTTGTTGAAAAGTTCTGCTACCCTTTGTATAAATGATTTCGTAATGCTGACGTGGACGTTTGGAATGCTTTTGATCAAAACGCTATTATCAACATGATTTTAATTATGGCAACAAAAACTTAAAAAAATTAATTTTGAAATATGGAAATATCATCCCAAACATGAATAATAAAATAATATTGGATGAGTATATAAAGATTTAAAATATTTATTTACGGAAAAACTCAAAAACAATAGTCGAAATTTGAAGATATTTTTCAAAATATAAGAATTTTGGTTGATATTTGTGGAACCTTTCAAGCGTCGAGTGCTGATTTAGACTGATGAATATGATTAAAACTTAGAAATAGGTTGAAACTAAATCACTTGGGTAACTTAATAAGAATAAAGTCACACTGAATAGCGGAAAATATTATTGACTTGGATATTTTAGGGAACAAAAAATAATAATGTAATATGTAATTAATAAAAAAATTCATAAACAATAAAAAACTTAAAAAACTGCAATCAAAAACTTTTTTTTTTTAATAAAATATCTAATTTACCAAGTTTTTGTTAAATTTTTTAAACATAGCGCAATTTATTTTTCTTTTGCTCTGCTAAAAAAAAAAATTAGAGGGAACGTTGCCGAAGATAATTCATAGATTGTGTGTCATGCTAGCTAAACAAAATGAGTTCACTGTAATAATTAGTATGGTACAAGAGAGATTTTTTTTTTTTATTGATATTTTTATCAGTTTCTTCATTTCGTTGGCCTAATATTCTACAAAGAAGCTTACTAATTCATACACGCACATATACATACGATACAAACATATATATACAAAGAATTCAACAATCAACGATAACCAATATCAATATGAAAGCTTAAGCATCTTCCATTTTTCACTTTTTCATCTGTAGCCCAACCGTACCACTGTAACAAGATAAAAGTTTCTATAAGAAATTTACTAATGGATACAGGTATTACACATCCACCCATAATACCAAAATACAACTCATAAATACAAAAGAGCCTAATTGACAATAACCAATATCAATGAATAAGATAATCACCTTTCCCATTTCACTTTGTTAGCTGTAGCCCAGCACAATTTGTACAACTTCGTCAAATATAGTTTCTTTGTCGATGAGGTGTGATATTACAATTCAGATAATTAACAACAACAAAATATTGCATGCTGGGTAACTATAATTTAATTTTATATATAATTCACATTACATAATAACAATTATTTAACTCTTAAAAAAATTTTTTGCAATTTCGATAGTTGTGTTCAATCTTTGAGCTTTTTTGTTTCAGCTTTTGCCTATTATAAAAAAAATTAAATTGAAAATTAATCTATTTTACTTACAAAATTTTGAACATTTAGAAATAAAGTAAGAAAATGCAAAATTACTTACCCTATAGCTTAAAGATTGTTGTACTTAGAAAGACATATCACAGGAATTGGTCTTTTTATTAAACATAAATAAAATAATAAACCAAGTTAAATAAAAAAAGAATAAAAACTAAAATAATTTCGCTAACAACAAAACAGACCCAAAACCAAAATGTCAACATATTAAATAAAAAAATCACAGAATATTAGTCAATCGTGGTTGTCAGTTATCAGTATTATTTATCTATCAGTATTTATGACTTGTTTTAGAAATTCTGATACATCCCATCGTGATTGTCAGAACTATCAGGTTAACTGATCGGTTGTGAATTTTATTACACTGATAAACTGGAATCGTGAAGCTTAAAACTTGTCATATTTTCTGATATTTTTTATATTCTGTATCAGTTAAAAATTTTTAAGTGATAAAAATAAATTTACAGAAAAATTCATATGACTTAAAATTGTCAAAAAAAAAATTTATTCAGTATAAAAAAAAACTTTAAGTATAATTTTAAAATAAATAAAATAAAACTGAATTAATTTTTAATTAGGAAGCTTTTTTTTTTTAATATGAATTTACTTTATATTTTTTTAAAAATACGTTTTTGATGTAGTAAATTGTACTGTTAATTTGATTTAACCACAATACTTAATTAAATTCTTTTAAATTTGATTTACATTTTATTTTATTTAATATAAATTTAGACTTATTTTTTATATTTTATTTCACAAAACTAAACAAAAAAAAAATATTTTAAACTTTCATTCAATGAATCAGCTAATTTTTGAAATGTCAAACTATCAGAATTCACAATAACAAATTTTTGTCAGAAAATTTATCAGTATCAGTTCACGATTTACTTTTTGATAAATTTTTCCAGCTATCAGATTTCTGACTACTGACAACCCCGATAAATCTGAATATCCACAAAAATATTTTTTTGTTTATTTGAAATAAAGGACACCCTAATGTAAAAAAATATTTGAAAGAACTGATTTCAAATAAAATATCACAAGCAACCAGTAGTGATTACGGTTCCCAATCTGGTAATTTCCTTCCTTGATAATTGAAACTTATGAAGATTCTTCCTGATCATTTTTGTTTACTAGAAATTGTAAAAAAAAAAAAAAAAATATAATAACAAAATAAATAAGAATGAAAACTGTTTCAATTTCTTTCAAGTGATTATCCTTGAAGATTCATAACGTCATTGATGATACGAGTGGTGATGAAAGAGTAAAAGAGAAAAGTATATTAAAACAGTTGAATAAATCCTGTCGGGAAAAGTATATTTTTCTTTTTTGTTCTTCTATTGTTTTTTTGTTTTTTTTTTTTTTTTTGATTTTGTCTTATGAAAAATTTCTATATAGAAAAAGATTCGATAAAATTTAAATTTTTTTTTGGCAAAATTATGTCATTATCGTAACGACACGAATTGTAATATTCAAATTTGTATAAAGTAGAAATTTAAGAAATTATTTTTTTTTTTTTTTTTATTTTCAAAGTTTTATTTTTATTAATTTAAAGAAGTGCGTTCCGTTCCGCCCTTTTAAACAGACATTTTATGAAAATTATTTTTATTTTTTTGAAAATATTGTGATGTTTTTTTTTTTTTGTTTTTGTTTTTTCTAAATTTAATTTAAATCTTTGTTGTAAAATGTCGCCGTAATTTTAACTTTAAATTGTACTTTAAAACAATGAATATTTTAATAAATATTTAAAGATAAGTAATAAAAATGACTTGGAATTAAAAATTAATCGACCTAAGGAGTTCATTTTGTTGTTTGTGTTCTTATACAAATGTTACTGCTTTTAAGTGGAAATTATATATGTATATACCAGGCATCCATATATTGAGCTGAATGAGTGCTTCCCCAAATGAAATATTATTTATTATTTTTTACAGCTTAATATAAAGTTTATATTTAATTTAATATAAAAATTACTTAACTACAAAAATTCAAATAGAATGAAAAAGAAATTTCAAGCAAAAATTATATGCATAGATATTAACTACATTATGTATGTTTAGAAAATAATGCGTATATAAACATCATTATTTTCTATTATTCTTTCAATCATACAAGCCAACAAGAGATATTCAACAACCACAAATTTAAAATATTTGAAAATAATGCCTATTAATATAGCTATAATAATTATACATTGCATAGAAATATAATGACAAATTAAATATCATTCTCCTCATTTACAATATACATACATTCAAACACAATGGTAGCGTTCAGTGAAATTAACTATTGGATCTGAAATCCACAGATCCATGGATCTGTTTACTGAACGGTGTGGTAAATGTACCGGTTAATGTATCGCGGTTAATGAAAATGGATCTGAAAAAATTCTAGATACATATCATGGATCTGACTTTTTATATGTAATAATAACAACAACAATTTTTATGTTGAGTGTTATGACATCTACCGTAAGAAAAATTAAATGCTTATATTTTTTATGAAAGTTTTTAAATTTGAATCGCCATAATTTTTTGGAATTAGTGTGAAAATTTAAATTCTTAAGAAAGATTTATGTACATAAAACTTAAATTATGAGTTATAAAAAATAAATTATATGTATGATAATAAATATTATTCCATTCAAATTTAATTTATTTTTACAAGTACTCATTATATTTTCCGGTGATGGCACTAGTATTGCGGTAAATTTTTGTGGTGAATTGCGTTCAGTGGCCAGATATATGGTACATGGATCCAAAATGGATTCCAGATCTACCGGTTAATCCTACTGAACGAACCCAATGTCTCTATTTTTAGTTTCCTAGCAACAGCAACAAAATAATAATTAAAGCGACAATAAAATAAAATCTTACAAGGAAAAACAATTTAATGAGTGACTGATATTCATTCCAAATCTACTAGATATAATTAGAAAATATCTGATAGAAAATAGATTATCTAGGGAAACAACATCAAAATATCGCATCACAGAAAATGAATTTACAAATAAAAAAAAGTAGCAAGGAATGAATTATGTTTGTGCATTATTGTGGTTGCTGACTTAAATGAGATTTAATATTTATATAAATAATGTATGTAGATGTGGGTTTTTTTAGAGAGTAGTATTGATTTGTGTTAAGTAATTCTGTAGTTTTTTGTTAGTTTTGTTTTATGCAGTTTTGAAACAATTTGTTAACAAATGTAAAAATTTAAAACATTTTTGTTTTTATTATTTATAAATAATTAAAATAGGTAATTGTGATTGTGTTATTGAAAGCTTAAGAAAAAATCATTTTCGGTTAGAAGTTTTGAGGAAAAATTATTAATTGTTAAAGATGGTAAACCAGTGCTTGCTCTAACAATTACAACAACAACAATAAAACGATGTAATCAGCATTTTTCAGTAAAATCTTTTAATTCATATACGTAGTATTTTCCAACATAAATATAGAAAGTTCATATTCACACTTTTTTTACGAAAATAATGAAAATTTTAATAACAAAAACAGTATTTGCGAAATATTAACATTTTCAATTGAAACTGGATTAAAGAATTTTTTTAATAAATATTCCCAACTTTGTAAATTTATAATAACACTTCATAATAACTACTTCAGTTGAGCGATCGTTTTTCTGCTTAAACAAATATAAAACTACTTTGAGAAGTAGATGTGAACAATTTTAACTGTCGAAATTAGAGTCGAAGAAAAGCCAAAGAAAACTGATGCTTCCTTTTATAGTGCTTCCCCAGTTGAAAATTCCTCGCTCCGTCACTGATATACTATATTTTAATTGAATCTATTGATGATATTTTTTTTTTTTTAATATTCTGAACAGTTAAATTATGCTTAAAAATATATCTTTCTCAGTTAAAAACTAATATATTAGAATTGAAAGTGATGTAAAAAAAAATAATTATATCCACATGTAAAATTTTAATTACCACATCTCAACTTAAAATGCTAACTTTCACTAAACTAGCTGAATCAAAATTCTGCACAAGCAGTTGGAATGTTCATTTTCAATTTAGGTACAAATTAAAATATAAATGATATGAGTAAAATAATTTGCTTAAAATAATAAAGGCTTTGGCCTAGCCAATAAAAATTAAATATTTGGATAATTTTTTTTTTTTAATGTTCTTGACAGTAACTTTTTAAGCACTGGTAGATTTTTAAGCACATTTTCGTGCTCAATTGAGCACATAGTACTGCAAGTTTATACTACAATATTGTATTAAAATGTTTTTTTCGAATTTTTATTTTTCAAATTTCTGGTATATTAATTCATCAAATTTCATTAATAGAAAACTGCTGCTATTGTCAGGACTACACCCCTTCTTAAATAAATGTAAAGCTTCACTTCAAGTTGTTACCAGATTATACTCTCAATTAATTTTTGTCATTTATTTTATCCCAATAGGCGAATAGTACTGAACCATAACCAATAAAGCATACCAAAAATGAAAAACCAATAAAACATTTATTTCCTGGGACCTTTCGGTTGAAAGACAAGCGTTCTACTTACTGCGCCAACCAGCATGTATACGTACACCGTATACTAATTACCATATATGGTATACTAACACGGCAAATACGACGACAAGACTTTTCTGTGGTAGTTAAAAAATGAACAAATCTTAACTTATTTGATAGTCGCACACAATCATTGTTTCGAACTGATTAAATAAAAATTGCGATCGTGATAACACACAAAATATAAAAAAATACTTGTTATAAAATAAAAAAAAATATATGCTATAAATCATAATAAATAATCCGGCATACATGACTGCATTAAAAAAAAAAAAAAAGATTTTCTTTTTCAAAATAACAGTAATTTAAATTTGATTCAATTGTTTAAAAAATAACATAAAAAATTGTATTATATTTTGACTAATACTAAAAATAGAGAACATAGGGAAATAAAATGCTTATCTCCTTCGGGTGATTAAAACCTTTTTAAAAGAAGGTTGTAGAAAAAAAATATTAATAAAAAACACCTTTTTAAAATCCAACAAAAAAAAAAACAAAAACACATTTCTCTCTACACCTATCATTAGGTTTTGTATAATTAATATCATCTCATTTACCTTTTAAATTTTCTCACCTAGTCTGTCACAATAATCACCTTTGGAATTCTGTGTTTCTTTTTTTTGTTTGTTTTTTCTTTTTAAGCTTTTGCCACCTTTTTTAATAACAAAAAAAAAAAATTTTTTTTACCAAACAAAAACATAAAAAAAAAAAAAAGCAAAACATATTTATGTGAAGCTAAAAATTAAAATTATATTTTAGGACCATGCGACACAACACAGATGCCATGAATTTAATTTTACATTTTTTTTTTTTTTTTTTTTTTACATACCCATTTCGAATATTAATTTTTGTCCTTTCATTTGTCTTATCTTTTCTCCTCATTTTATATATTATTATTATATATTACTGTTTTTGTCTTATACCACAATTTTTCAGTCACTACCACAAAATAAGCCCCTGAGTGACTTCTAAAAATCCTATTTCAAACCTCTTAAATTAATAAACAAAAATCAGAATGAAATGCCGGTGAGTGCGAGAACAAATGGGTAAATTTTTTGCCACCAAATAAGCAAATTAAAAACAAAAAAAAAAATAAGAATATATAATTCTCATTATTATTGTTGTTGTTGTTGTTGTTGTTCCCCCAGCACGTTTTCAGATCCTTGAAAAACATAATAAAAAAAAGGATAACAAAAACTATGTACAATTCTATATATATAAATATAAATATAAATAGAATATATGTAAATGTATAAATAAATAAATAACTATTAATACCAATGGTACCCCAAAGACCTCAACCTAAATAATAAAAATATTAAATCAGTTGAAAAACAAAATCAGAATATAAAATACTATCATTTTCTGGTGGGTTCATTGTTCTTAACTTCACGATTCACTGAAATTTAAGTTGAAATAAAAAATATATAATCCTATTAAGTGTCATAATATTATGCATTATTTATAGAGACTCTAAGTAAGTCTAAATTATTGCTTTCGATTGTAATTAGCTCATAGAATAACACTAGACTTGATTAAGATTTTAATCAATAATATAGAACAGTTAGCAATACATTAGAATTGTATTGTAATATAAAAAGGGTTTAAAACTACTATAATCTTTTTTTTTTATATTACAATTCGGTTCATTAGCATCTGGGGAGGATTATTTTCCATCACAGTTAGTAACTATTTTTTTTTTGTTCAGAAAATCCTCTATTAAAACACCTACTAACACGTACACACATATCCCTAAACATTTTTACTATAGATATTTTTAAAAATAAATTTAATCTATTCTATATATAAAAATCATTAATTATAATTTTTTTTGCTAAGCTTTACTAAATAAATTTTTTGAAATAGAAATAAAAACAAAATTGGTTATAATTATTCAGTTGTAACCCAGGAAGTATATGAACGATTTATAACAAGTTTTAGATCCTAGATATAATTTGACCCACTCTTAAAAAGTGTTTTTCACCATCTTGATACAAAAAATTAATTTCGTTTTATGTCATTTCTTTATTGCACTGCAATTAAATTTGCGATTTGACTTACGCTTATTTCACTTCATCTGGTGCTATAAATTATGCCAATCGAAGATATCACTTTGTACCATTTTTGTCGATTTAATACGGTTATCAAATGTTAATTGGAGATAGCAAAATTATTTCATATTTGCCAATCGAAGATATCATTTTGTGTCTATTTTGTCGATTTAATACGGTTATCAAATGTCAATTGGAGATAACAAAATTATTTCATATTTGCCAATCGAAGATATCACTTTGTGTCATTTTTATCAATTTAATACGGCTATCAAATGTCAATTGGAGATAGCAAAATTATTTCATATTTGCCAATCGTAGATATTACTTTGTTGCATTTTTATCGATTTAATACGGCTATCAAATGTCAATTGGAGATAGCAAAATTATTTCATATCCTCTGTAACAGTTTTGAAGTAATTTAATTCATTTCAGAAGTCTATATTCAAATATCTTAGCCGAAATATTTTACATTGTTCACTCAACATGCCTGAAGTAATGTAATTAACTACTATTTATTTACTTGTTTATAAATTTATTTATAAAGGGCTTATATCACTACATTAGGGTTTATCAAGTCCGAATTACTATTAGGCTAGGCCAGTCTTCCTTATTTTAAGTAAATTATTTTATTCATATCATTTATATTTTGATTTGTAGTGTTAGTGAAGATTAACACCCTATAACTACTGCTTGTGCAGATTTTTTATTTAATATATAAAATTTAATTTTTGTGACTATATTGAATAATCATTTCAATATTTGATATAAAGTTAGTCAATGACATCTACTACTCCATATCTAACCCCATTTTCATTCGTCAGGTTATATAATAAATTTTATCCATGATTTGGGCTTGTAGAGCAAAACTATAACTATATAACTGTTTAACTGTTAAAATAAGATTTTGAATTTAAATAAAATATTTTGTCGAGATCAAAAACCCAGCTATTAACGTGATGATCCAAAATTATTCTCCATTAAATTGATAACGTTTGTAGAGTTAAAGCAGATTCTAAAATAATTAACTATAGTTCTAAGCTATTTCGAAATTATAAATTTTTATAGTCATGTTTTTACCAATGTGATGATACTGAGATGTATTTTTATAATTTCCCCAGTTTTATCCACATTGTATGTATAGAATTGACACAATTTATGCAATTGTTAAGTGCGATTTAATGATGCTAATATCATACATTGTCTGCATAACTAAATCGGTATAATACCTTCAATATATACATTGGAGTTTGGTACTAAATTTCTTTAAAATATTCTAAATATCTCAAGTTATCTGTTGTATATTAAATGTTACTATACATTTAAGGGCGCATTTACTAATAGGCAAACCTAGGCAACTGCCTAGGGGTGCCAACCGAAAAAGGGTGCTTGCAATTTGATTTTCTTTGGAAAATTTTATCAAGCATAATTTGTTTCCACATAATCAAAATTAATTTTAAAATTATTGATAATTATAATTAAATTATCTTATAAGAAAATCAAAATTAAACAAGATAATATAATTAATATACATTAACATTATTTATAATTAGTACCACAGACTAATATAGAGATGTCTAACGATGGTTATTTCCGAGTAGATGCCGCTACATATTATATTAAAATAAATTTCAAGTACAAACATTTTTTAAAAATTCATAAAAATTCTTTAATAATAGAAAAAAGTACAAAAATTAAAACAAAAATTGAAAACAAAACAAAAAAACAAAAATCATACTTGCGACAGATTGTTGCCATAAAAAATACTTCCGAAACAAGATGGTCTTGTCGGTATAATGCATGCAAAGCTCTGTGAAAACTGGGCGGGAATATTTAAAGCTTTATAAACAGTATCAGAAGATGAAACAGTCTCTTCTCAAGTTAGAAGTCAAGGTCAAAATATTAACAATCAAATGAATCGTCTCGAATGTGCTTTTATGATGCCATTTTGGAAATCTATTTTAGAACGTTTCAATGCTACTATAGTTTAAAGTTACAATCCATTGAAAATGGTTTATCGGATTGTTGTTGAGCAATTATAATCATTGATTGAATTTGTAAATTCAATGTCAAATTTATATCAAAACTATGAACTTAAAGCCCAAGAAATATCTTTTGTTAAACAATTTGAAAGAAAAGGAGGGAGAAAACGGAAAATGTTTCATGATGAAACAATTTTAGACTCGGAATTACATAGCAATCAGAGTTTCAAAACCAAAACATTTAATGTTATAATTTCATGTCTTAGTGAAGAACGGAAACAGAGGCTTGAAGCTTATGAATTAGTTTACAAAAATTTAGAATTTTTGAACAATTTAACGGAATACTAATCTGAATTAATATCATAAAATGCAGAAAATTTATACCAGATATACAAGAACGATTTAGATGAATGTTTTATGGAAGAATGTGTGCACTTGGGATCATATTTGAAATCTAATGAAATTTCTGAAAATTCGATATTAGAGTTCAGTAAATTAATATAGAGCAAGAAATTAGAAACTGTTTTTCCAAATATAAATATAATCTTAAGAACATTTAATTAACTACTCTGCGGAACGCAGTGTTTCGTTATTGAAAATATTGAAAACCTGTTTAAGATCAATAGAAACACATTTTACATCAAATATAGATTGTTCTGATATAATTGATTATTTTACTGACGAAAAGCAAAATTTTACTTAATTAATGCGTGCTCCACTGACATTTTTAGTTCTTATTAAATCAATAACAAAAGCAACAAATAATTAGTTTTTATTCTATATTTGTACTTTTTAATTTTTATTTCGAATTATGAGGGCCGTTAATATATATTGCCTAAGGGCGCCAAAGATACAAATGCGGTAATGTATACATCATATTGCACACTTTCTAATTTCCATATAAATTTTATTCTTTTAACATTTTCACATTCCCCTTTAACTTTAACTAACAACACATGGATGTGCATAAATATACATAACATTGATTTTCTAGTTTTAAAGTCATCTTAGCACATTATCTACTGTTTTCACCAGTGATTAACATACCAGGTACAAATATATCACCAGTGATCATTGCTATTTGCGTCCGCAGCTATCGTGATCACCAGTTATATTTACAATATTAGAGTTTGAACCTGGAGAAAGCAAAAGGACGATGTTCACTAGTGATACATATTACAAAAAATTACAAGTAGGAAAACATTAAATAACTGCAAAATCTTTATTTAAATTAATAGTCTAGAATCTAGAAAATTGATATGAATGTAATTTGTCCCCAGAGTTTTTATACCTAATAAAGTACCTGAATATTATTTTAAAATCAAATATATATATAAAAGTAATAATATCATAACTATACTTATGTACATTATATGATATTTCCTAACATCCTGCAAAATTGCAGCAATAATGGTGAAAGTGATTATTTTATTTTAATGATAAAAGCATTTTAAAAAAATTCTAAATTTATTACTATTTTTTTCTTGTTAGTTTAAAATTAGGTCTATTACAGTTATTTTTGATTGGTATAATTTATATGCATATAGTCAGTGACAGATAAATAAGTACACCTTTGTACTTTTAAGTCAGTTTAAAATTTCAACTACTCCTCTTTTAGTCAAACATTTTTTTTTTCACTTTTTGGTATTTTCTTTAATATGAGAACATATTCCAATTGAGCCAACTTCTTTAGAGAACTAACCATGTTCTATCACCGTTATTTTCCTAAATTATTTTCTGACATTTTTTAATCTCGCTTTCGAATTCGAACTATGTATTATTGCTATCCAATATGTTATAGTTAGTTGTTATAATACAAGGAAGTGTTAGCCAAATTAGCCAACATTTGCAAAATAACGGTAAAACAAAATTATCCCAAATTATTCTGAACAATAATGTCTAGCACAAATTTTTTATACAGTCTCAAAACTTAATTCAACACAACAAAAAATATTGACAGCAAAGCATTTTAATAACAGAACAACACCGATCAGCAACATTAGTAATACCTCAAACAGCCTCGATGAATTCAACGGTGTTAAATGTTAACGTTACTAACGTGAAAATGTTGAATTTATCTCAAGTTTTGACTTCCTTAAATGTGATTTTGTCAAAGATTTATTTTATCCAACTGACAAAGAGTACTAGACCAGGTCGAAAAGCCCTTAAAGTGTACTTAATTATCACTACTGCCAGTAATATCAAAGCTGCTCTGAAAAAATTCTTAAACTCTTGCAACTGTTAGGCAATATAAAAACATTCTTAACTGAAGGTGTATCGTGCGGTTACATTAATAGAATGGGTTTTTGAACAAAAAAAAATATTTTTGATGCTTCACAAGCATCCGATAGAGTATGATGGCATGAGGGTCTCATACATAAAATGCACAAAACTAGGAAATATTTATATTATATTATATTTAGATAATAAAGTCAAACATTTCTAATAGGAAATTCAGAGTAGCACATGGAGATGCAATATCCAATATATACCCAATACTAGCAGAAGTTCCTCAAGAAAGCATTCTAGATCGCATCCATACTGTTCCGACATCCTGTAAACACCACAGGTCATCCTAGCATTCTGTACCCGACATCCTGGTAACACCATAGGTCGAAATTTAAGCTGTATAGCTCTAATGACTATAAAGAATTTAGAAAGACAAGCATCAGAGTAACTTCAGCAAGGGTTGGATAGCGTAAACAAATTTATTTTTTTTCATTTATTTTATTTGGTCTTTCTCAAAAGAGCATCATTGCTCGTACAGAGTATATACATTTATATATTTACTTATATTTACAAATTTTTTATTTTATTTATTTTTTTTTTTTTTTTTTATTTAATAAATAAATAAATATATATATATAATAAATAAATGGACCCAAAATTGAAAAATCAAACTGAACGAGCATAAATCGGTTCACATTACTTGCGCATTACGACAAAAAGCCCCACAACATTGTATTCCTATATATATACTAATATACCGCGTGTTACAGAGCATGCAGTATCAGCTTTTTAAGAGGGGAAGGAGCCGTTATTTTAAAATTTAAAAAAATTTAGTAACTAAATCGAGGGTGCTCTATCGATTGGGGATATTTTCAACTTCCGGAAAAGAGTTTTTACGACCAAAAATCGCCGAAACTAGCAGAAATCGAAATTTTCATTTTTGTATGCAAATCCGAATTCTACGTCAACAAATAAAAAACTTTTGTAAAGTAAAAATTTTTAAACTTTGTAGGTACCCAAAACTTAGATAAAAAAATATGATAGTATGAAAAACAAATTTATTTATAAAATTGTTCATTATTAATTTTGGTTTACCAAAGGAAAATATGGTGGATTTTTGTTTTATTCATTTTAAAGAAAAATAATAGGAAAACAAAAAAAAAAAATCATTTGACATAAGTTTCTTATTTTTTGTCGTAGAATCCAAATTTGTATAAAAAGTACCTCTTCCCATTTAAAAATCTCGATTTCGGTCAATTTCGGCGATTTTTGGTCTTAAAAAACCCTTGTTCGGTTCTTCCTGGAAGTTGAAAATATCACCAATCGATAGAGCACACTCGATTTAGTTACTAACATTGTTTTAAAATTTTAATAGAACGGCTCCTTCTCCTCTTAAAAAACTGATACGCATGCTGTGGAACACCCGGTATACAGGGTGGTCGGATTTAGAGCAAAACGTTTTTAAACGATGATTCCTTGGAGTATTTTAGAAAAAAAATTGTTCTAGAAGAGGGGTCTATCTTTAAATTTACCTGGGCTACAGAGGGTTAAAGAAAATCGGATTAGAAAAATTTTGTCTAAAGAATATCAACCACAGCTCAGAAAAAATTGAAACTAGAGCAATATCTTCTTGATAGCTTTTTTTAGAATTAATACAACTAATCAACGGTATATGTTGAATGACTATCAGACTTACCGTTTTTGAATAATAACTGCATAAACTTAAAATTTTGCTTTTAAAAACTGAAAATTTTGTAAAAAACGTTGATTATCTCGAAAAAATTCGCTATTTTTTTTTTTTTTTTTTATTGTGTTGATCCCCTACAACTTTTTATAACTTTCATATCAGACTTGCCGTTTTTCAGGTAAAGTCATATAAAATTTCAGTAATATTTGGTTACCTTCTGCTATGTAAGAAATTTTCGAATATTTACTTATGATTGTCACTGGATTTATGGTGTTGGGCACCTGTTTTATAGTAGCTACCTAGTTTTAAGTTGTTTTATGATGCTCTATGTACATTTCTAATCGTTTAAACTTTTTGCTCTAAACCGGACCACCCTGTATAATATTCAGGTAACAAAAGCGGAAGTAGTAAAATATCCTGAACTACACCTTAGTTCGCGTCTTAACTAAAAATCGACTTTACACAAATCATTCCAAATCAAACCGAAAATCAGAGATATGAACTGGCTAATAGGGAGACAGTCTAAACTCAGCTTATACTTGAAAGGTTGAATTCACCAAGACTGTCTGAGGTATTAATAAACAACTACTACATTAGTTAAATCAATTTTTTTTATGTATTAAAAATAATTTCGGTTGCCTAAATTTGATTGCATAAAAATAATTTTTACATTATTTGGTAGACCTGTTCAAAGGGTTATTCATCTACATACATAGCTGTATATTATATTTATTTTTATATCATTTGTGTATATATATACTCCATTAAAATAAATCTCACATCTGACTACTATTCGGGTTAAATCGCATCATTATACGCTAGTCTATTTAGGATGTGTTAAAATAAAAAACAATACACAATAAAAAAAAAAAAAGTGTAATTTCTGTTTTTTGTTTTTTTTTTTTTTCTTTATTATATTACCATATCCGCAACATATATCTATCAAAATTTTGCTTTTTATTATATTTATTTTTATATAAATTTCATTTTTTATTATTACATTATTTCGTATTTTTTATTTTCTATATTGTATTTTATTTTTGTTATACCAATTCCTAGATCTCATAAAATGAAAAACAGAAGTAAAATCCAAAAACAAAAAAAAAAATGAGCTTAATGAAATAAGTGATGGCGAAATCCTTTGAACTACAACACTGGTGGATGTAAGTGGATTTTTCCAAATAGCACTTTCACATACATACACATATAAATTTGTTCCGGTTATCAAAGACTGAAAAAGAGAAATTCATGAACAAATCTTTTTTTTTTTTTGTGCTTTTGCTTTTGCTTTGTACATAAGTATTTAAAATGCCAAAATAAACCAGTTCAAAAACGAAGCATATCCTACTTGCAATGTGGGATATTATAAAAAAAAAAAAAAACAAAAATCATCACAGATAAACAAAACAAAAATGAAAAATTAAGAATTGTCATTGCTAACTATATAATATATAAGTGGTAGATCAAATGGTGGAGTTGGAATAATACCATTGTTTGGGTGTAAATATAATCATTTAAGTACTGGAGTTTTACAAAAAAAAAATTGGGTCTATGCAGATTACAACATCAATTTTAAATAAAAAAAAACTTTAATATCTATCGACTATGCTATTCTGAAAATTTTATTTCATCTGTTGTTGAATATGAAAATGATCAAAACCAATTCTAATTTTTCACACATGGCACAGTTATGATAGGTTTTGCTTATTCAACAGCTTTTAATGTTATGCTATTAATTTGTATAGCCAAACCCAATTTTAAACAACACATATATAATAAAACTACTTAAAAAAAAGTAGTTTTTGACCTGTTTCAGTTATTGTATAGTTCAGAAATAGTCTTTGAAAAAATGTCCTGTCGTCTTGGAAAATTGTAAACACTCATCGATCGATAATAGGAGGTTATAAGGCAGTCCGAGTTTCATATACAGTTATCCTGATTATATTCTACACATTACATTTAGCATGTTCAATAGTACTATTATGAATGTAATTCAAATCTGGGGTAATTTTTTTAATAAAGATTTGGATCTGATACGTACAAAACAAAGCAATAAAAAATTTATTTGGATACGATCAAAGAACACCAACCACTGAAATCCATAAGAAGCAAACCATATTATAATTTGCACTGTTAATAAAGCTGGTCACTCATATCTATATGATGACTAAAAATAGAATAAGCACAAACATAATACCCTCGTGGAATATGGATTTGTCATAATTTTTATATACAAGAGCAGCAGGAAATCTAAGAATAATATTATTTACTATCAGGTTCAACGAGTATAACACACTATATAAATGACACACCGAGCTGAAACAAATTGAGAGCTTATCTCAATTTAAAGATTAATTAAGACAATATTTAGTATATTTTTAGACTATACTTAAAAGCTAAAATTTGTGGCATGTTTAGGTTATTAATCTAGGTATTAATTTGTATTATAATTTTATTTTCTAGAACTTTTTTGCATTTTGGTTAGTGTAAGTGTAATTAATTAATGAGTAGTGTAATGATAAGTATTCATAAATATTTTTACTCTAGGCTTAGTACAGTATAGGTACATTCAGAGTTGTTGAAATATTCAATTTTTTGTTTTTTTTATTACTGATATTATTTTGCTGAAATTATTTTGTTGAATTATGATGGATTAGTCTTCTTTAGTATGGTTTTATATTGATTTCGATCAAAACTATTATTATTTTTTTTGTGCACTGATATTTAAAAAAACTATTGTATTTAAATACATATATACTCTGTACGAGCGATTGAGCTCAATTGAGAAAAGAATAAGATAAATAAATTAAATAAAAATATCATGGCTATAATCATTTCGGAGGTGGTTCTTGACTTGCTTTTTTTTCTCTGACAGCATTTACTCTACTTCTTACAAATTTTTAAACATTTGGTTGCAATATGGAACATTTTTTCCATATTTTCAATGCCAATTCACAATTAAATAAAATCAAAACCGTACATTATGACAATTTTGGTTTAAGTAATTCAAATACATTATAAATAAAATGACAAAATATGTATATCCAATTTTGAATGAATTTTATGTGATGCTATTAAAAATTTGATGACCCAATTATTTATTTTTTATTTGGTTAAAAAATGAAATGAAAATATTGTGGTGGTTCTATTTTGAACATACTTGCTTTATAATTATTAAATATTAATACACCAAATATCATACATGCAATAATATAAATTATATATGTATGTACATTATTTACAATATAGGAATTATTTCGGGATGCAAATTTGGTGATTTAATTGACTTGAGGAATGAAGAAATCTGTGAGAAATATCCTAATACAATTAATAAGCCAGTCGAGTCGATGAATCAAAAAGCCACAATTTTTGGTTTTCCAAAAGCAAAGAGAGTAGTCATTTTCATATCTTATTTACCTAGTACAACCTACACATATATTATAAATAAATAAATATAAATAAATAATACAACGATTGAGATCTTGCCTCCTATCACCGTAGCTGTTAGTAGGCTTATTGCAATTTATTGTCTCAGTTCTTAAATATGACTGATGTTTTAATGATTATACTTAGGATATTTTTCAGTATGCTATACTGAGTAGCTCCTATTGTTCGGACAACAACGACGAAGTCTACTACGTGTGAGTACATCGTATATTCAAAGAGTAAATATTCAATAGAAATTTTTTTTTACTTCACATATTCTGCAGAAGTTGATTTCGGTTATACCGATTTTCTAAAAATGCTTCTTTACTATGCCTTGGCTAGTTATTACACCCGCCATGATGCGAAACTGTTTCCTATTGAAACTTAGAAGAAATTTATTTATTGTCATGAGCATTTTTAGGTTCACGGTCACCAAGAGTGTTAGCCCAAAAATCTTTGCCCCAGCCAAATATTTTAAATGCAATTTGAATTTGTATAACCGAGGCTTGCTCCTGCGATACTCATATTATTGTGACTTTGCTTGTTTTCATAAATGCAAACCGGCAGTCAATCTGCATATTCTGATTTATGAACACACTTGTTAGATTTTCTGAACGCTGTTCATAAATCAATACTCAAAGTCAAAGTGGGTGTCAACTTGGCAGAATAAATTTTTGAAGTAGTTTTCTTTGTTATTTTGAGCATTTTAATTTTTGTTTTTTTATTTAAAAAAAATTGTTATTTTCAAAATGTTAGTATATTAATGAACAGAGACTTTGCAGAATTGTAAAGTAAATGTAGAATATAGGTAGAGTTTGTGTGCAAAGTACGTCAACTGGTTGCAAACTTGTTGTCACTTTGCAGCATTTATGAATACACCCTTTATTTGTTTTGCCAGTGTTTTAAGCCTCTCTATATACAAGGTGTTCCACAGCATGCGTATCAGCATGCATTTTTGTCGTAGAATCCGAATTTGCATAAAAAAAATGCCCCTTGTCTCCCCCATTTGATGAAAATTTCGGTTTCGGCCAATTTCTAATTTATATATAAATTGATGGCTAATATCTGAAAGAACGAAGATTTTACGTCTTCTTAACATTCGTTTCTTCTCGTACATAAATTTAATTGGATGAACTTATATAGGATTTAATGTAATGTGATGATGCTTGGACAACTGTGTATGTAGAAACTTAGAAAACCTTCATAAAAATTGACTTTAATTGGCCCTTCCGCTACTACCCATTTTTTTAGAATATACCATACTAAATACCCCATACCATACTAAAGCTCATTATATATGATCTTTTATTATTTGGAATATTTTTTAAAATTATTTTTTTTCAAACAGTAGTCAGATAAGGCTATCGAACGTGTATCATCTTTCTGAAGCATATTAAAGTTTTTTATTTAGTTTTATTTTATTTATTTATATTAACATTTATTGCTGCTTGGGCTATCGGCTTATATCTTAATTTTATAATTCTTAATAAAACACTGAAAAGTAAATAATTAAATACGTAAAATTTGAAAATGCTGACAAATCGTGATATTAGATGTCTTCCGGTCAGAAGTTATTACCATATTGAACTCTTGGATGCTTTAAGAGTTTCAAGAATTATCAGAAATTACTACATGGTTACTCAAACTTGATCAATTTCTTCCCAAATGTAGATTCAAATTTGTATCATTAAGTATCAATCAATTAAAAAAAACTACTCAACAATGCTAAAAATCAAGCTATTCAAGAACATCTCCGTAACTTAACACCAACAGAGACTACGGATTATTCATTGTAGAAAGCTACAAAAAAACTGAAACAGCCACAGCAGTTCAATCCACCAATACGAAGTAATAACCAACACTGGGCCCGTAGTAATTAAAAAAAGGCAAAGGCTTTCGCAGAGCACCTTAAGGAAGTATTTAACGTTTGTGCTTTCTGATGGAACCATTTCCATCCACTCCACTTCAAATGGATTTACCAATCAAGAATTTTACTATGGACGAAATAACCTCAATCATTAAAAATAATATCAAAACAAAAAAAGCCCCAGGTTATGATCTAATTACTGGTAAAATATTGAAAGAATTGATGTATATTATTAATGCTATTCTAAGATGTGGCTACTTCCCATCACAGTAGAAAATTGCTCAAAAAATACTTTATACCAAAACCAAGGCAAGCCAAATGAAGAAATTACATCCTACAGACCTACTACCGCACTAACGTACTTATCAAAACTATTTGAAAGACTATTCTTGTAAAGATTAAAAACGATTTTGGGTGAAAAAGCAAAATTGTTCCAGAGCATCCATTTGGGTTCAGAAACGAACATGCAACTATCGAGCAAATACATAGAATAGCAGATGTAATCAAGTTAAGCCTAGATGAAAAAAAGTACTGTTCAGCAATATTCCTAGATGTTAGTCAAGCATTTGATAAAGTCTGGCATGAGGGATTGCTGTACAAACTTAAAAAAATGTTACCACAGAATTTATTGCTGTGCTATATCTTATCGAAAGACACTTTTTGGTGAAGCATCTAGGTGCCTATACACCAACTAATGAAATTGTGTCAGGTTTACCACAGAGCAGCGTCTTAGGTCCTGTCTTATATCTCATTTACACTGGAAACTTACCAACAACTAGTGAAACAACCACCTCCACTTTCGCTGATGATACGGCCATATTGGTCTCACATATAGTAACCCAGTGCACGATTCAGAGATTCTGCAACACAGCATAAACAAAGTTCAGGAATGACTAAAAAAGTGGAGAATCAGGGTGAATGGAGCAAAATCAACATATATCACATTTACACTAAAGAGAAAAACTTGTCCAGTGGTTGTACTTAATAACGAAGTAGTACCTCAAAAAGAGGCTGTAAAGTATTTGGGCATGCACTTGGACAGAAGATTCACATGGAAAATCCATATTCATAACAAAAGAGAGCAACTGGGCTTGAAGCTAAGCAAATTGTATTGGATGATACTCGCCGTTGTCACTGGAAAACAAGCTGCTGATTTATAAAGCTGTCTTGAAACCGATATGGCCCTACGGAATCCAACTGTGGGGAGTAGCTTGAAGCTAAGCAAATTGTATTAGATGATTGGCCACAACTCGTCGTAGTCACTGGAAAGCAAGCTGCTGATTTATAAGGCTGTCTTGAAACCGATATGGACCTGCGGAATCCAACTGTGGGGAGTAGCCAGCAACTCAAATATTGCATTATTACAGCGTTTTCAGTCAAAGCTATTAAGATTGATAGTTGGCGCGCCTTGGTTTGTTAATAATTATGTCATACATTGTTATTTGCAGGTGAGAACCATTAAGGAGGAGATAAGAAATATAAGCGGGAAAGTACCAGATAATATTAGCTGCACATCCAAAACATACTGGCAAGCAACTTGTTGTCTGCAAGTGATGTAAGTCGCTATTCAGTAGACAATAGGAACAACCAAATGGGAGCCAAGAAATACAATGGAGTATAATGTTGGCATCATGGATGGTTGACCACTTGGTTATATTATTTACCTGCATAATAAATGTCATACAAACTATAGAATGTCTCATTGGGAAAAAAAAAACAAAAAAAATGTATCAATCAGTTAAATTTTTTTATTATGGATAGACATTAACTTATAATTTCTTCAGCTTCTTATAAAACTTTTAATATTTCGAATTCAAGGTAAATCATGGAAATTTTGAGAAGTGAACCTACTTTCTTAAAAAACAAATTTTTAACAAGTTCTTCAACTTAAAAATTCTATTTAGAAAATGTTAGAACGTTATATAAATATGCTTTGATGAATACACTGTAATTAAGTCACTTCAGACAGAACCCACATGTCTCATATTTATTTATTTATACTAATATTTAATTATTTATATAGAAAATATAAATTTATGAAATACTTACATAATGATAGCAAAGCATATAACAAAGTTATCTAAACGAAAAAAATATAAGGTAAGTATTTAAAAGGTTATATAAACCCAGTTTTAAAGTTTTTACTTAAATAATTTTCAATTGGATTCCTACAATCATTCTATAAATATAAACATCAAAGATACCCCAATAATAACAACAACAACAACAACATAAAAATATTTAGAAAACAACGATCTAATAAAATAAAGTTTTCCTCATTATTTTATAATTTGTTCAAACTCCTCATCATCAGTAAGTCCTTTCCAACTTTTTTTTTTTATATTTTTGTTGGGAGTTTTATTGTTTATATTGAAACAATAAAAAGGATAAAATAACTCTTCTTTTGCCAAATAAAAATAAAATTAAAATTACGTTCACTTAAAAATTTATATTTTGTTTGTTTTTAATAAAATTATTATTATAATTATTATTATTAATATAATATAGGAGATTAGGAGAGTCTTCTCGCCTGATATACCACATTCAAATTAATACATATACAACTTCACATTATTATTTTGATATTTTTGATTATCATAATGAATGAGACAGAAGCAATACAACAATACAAAACTTTGTAGGAATTATAGTTTTGATAATTTTACAAAATATTAAAAAAAAAAAATGTAGACAAAAATAAACAGTGGTGATAAAATTGACTCGGGAAGCAGGGTTGACACAGTCAAAATTTGGAATGTATCATTGGGTCAAAAGATATAGGTTAGGTACATAATATGAATAGAAAAAGAATATATCATTTCAAAAACTGGATGGAATAATACAAAAAATTGTAAATATAAATCTGTAAGATTCAACTACCCCAGAGAAATATTAAATATGATAAAAATAAAAAGAAGAGCTAAACGCAGATGGCAACAATCGCGTGATCCGGCAGACAAAACTCTGCTAAATAGGTTAACTCAGAATCTTAAAAGAAAAATTAAAGATCTTAAAATTGAAAAATTTGAAAAATATATAAAAAATTTATCAGCTAAAAGAGAAAATAACTACTCGTTGTGGAAAGCAACAAAGAGTACAAAAAGCTCGATCTCTCAAATCCCGCCAATCAGAATGAAAAATGATGAATGGGCGAGAGATAATACAAATTAAAGCTGAAACATTCGCAGATCATCAACAGACGAGACAGATTCGGAAAATAATAATTGGCAAGAAAATGTCATATCACCATTCTCACAGAGAGAAATAGTTGAACAAATTAAAAAACTGAGAGATAAAAAAGCTCCAGGTTTTGATCTAATTACATCAGAAGTCCTGAAAGAACTTCCGAAAAAAGTGATAACAATGCTAACACGCATTATAAACGCTGCTGCAATAATAAGGTATGTGCAGAATATGGGGAAAATAGAAAAGATAATTATGATACCAAAGCCAGGTAAGCCCATAAATGAGATCAAATCCTACAGACCAATATCACTACTACCAATAATATCAAAATTATTTGAAAAACTACTATTGATTCGAATGAGTCCGATCATAGAAAATAGTAATCTGATTCCAAATTATCAATTTGGCTTTAGATCTAAGCACTCGACAATCGATCAAATTCATAGAATAACAGACATAATAGAAAAAGCTTTAGAGGAAAAGAGAGTATGTTCTACCATATTTCTAGATGTAGCCCAAGCTTTTGATAAAGTATGGCATCGAGGCTTAATAAATAAACTAAACAATATGTTACCTAAACAATAAGTAGATATACTCTCATCATATCTAGAAAACAGACTATTCAGAATAAAACAAGACGAAGAGTATTCTACTATTAGACATATTAAAACGGGTGTGCCTCAAGGTAGTATCCTGGGTCCCATACTGTATTTGCTCTACACCAATGATTTACCACAAATGGAAAATATAACTGCAGCAACATTCACTGACGATACTGCGTTGATGGCAGTAGGATCAAATATTGACGAGGCTATAAATAAATTGCAAAGAGCAATCGACAAGCTATACCTCTGGACAAAGAAATGGAAAATTAAACTCAATGAGTTAAAATCAGTACATGTAAATTTTACAAATAAAAAATTAAAAAATCAACCATCGGTAAATCTGAATGGAGTAAATATACCCCAAGAAAACAACGCTAAATACCTAGGAATGGCATTAGGTGTTAAGCTTAGATGGAAAGAACACGTCAAAAAGAAAAAAATTGAGCTTGATAATAAATATAGAGAAATGTACTGGCTCTTAGGTCGAAATTCTAAATTACCTATACATAACAAGTTATTGTTATATAATCAGATAATCAAACCGATATGGTTGTATGGCATACAAATATGGGGATGTGCCAAACGAACACATGTACTTTGTATACAAAAATTCCAAAATAAAGTCTTGCGCAACATGGTAAATGCCCCTTAGTATGTTCGCAACAGTGACTTGCACAGAGATCTAAAAATTCCTTGCATAGAAAATGAAATAAAAAGATATGCAACAAAGCATATAGCTCGTCTGGAGGATCATGTTAACGTTGAGGCCACTGCTAGATAATCAAAATGATATCAGAAGGCTTGAAAGAACTAAGCCAATAGATTTAATACGATAGAATTTCGTAAATTTTTTCTTTAAGAAAATAACAATAGAAATAAATTAATGGTAAGTCCGTCGGACTAGTTTTAATGGGAGGGGTGTGGTTTAGTCAGTAAAAATCCACGGAAAAAAAAAAATTCAAAAACTATTTTTATTAAAATATATTATAGTACATTTACAGGGAACAAGTTTTTATTTAAACCAGACAATAATTGTGATTCAATTTGTTCATATTTGTTGAAGAACTGAAGAAGTTTCACTACAATTGGCAAATCCAAAAATATTGTTCCAAATTTCAAAAATATTTGATATAATTTTAATAGAAGTTTTTGCAACAATCTTCCTATTTTTTAATAAACCATCAGTATTATTGAAATTTCTCTGGCTGATCGTCGGCTGAGTGCCATTTTGATTCATACGACATTTAGTTGGAACGGAGAAAATCAAGTTTAAAGTTTTATAACTCCTACATCAGTAGAAATTCTTTAGTGATTCAACCACTTAGATTACGCCGACGATGTGTGTTTATTGTCACATACGAATGGAGGTTTGAACGATATGTGCCAAAAGCTGTATGACACTGAAAAAAGTGCTAGCCTAAAAGTCAATTCAGCTAAAACTAAAATCATGCGCACAACTCACACATCACAACATCCGATCCTCCATGAAGAAATGCGAATCGAAGAGGTGACTACGTTCAATTACTTGGGCAGCATCGTGTCATCAGATGGAGGCGCCGATTTGGATATTGAAACAGCCCGTACTGCTTTCGGGATGCTTTCAAAAATATGACAGGCAAGCAACCTATCTCTGTGCACAAAAATAAGAATATTCAACGCAAGTGTAAAATCTGTTCTCCTGTACGCTTGCGAAACATGGAAAGTTTCAGTAAATATCACCAGGAAACTCCAAGCGTACATCAATAGATATCTCCGGCGCATTCTAAACATTCGTTGGCCATAAACCTTTTCCAACAGAACGCTGTGGCAAAAAACGAAACAAACACAAATAGACGTGGAAATCCGACAGAGGAAATGACGTTGGATCGGGCATACTTTGAGGAAACCTGACAACAACATCGCGAAACAATGTTTCGAATGGAATCCTCAGGGTACACGTCGCGTCGGAACGCTGAGAAAAACGTTAAGAACAACTGTCTTAGCCGAAGCAAGTACCCAGCAAAGAACGTGGCCACAATTGAAGAGGTTAGCCGTAGATAGGAGCCGTTGGAAAGAATTTACTTCCGCCCAATGCCCCACGGATGGGGTTGCAGGACAATGATGATGATTCAAAACTAGCTATATGAAAATTCGTTTACAGTTAAATTTTCCCGAAAGTGGAACCACATTCCAACAAGTGTGTTGTTCCCATAATCAAATGATCAACTCACATATTATAATCTTCAAAGTAACAATAAGAAACAGCTTTATCCAAAATATCTGTAATAATGACCGAAGGGATATTTTCTTTTCTCCAATCTTCCAATAGTCCAAACTACGTATTTATGTATAACGGTTTTACAACCTGTGTTTGGCAATATTTTTTAATGATATTTCAATTCTGTATTTGAATTGAATTTATCCAGTTTCCTATCACTAATGCAATTGAGCCGAACTAAAACTATTTAAACCTATTATTTCAAATTAAATCTAACAAATCGGATAGCTCGGATAGTATAAAATGATTTTTATTAATAATTAATTAATTTAAATTTTAATTGTAAATAAATCAACAAAAACAAAATATGTATTAACAGTTTTAAGTGAATTTTATTATTAAAAAAATTAATAATAAAAAAAATCATCAAAGACAAAGGTTTGAAGACCGTTCAATAGTTGAATACCAATAGTTTTGAGAAATCTGCTTTAATAAATTTACAATTTAATTCTAATTTCTATTATTTTTCTAATATAATCTATTCATTGCCAAAAATATTGAAAATCTGGCAGCCTTTATAAATTTACATATGTATTTACATACATATTCATTATGTTAATCATGTAAAACAAAACAAAAAACAAAAAAATTGAGAAAAATAATAAAAATTTTCATTTGATAAATTGTCCTTGTTCTACTATTAGTATTATAAACAAGAATGAAAATAATTTTCATACTTATATCATTAACGTCATAACTATTAAGGATAAAAAAAAACAAAAACAAAAAAACAAGATAAAAACTTTTTTTGTTTTTATATTCGCAATGATACAAAATTTTAGATGTGTACATATGTGTGTGTATTTTGCAAATAAAATATAGTAGTTGATATTGAATGAACCGTGTAAATGGATATTGTTCGCAACATGTGTGTATGTATGTAAAAAAAATTAAAGGTGAAATTATAACAGAAAAAGGATACGACTGAATGAATTCTGGCATCATAAAAAAAAGGATAGCACAACACAATAATTTTTTTAATAGAATGATTTTATTTTTAATTTTTTTTTTTGTATATATTTTATTGTATTCTATTGTATTTGTATATTTATATGAAAAAGGATCTTCTTTATTATAACTTTAGTACCTATTGCAAATAATTATTATTATTTTTTTAAAAAGGACGATATTCAATAGGTCAATCCGATTCTATGAAGCGGTTATCTCAAAGGAAAATTAATCGGAACTGGTTTGAGTACGAATCCAAATTTCATGGGAAAGTGTTAACTATTAGCATTGAGTAAATATATTGTATATAGAGAGTCAAAGCTAGAACAAAAGTGTAAACCAATTTTTGCGATCAAGTTGTATACTTAGAATAATAAGAAAAACAAAAAATAAAAATAATAAGAAAAAATTCACCATTCAGAATTATGGTGACAAAATTTTTCTTAGCAAATTTTATACAGATAGTTACTTACTTAAATTTTTTTATTTTTGTTTTGTAGGTTTAAAAGTGATATATTTGTGTAGAAATGTATCATATCAATGCAGTAAATATATTATAACATACCAAAATATAGTATCCATATACATATAGTTTAGTTGTTATATGTATAGATATATATGTGCCTATCGCAACCTCCACTTTTTCATTCACTTCACTCTTTTTCCGTCCGGATGACAATTTCGGTATCGCAACATTCACTTTCCAAGTCAAAAAGTGAGTGTAAAGTGAATAAAGTGAAAAATTAATGTTGATATACATATGTATGTAGGTAAAAATAAATTTTAACTGTTTTTATTTATGTAATTTTTCTTTAAAAACTATTAAGCTACTAAGATCTTATTAATAATAGTTAAAATTACTATTATATTATATAATAATTTTAATATATTCTTTAACTATTTTTTTCCTGTTCTTAAAACATCACAAAAAATGTTCTTTCAAATTTCAACTTTTGTATGTTTATCACTTCAAAAAATGAGCCGGATGATTTTTTTTTCACTTTTTTACTTTTATTAGAGCAAAAGAGTTAGAAAATCTTTTAACACTCTTTCTTATGGCAAATATCAGAACTATGCCCCAGTAACCAAAAATTGTCACGACAAGTTTTTGTCAACATATTGTCAGAAAATTGTATGCACATTTTGTCGTCAAAATTATTATGGCAATTTGTCGACAAAATTTGTTAAAAAAATTTTGATTGTAAGCCCACTCACATTTTTTCGACAAAATGTTGACAAATATTAGTCATGACAATTTTTGGTCAACAATATGTGACAATTAGTTGACAGGGTTTGTAAGTTTTTTATTTATTTTTATATGTAATAGTATTACAATTCATCAGTCCTATTCAACACTTTTGAAAACCGGTATTGTTTTGACATTTGTATTTTGAAAAACACAACAAAATTTATTTAAAAATTTTAATGAATTTTGTAATTAAAAAACAGTTGAAATAGAACTTGTTTTTTAATTATTTTTATAGAATAAATTAGATAGAATAAAATATGTAATATATAAAAAACAAATTGCTTTTATTATCCAACCCTAAATTACTGAAAAAACTGTCCTGTCTGTAAAAAAAAAATTCTCCACAAATTAATGACAAATTATTCACAAATTGTCGACAAAATAAGCCACAAAATTATGACAAATTGTTGACAAATGTGTTGACAAAATTGTCAGCTAAATTGTGACAAATGGGGTCAACCCTACCGACCTTTTTTCAACAAAAATTGCCACAAAATTTTTTCGACAATTCACCAAAACTTGGCAACATATTGTCACCTTTTTGTGACATTTGGCTGCTCGGGTATACTTAATAATGTTAAAAACTAGCAATATTTATATTTAACATATTGGAATAAAAGAGTTGGAAAATTTATATTGACATCATTTCTTAGCATCAACATAAGAAAAAAAGAGGCAACTATTCAAAAGTAAGCAACATTTTTTAAATGTTGCTCAACATTGCTTCTTGTATAGTAAGTGAAACTTGCGATACCGATTTATTCCACAGACGGGTGAAAAATGAAGTGAAAAAAAACAAAGTGAATGTTGCTATAGGCACAATATAGTCACTATACCCAAACATGTAGTTATACAACTGGTCATAATTTTGTTTTTCTGTTTCTAGTAAAAATTTCGTTTTTATATTTTGGTTGAATTGAAGAATAAAAACTTTGAATATATAAAATAAATATGCTAATTTCTCAAAATTTACTGTCTTGATAAATCGACAACATTTTTAATGGAATATGAATTTTTTATAATGGTTATTATTTTATTGTTGTTATATACCTCGATTCTTGGTTACATATTTAATTTAATATGTATAAAAAAATTATCGATACATCGCAGATCAAATTTTTTTAATTTATATTATTTATATTAATAATATTATAAAAGCAGATAGTAACTAATAAAATAATATTAATAAATAGTACCTAGCATAATTTCGAAAATATTACTATTATTAAAATCAATCAATGAAAATAATTTTAAATTTACTTATTCATTTATTCAATTTATGCAATCTCATTACCAATTTATGCAATATTACATTTTGTCGCCATAATTCTGAATGGTGAATTTTTTCTTATTATTTTATTTTTTGTTTTTCTTATTCTTCAAAAAAGTACAACTTGATCGCAAAAATCGGTTTACACTTTTGTTCTAGCTTTGACTCTCTATATATTTACTCAATGCTATTAGCTAATGAAGGTCTAAACACAATGGCATATAGCAGTGTATTGATACGGAAAAAGAAAATTTTATATTTTAATTCACAAAATTTGCCATCTTAAAAATTATTACTTATATTTAAGACTGGCTTAGTAATAGTTTTTTTTTTTTTCAATTAATTTAAAAAGAGCTCTGATGTTTATGTCTAATTGACGAAAATGATTACAGTTTGTATTATTATGGTTTTTACGTCTTTTTATTATTTTTTTTTTTATTATCTTTAGTTCTTGAGAGTGTAGTGCCTATTTGACAGAGCTTGATAAATACTTAAAAATGGATTGCCCATGGATATAACTAATACAAATAAAAATTGTAATACATAGATTAAGAAAAAATTATTATAATAAATCTCTTCTTAATACAACACTCGAACAGAGTAGATCATTTAATTATTGTGTCCTCTACAAGAGTTTATGTGTTTGTCTGTTTGTGAATTTATTTTGAGTATAATTCTATTTTTTTTTATTTACAATCATTTAAAAAAAAATTTTTACTAAAATTTTTTACAAAATTATTCTTTACAAATTCTGTTACATTTCTCTTAAATGCATTAAAATTATTAACATTTTCGTCCGAGATGTTATAGGCAAAGTAAACCACAATTTAAAGAAATGGAGAAAACTCAATATAAAAACTCCAGATAATTAAAACATTGTGAACAGGAAACAAGTCAAGTACTTGCAAATTTTGGTAAGTTACAACCTGAATTTCACTAATCAAGTTGATAACGCAATTTCGAAAAGCATCAAAGCTCTAATAGCATCGAAAGGGTTGTTTTACAATAAAACAATCCAGCCCAGAGTAAAATTGATAGTCTATCAAACACTTATAAGGCCAGCGCTGGCATATGGAGTACCCATTTGGTATAATATAAGTGCTAGTAATATATGGAAAAAATTAGGAAAATGGAACGGAAATGCATTAGAGGAGTTTGTCTGGGGATAAATAGAACACCCCAATCAGACTTTAAAAAATATTATTCCAACAAGTTTATTCGATAATTTTTTTATTAATCTGATTCGTAGGCTTTTCGATAGATCAATGAGAAATACAGCAAATGGCTTAATATCACATGTATATTATCATAATGATGAATACATAAGAATTAGTCTACAGAAAGGTTTTATGTCCCCAAAGTCCTTTATTTATCTAGATAAGAATGGGTACAAGACCAAAACTATGTCCCAATATTATTTCATTATATTATGGAGCTACATGTAAAATTATCGATTTTGATCCTCAAAATTTAATTCAGGATCATTTAAAATTTGATATTAATGCATCCCGTTTGTATTCATAATTATATTATGTATTCATATATATATACTATTCATATTATTATCTACGGTAAGAAACAAGCAAAATTAACAAAATCAAAATTGCTGGAAATTTAAAAATACATGTAGGTACCTACTTTTCAGTATACTTTTCAATAGAAATCAATTTGAATTATTTTTAATTTTACAAAATTAATTTTTTTGTCCATAAAATTTGAAATCACAAATTTCATAAATCACATTGACCAAGTCCAAATAAAAATATTAATTCTTCAAATATCAATTCTTCAATTATTTCTAAAAAAAAAACTCGATACTTTGATTTGTAATATTATTTGTGGTCTATTGAAAGGACTTTAAATTCATGTATAGTTTGTTATACACACATTGTGTAATTTTTAATTTTATCACATAAGTAAAGTAGAAATGGAAGCAGCGAAATAAAGAAGTATAGTATATACTGTAGCATGCACATTCGCATATATACATTTTTGAGTACCTATACATACAACTTTTATATCGTTGACACTGTTGGCAGCATAATAACAAATAAATATGTTCATAGGTAGTAGGTATACAAATTTTTTTTATTTATGAGTAAAAAATACATTGGGTTCAACTTATAAGCAGTTAAAAATTGAGTAATATTATTTTGAGTGAACACGGAATTTTGATATTTGAAAAAGTGACTAGCAAATTTTGTTCTCTACGTGAATACTCTATTTATATGATTACTCTATGGTTTTAGTAAAATTTTACCAAAAATAAATAGTTAGTTAAGTTTAAAAATACATCAGTTAAGTTGTAACTTGGTATATATGTAAGAGTATAAGAAAAATATTAAAAATACAAATCAGAACGAAAATTAATAAAAAATTTATTTTAAAGTTAAGTTAGTTAAGTTAGGAAATAGCCATTGTTTTTGTAAATAAATTTTTTTTTTCGGTGTAATATTTGATGTTAGAAAATAAATAGAAAAAAAAACTATACATTTTCAAACCATTGTGCAGTATAGTTTTTTTTGGTTCACATAATAGTATTGAACCTCCTCCATATATAAGTATATAAGTTTTTTGCACAAATAATCAATGATTATAATGATGATAAATATTTTTTTCATTTTAAAAACAAACAAATAAACTGCTAACTTCAATCTTTAATTCACACTCATCCATTGCAAAATTTCCAACATTACACTAAATGGAAGTATTTTCTACTGCATTTAACAATAATTCTCATATCTTTATTTTGAAGTTTTTGTAATCTTTGAATTTGCTCATTTGGTGAAAAGACATAGGCAACAGAGTATAGGAATAAAAACGCGCAGTAGTAGGTTCGATTCATGATGAAGCAAAAAAAAAATGGTTTATGGGTTTTTCGACCTGGTTCAGTAGTACCCTTTGTCATTGGGACAAAATAAATGACAAAAAATAATTGAGAGTATAATCTTGGTAACCACTTAAATAAAATGGAGCTATTCTATTTAAAAAGGCTTAGTCCCTGACCTGATAATAGCAGTGGTTTTTTAAACTGAAAAAATTTTTACTGTTAAATTAATAAAATCGTTATTAAATTAATAAATATAAATTTAATCATATTCAAGCAACAAGTGTCGTGATAGCTGACTGGAATGGACCCTTAACTATTTCAGCTATATATTGCCCTCCTAAACACAATATCAACAAATCTCAATTTATTGATTATTTTAAAACTCTGGGAAATAGATTTATTGCCGGTGGAGATTATAATTCGATAAGATTATAAACGTACGTTCTGGGGCTCTAGGCTGATCACTCAAAAAGGAAGGCAGCTACTACTAGCCATGCAAGAATTCAACTTGAATTATCTGTCTACTGGACAACCTACATACTGGCCTTCTGATCTTAATAAGACACCGGATCTTTTGGATTTTTACGTCTCGAAAGGTATCTCACCAAAACTATTTACTGTGAAATCAAGCCTCGAGCTGTCTTCAGATCATACGCCTATCATTATCTCTGCCTCATCCAAAGTAGTGATAACTCAAAATGAACAACGGTTACATACAAGGAAAACAAACTGGGATAATTATAGAAAGGAAATTGAAATGAAAACTTCTCTAAATATAGGACTGAAAAACCCCCAAGATATCAATGAAGCTATAAAAAACCTAAATATAACCATGATTGAAGCAGCAATGTCATCAACTCCGACGCAAGGTAACATCCGAAAATATGTTATTTCTCCACCTGAAATAAAATCCAAAATCATGGAAAAAAGAAACCTTAGGAAATATTGGCAACAAACTAGATCCCCTGAAATCAAAGCCAGGTTAAACCGTGCAATCAAAGAACTTAAATTTTTGTTAAATAAAAGCAGAGAAAGTTCGTTGAAGAATTACCTTGAAAGACTAACATATACCGATCTTAATGACTACTCACTGTGGAAAGCAACAAGAAAACTGAAACGGCCACAACAAATTTTACCTCCACTAAGGAAATCAAATGGTAATTGGGCCAGAAGCGATGGTGAGAAAGCAGAGCTTTTTGCATCACATTTACAAAAAGTGTTTGTACCGTATCCACCAGTAATTTCAACCGACGAAAACAACAAGATTGAAAACTACCTTGAAATGCCTTATCAAATGGATTTACCGATAAAGAAAGTCCGGATAAAGAAAGTACAGGAAATTATAAAAAACTCTGTGTCAGACAAGAAGGCTCCTGGGTATGATGGTATCACAGGCAAAATGGTAAAGGAACTTCCGTATTGCAGTATAAAATTCTTAACCCACATTTTTAATGCTATATTAAGAACTACCTACTTCCCAGATATCTGGAAAACTGCTCATATCATAATATTAGCTAAACCGGGGAAAGAGCCAAATGAGACTAGTTCATATAGACCAATAAGTCTTCTGCCAGTAATATCAAAATTAATCGAAAAACTAATAGCCAAAAGATTGATTAAAATAAATAATGAACGAGATATCGTACCAGCTCATCAGTTTGGCTTTCGTCACAATCACGGAACAATTGAGCAAATACATAGAGTAGTGAACCATATAAATAATTCACTTGACAATAAAAAATACTGTTCTGCAGCTTTTCTGGACATTTCGCAAGCCTTCGACAAAGTTTGGCACAAATATCTCCTTTACAAGCTTAAAAAACTACTTCCTCACCACTACCAGCAACTTTTGTCAACTTATTTATCAAATAGGAGGTTCTTCGTTAAATACAACGGGGAACAATCGTCACTAAAAGAAATTAAATCTGGGGTTCCTCAGGACAGTGTCCTTGGCCCACTACTTTACCTGATATTTACAGCAGACCTCCCAACATCGCCGAGGGTACTCACTGCTACCTTTGCTGACGACACAGCGGTCTTAGTGTCTCATACTAATCCGAGATTAGCTTCAGAAGTTCTTCAGAACTACTTATTGGATATACAAAACTGGCTGAAAAAGTGGAGAATAAAGGCCAACGAATCGAAATCCCTTCATATCACCTTTACTAATCGCAAGGGAAATTGCCCCGCTGTTCACCTTAACGACATGGAATTGACTCACCAAGACTCGGTTAAGTACTTAGGTATGCACTTGGATAGACGCCTCACTTGGAAAAGTCACATCATCAGCAAAAATAAACAACTACGATTAAAATTCAACCAATTAATTTGGCTAATAGGTCGTTTCTCCAATTTATCCCTAGAATGTAAAAATGCAGTGTACAAAGCTATCATCAGGCCAATCTGGAGCTACGGGTTGGAACTATGGGGAACAATAATAGAACGCTTCCAGTCCAAAGTATTAAGGTCTATAGTTAACGCGCCTTGGTATGTCCGAAATGACACAATTAGATCAGATTTAAATATCCCATCTGTTAAGAAATTCATTAAAAAGAAAGCTGAAAAATACTATGTTCGACTGGAAAACCATCCAAATTTACTTGCTCCTCAACTCATCAATAATGAACGAACAAGCGAGCGCAGATTAAGACGCTTCAGACCGCTGGATTTATCTACTAGATTCACTTTACCTGAGACTCCATAAATATAAATTTGAATATTAAGTCAAGAATCAATGGATTTTTGACTTAGATTACATGTCAGTTACATCACGTCAATTTTAATTCCAACATTATACTCAATATCTTTTATATTTTATGTAGATAGTTGTATAGAATAAAGACAAAAAAAAAAAAAATTAAATTAACAAAAATGTTATTAAAATACGTACAATAACAAAACGTTATTAAATTAATCACCAGTGTTGTTAAATTAATAACAATTCAGAGAAAAAAGAGAGAGCATAAATGATTAAGAATTTAACAACTTGAGTTTTTAAAATAATAGTAGAAATTGTTAATATAACAAAAAGCATTATCTCTTTAATAACTAAGACTGTGAATTTAATAAACATTACTGTAAATATAATAATAAAATTGTTATTTTAACAGGCAAAGGTTTTTAATTTAACAGCAGAAGTTGTCAATTTAACAAGAAGGATTATCTATTTAATAGCTAAATTTGTGGATTTAACAAACATTATTGAAAATATAATAATGAATCTGTTGGTTTAGAAACATGAGCTGTGACAATATTCAACATGTGATAGCAATGACAATATTCTGCTATTAACTTTACAAACCGCATTATTATTTTTACAATACAAGTTGTTATTTTAAAAACAAGTTGTCCTAACAAAAACACAATATCCATTCAACTCTGATTCAGAAACGGATCTATTCCTTTAGGGCCCTATTACACATCAATCATTCGTCAATCTTTCATCCATATATTGTCAATATATTGACCGTTGATTGATGAGAAATGATTGATGGCGGTTCTATTCTCATCAATCATTCGTCAATCATGCAAACAAAATTCTCATCAATCATGTCATCAATCATTTTTGACAAGTTCAGCTGAGGCAAAAAAAAATTGCTTTTTGGGGAATGTTCAGATAAGGTTATAATATTAATTTGTGATGTAATTCAAAAATAATAATTTTTATATTAATTTTAATAATTATAGCAATTATTGTAAAACAACGATTGATATATTATTGAAATGTGCAAAAAAATAATTTGTTGTTTTTTATACCCTTTACTTTACTTTAAAAATTCAATTTAAATTGAAGTTAAAAACATTCCCCTAAAAATTATATTTTTAATATTCATATATGTTTCGAAATTATCAATATATTCAGAACACTGCCACACGTTGGATAAATGCAAAATGTCAAAATATGGGTAAAAAGATTGATGAATGAATGATTAATGTGCCATCGGTCATCATTCTTTTCATCCATATATTGACAATATATGGATGAATGATTGATGAAAAGAATGATGTGTAATAGGCACCTTACATCAACAAAGAAAATTGAATAATAATTATTAAATTTACAGTTTTTTATAACAGTTTTTTTTTTTTGGAATGTCTTAAATGAAACATAATGCATTATATTTAATTCAAAATGACTTTTTTTTTATTTGCTAATAATTTTTATATACATAAAGCACTTCATCTCAAACACATTTTTTTATGGTCATCTACAGTTCCTGTTACAAGTAGTAACGGTTGAATTGGCAGATTTTCTTTAATTCGTTTCTCTAACACTTTTTTCAGCTTCGTTTCTCTAACAATTTTTACAAAAGAATTTTGTGAATCGCAAATCGAAATTTTAGTTTGTATAGTTTTACATTTTAGTAAAAAATGTATAGTTTTTCCTTATTTGCCACAATAAGAATAATTCTTGCTGTTGGTACCAGAAGATTGATTTTAATAGATTAGACCTATTATTATATTTATATAAATTATATTTTTTATGTGTTTACAATATTGAAATCATCTTACTTTGTTAAACACTTTGCAAATTTTTAATTTATATTCATAAAATAAAACTTACTATATGTTACTTTATCAGCTGCAACAAAATCAATCATGGATTTACTTTATATTGATGAATGATGATTATAAATCAATTAATCTAAAACAAAAAAATTTCGTTTAGTTAATTTCTCAGCGTATAATTAATGTAATAAAAAAAATACTTTGAACTTATTAAGTTTAACTCGGTTTGCCATTGAAATACAAACTATTATTTTTTCTTCTACATAATATACATGTGATTCTAATAACTATTTCTCAAAAAAAGTAAACACAATATAATTTAAATATTAATCATTAATCACTATTTCACCTAATTAATATAAAATAAAACTTACCTCTAGAAATTTTCTTAAATTTATTCCAATTAGCTATATGTTCATTCAATAATTACTTATTATGAAATTTATATATTAAATTAGTATTTTTTATTCAATATTTATTTATTCTTTTTTACACATTTTTATTCACTTTTAAATTGTCTTTAGCAAAACGTTCTTTTTATCCTGCGAATAATTTTGAACTGAATAAGAATTTATAAATTTGAAAACATTTTTTCTCATTTTAATTAAGAAATGTTTGTTAAATTAAAGGTAAAAGTTATTAAAAACACAACTTATTATTATTTTTAATAACAAGTCTTGTTTTTTTAATAATTTCGATTGTCAAAATACAATTTGTTATTATTTTAATGATTTTAATTATTGAATTAATAACAATTGTTTTCTTTTTAATTACAAATTTTAGCAATTTCTGTTATTATATTAACAACGATTCTGTAACAACAAAAATTGTTAAATTCACAATTATGTTATAATTTTAATAATCAAAACTGTTATTTGAACAATTGTTATTAATAATATTGTAGGTACAATTTTTATTGTTTTTTTGTGTTAAAAAATCATTTTTGTTATCATTTTAATAAAAAATACTCTTAATTTAACAAATATTGTTATTGACATTTTTTACAACCGATTTATTGAAAAAACAGTAAAACTTTTTTCAGTGTACATTTAATAAGTTAATAAGCCAGTAATTTGATAAATAAATGCTCGAAGAACATTGTAGATATTGCAGTACCGTACTTAATTAAGCACGAAAAGGTGATTCTACCTAAGTTACTGTCAAGAACATAAAAAAAAAATTATAATACCTAAACGAGTTAAAAACCGAAACTATCAGTCAAAAAAAATGTCTTAAAAACCGAACGAGTTAATCGAAATTCATAACATTAACCAATATTTTTTCTGAATACTATGATGAGCATTTAGAATAATTTTTTTTTTTATATTAGGCCAAAAAAAATGGGATAAGCATCCTAACTAACTAAGTAAAGTCCAGATATGAATATTTTAGAATAATAATACGAGTTCTAATATAGGTACTGTCCAATTTTAATATACTGTCTTTGAACAGTATATGTATTATATGTATATGGATATTTATATGTATTTTGATTTTAATTTCTATAATAACTTTGGGACTTTAATACTTTTAAATTTGTTTATTCTCGCATTTAAAATTACAAACAAAATTTTTTTAATTATTAAAATATATTCTCCTCTTAATTACCATTTTTTTAAATTAAGGTTGCATTTTAAAATTTACTTAAAAATTTTCATTTTACCCAATGGTATCAAAACTAAAAGTTAAAAAAAATTTTTAAGTGACAAATTTATGAGTTAAAACTTTTGTTTGGATTAAATATCCATAAAGTTGAATATTCAAAATCCGAAACAAAAAATTTAAAAAAAAAAATTCACTTAAATTGCTCTAATTGTTGAATTAGCCTTACCACTTATTAAATTGTTGGTTAAGCCATTCATGAAATAAATCAAAATAAAACAAAAATTATTTAAAAATAACTGAAATTTATTTCAAAGTTTTTAATTATTATTTAGTTTTGTTACTTTGAAATAAATTCATTGTAATTAGTTAATGTGTATAAAAGTTAGTCACTTTTAAATAATTTCTATTCATCGTCATCTGGCTATCTGTTAGTTAGTGTCAGAATTAGTCTTAACCTGGTTTACAACTTGCCTATATTCTGCTCTATCTTGTGCAGATATCCTCCATCCGTTAACTCCAAGCTTTAAGCAGTTTTTCTCAATTTCGTCTAGCAATCTTGATCTTGGTCTATTTCTTACTTTTATATTGTACTGGACGGCATCTAATAATCTTTTTGGCATCCTTTGATCATTTTTTCTCATTTCTGCCCATTTAAGTCTTTGTCCCTTAATAAATAATTAAACTAGTGCCTTTCTCTAGCTCTCGTTTGATATCTTTTATATCTTTTGAATACTTTTAATTTATTTTTGTCATTAAAAATAATTGTCATTGTCCGGGCTTCGCTGCTACAGGTGAAAACCGGTTGTATTATGATCTTAAACATTCTTAGTTTAATTGTCCTGCTTAAAAAATTTTAATTTATAAAGTGCGTAAAAACAGAAATATTTATTTTCATTTGTCAAAAGATGTGGCTGCAATTGCAAAATCGCCAACACACGCTCTTATTATGGATAGATGGTCTTATAAGCAGATTTCAACATAAAATTGAAAATTGTCTGACTTCTGATTTTATTTCGTCAGTTATTTTACTATTACTACCATATTATATAAATATCTACTACTATAGATTTGTGTATGCTACAATTTGCTTTTTACATTTAACTTACATTTTATTTGTTTGTATGTTAGCATAATTAAATGTGTCAATTTTCATGCACACAATTCACATGTTATGAAAGATAATTCTACCATAATATTTTTTTATTAATTGATATTTCTCCATACTATGATGCCCTCAGTAGAGATATTTGGTTGATAGTAGATCTATTTGATCTAAATCCAATTTGATATTCTGCTAGAATATTTTCGGTTATACATCTTAGTCTCAGTCTTCCCAGACGTCATTATTTATAATATTGTATTGAAAAGTGTCTGATACGCCGTAATATGTCTTGTTGGGGCATTTAAGTTGATTGCCCTTTTGTGGATGAGAACAATGATGCCACTTTCCCATTTGCTTAGCAGAGTTTCTTATACCATACTGTACATATTAATATAAGCAATGTATTTCAACATACAACGAAATGTGTTTTATAAACTATCGTTATTTGATATAAAATTGAATTCGATACTTTAAAAATTTAAGTTTAGTTATGTATATTTTATAACTTGTATTATTCTCAATTTCACAGACTTTAAAATAAAAAAATTTTGACTATATTGAGATCAATTTTGTTAAGGAAACTTCGATTGTCATTTGAAAATCATGGGAAATCACGGGAAATGTGTCTAAAATGCTTAAACAGATTACAACCCCAAATCGCTAAAAACTTACTGTACATAAAAATGACTGTACAATGTACATTAATTTCAATAAAAATACTTCTAGGTATTTCTATTTAATATCCAAAAAAAATAATTTATTAAAAAAAATTTTATACAAATAATTACTAAACAAAAAAATACGGAAGTTTTAAAAATGAATTAATGTGTTTACAATGTACAAATTGGATATACGATAAAAAAAATTAAAAAAAAAAAACGAATAATATTTGACAGGTGAAACTACAGCCACACAATTTTAAACGATTAAAATTTTAGTACAATAAATTAGTACTAAAATATTAAACAATACCATTGAACGAACCCATAAAGGAAGTAAATTATATTACTTATGCCATAAAGACTAGCTTAGTTCATTGATTCAGAACATTTTGTTCCGAACAATTTTGTTAAAAGAGAATTCTTATGATTGAGATTCATTGCTTCAGAACATTGTGTTCCGAACAAAAAAAATTTAAACAGCAGACATTAACATTTGAATTTGATTTGAATTAATTTTAAAATTTTTGTTTATTTCAGTCTCAATATATCAAATCATTGTTATTCAAATAAATAAAATTATTAAATAATAAATAAAATAATATTGTTAATATACAATAATTTTTAATATAAAATAATTGTTAATATATAAAATAAATACAAAATTGTGTAGAAGTGTTATAAATATTTTGTTATAAAGTTTTTCAATATTTTTAAGAATTGTTTGTTTGTTTTTTGTTTATGCTTTGTAAATTGTAGTGTGAGAAATGTCAAAAAAATTAAAAATGACAGCAAAAAAAAAATTGTTCCGAACACAAAGTTAAAGTTAAATCAACTTTTGTTTGGGGAGAGAAAAAATAAGTTCCGAAAATTTTTGAAAATTGAAAAAATTCAAATTTTCATACAAAAAATATGCGCGCGCATGGGTTCGGAACATACGTTCTGAATCAGTGAATTAGGCTTTACCCTTTCATTTAATTTTTCATGGATTATAAATTCAAGACTAAATGCCGTTAAAAAATCCATTGTTATTTGAAATTTCAGAAAAGTCATATTGATAAGAATTGTTACGAAAATTCAAAGTTTATAACTTAACTTTTAACATTCCTACATAAGTGTCAAACACATGATTTTCTTATAAATGTTTTTCATTTCATATCATTTAGTTTTCAAGCCAATATTAACATTAGTCTTACATTATGAATTATGTTTCAATTCTAATTATATTGTGCTGAAAACAACAATAAAGTATAACTGAAAATAGTCGAATATTTTCCTTTTAATTTTACTGATATGCTTATCATACAGATACGCGTATTTCGTCTACTATTTGCAGACTTCTTCAGTGTTTTGTACTGGACTAAAAAAAGCAATAAAGTATTAAAAGTAACGATGAAAAACGAAAACATATCTAATGTAAATGTACTAAATAAATAGTCGTTAAATATTTTACAGCTGGCAACGTCACCATCAATATTCACAATTCACATTCACAATTATTAGTTTTTTGACAAACGACGTACTTAAATTTTGAAGTTTTATTATTATTTTGTTGTTGTTCTTGGTGAAAGTTAAATTAATTTTTTGTTATTCTCATATTTATTTACTCATTTTATATTAGTAAATTTACTATATAAAAGTGAATTTTTGATTTTATTAACACTTAAAAAGCCCAGTTAATATCAGTATTAAAAAATTATAGAATTAAAATAATGGTAAATATTCTTTAAAAATAATTATTGGTAAAAATAAAATTTAAAATTATTAAATTTTCATTTTTAGGCAAGATATTTTAAAGAGCAAGATATTGATGGTAAGGAATTTGATAAGATAACAATAAAACTTGATTAATGTTTTAAAAGTTAATTACGAATGAAAAAAAATAATAACTACGATCTTTGATATATGTGTAATGTATATTGTTTTTATAAAGTACCCATAATTTAAGTTGCAAAGAAAAAAAAAATCTATGTTTGTATGTTAATGACCTCAATATTGTTTCGCATGAATAATTTTCTTTAAACAAAATTTCTATAAACTTTAATAATTATTTTTGTTATGTACATATTATACTAAATACAAGACTAACACAAATTAATTTAATAAATAAGTTAATTAGTGTTAGTCTTGTTAAATATGTAATTTTGAACTGATTTTTGCTTCTATATTCCTTTAAGAATATAATCAAAGCATAAAAATAATTTATTGAATATTAAACATTTTTTAATTTTATAGAATTCCGTGAATGCTTCTATTTGTTTGCACGTTCTGGGCAAATTACATCTTTAGATGAATTGACTGTTATAATGAGATCCTTAGGATTATCACCAACAATACAAGAATTGACACACTATTTAAAAGCAAAAAATGGTAAAATGAGTTTTGCGGATTTTTTAGAAATAATGCATCAACATTCCAAAGTTGAGAATTTACCTGGAGAAATAATAGCAGCTTTTAAAGCAGCTGATACAGATAATCGAGGTACGATTTCAGCAAGACAATTACGTCATTTATTACAAAAATGGGGAGAAGGATTATCTGTCAGAGAAGTGAGAATATTTGTTTTTTAATTTGTATTTAAAAATTAATTTATTATTTGATATTTCCCTTAGATTGATAATATATTCAGAGAAGCTAATGTTAGTAACAATGGTACAATACGTTATGCTGACTTTGTTAAAATAGCTTGCGCCCCAGTTCCAGATTATTACTAAAACTCAAGAGCATACACATTATATATTTTCATTGAACCAATGTATTTAACCATTCTTCCAGTAATAAATAAAAGTGCACTTATTTTTGATAATATTATGTATAACTATGTTTTAAAACAAATTTTTTATTCCTTTTAATAAATTATATACAATAAATTAATTTGTGGTATTTCATTTATTATCCAATTTAACACATTCTAATTTTGCTGTCTAATGCTCTGCTGTCTGCAAGTTAATCAATTTAAAAGTTCGTTGATTATGAAATTTTAGCCATCTTTAAACTAATCACTTCTACTTTTCAAAGTAAAAACAACATCAAATATAGATTAATTTTTAATTTTTCAAAATCCAACTTTCTTATTTTCAATTATACATAGGTACATATCTACATATAATTTAGATTTTAAGTGCACTAATTATAAAAAGGTGAAATGTGTCATCATAAGTGAAATTAGCAAACATTTTTATGGTTTCTAATTTTGCAAAAGTGAAACTATAGTAATGAACCTGTAAACTGCTCTTTGAAAAATAAAACAAGAATAATTGTTGCTACATAAAAAAAAAAATATTTTATTAACAGAATAAATTTGTTAAAAATGGACGGAAATAAAAAAGTAAGATTCTTAATCGCATTTTTGCTTTTAGCGTAATTTGCACTTGTAAAACAAAATTAAAAAATACAATCATAAAAAAAAAAAATGTAAACACTTTTTTGTTTTCAAAATGCAATTATAGAAGCCAAAATTCAGCTACATTAATTTATGTATATATGAACCTACATCTAATTTACTTACTAAATATATATATAAGAAAATTGAGAAGAAAACACAATTTTTTTATTTTGATTTTGTGAACATTTTCGTGTGTTAAAACATTTTCGTATTCAAGAAATAAAAAATATTTTATATTTCTTTAATATATCCAATTAACAGGGACCCATTGATGGTCATGGCTTAATTGATCTAATGCTTCAACAACTTTTCTGAACGTTTCGTCAAAATCTTCGTTTATCAGAACCATATCAAAATATTTTTCATATTTACGTTGCAAAAATGAACTTTCTTCTACTGTTGAAATTAAATCATCATCTTCATATAAGGAAGCCAGAGATTCTAGAGTTCTTGCACGACGTGAACTATAACGAATTGAACTTTGACGATCAAATGTAAGATTTCGTTGTGAACCTGATGTAGCACGACGTTCTGCATAAATTTGTTTTAATTGTTCCATGCCAGGAGCAGCAACAAAAATAACAAATGGCATTAGCTCAGTACTATTGTGAAGCATTTTTAGTGAATTTGGAGCACAATCTAAAATGCACATTTTTCCACTTTTTATTACATCTTTAATTGAATTAATATGTGTTCCGTATAAATTTCCATTGTGTTCACCATATTCTAAAAATTTATTATTTTTAATTTCTTCTTCCATATCTTCACGATCTGTAAACCAATAAGATTTTCCATCTTCTTCGAGTGTTCGTTTTGGTCTGGTCGTATGAGGGATTACAGCAGCAAATTTATCCGGATCACTATTAATCAAACGATTTTTTAAAGTTCGTCTACCGACACCAGTTACTCCAATCAATACCAGTGTCTTTCTACGAAATGGTGGCATTCGAGTAACTTCTTCGTACAACATTAGATCAGCTTTATCAAATTCACAATTGGCAATTGATTTATACATTGTTTTACGTTTTCTTTTTGATATTCTTGTACCACATATACCAATTTTATGAACAAAATCTGCTTCTGGTGGCACAAAAGCTTTACGTCTTTCTTCTAATTCTTGGGACGGAATCAAACCAGTTTTATCCGAATTGGTAGTCAAATTTTTAGCTTGCCACCAATTTGGATCTTTAACATCAATTATTTGTAAAATATCACCTTGATTAAATGCCAGACCCAATTCAGGGCATGGAATCAATGAATCATCTAGTGGATTATAAGAGAATAATGCTCGCATATAACATGTTAATTTTTTTTCCAATTTCTCAGTTCCATTCGATACTGCTATTATTCGACCAGATTTCATTTCTTCTTCAACATTGGGTCCTACCTTAAATGTTAAGTGTTCTTTTGATTTGCTAACTTCGATTTGTAATTCTTCGGCAGTATGAACAGGTACTCCATTTACTTCAAGTATTACATCACCAGGATGTAACAAACTTTGTTTTTCAATAACACCTCCAGCCACAATACGAGCTACTGCAACTTGCTTATATTCATCAACTTCAACCGTAAATCCTAAAGGTTGATTTGGACTCCGACGAATCCCAACCATTTTAATTGTTTCGATTGGCATATTTCCGTTTAAAACTTCAACTGGAATCAAATGACCTTCAAATTGATTTTTTTTTATATTGTCACCAATATTATCGTGCAAATCAATTAAGTTCTGAAAATGAGGATTTTGTAATATATTTGCTAATTCTTGAGCGTCAGGATTTTTGGTATTTGAACACTTATCAATTAATGTTTGAACTTCTTCTTTGTTATCTAATTTGATAGGTTTCTTATTTTTCAATTTTGTTTCAACAATCTTATTTTCAGATGGCAAATTCTCGTAATTGATTTTTTTCAATGGCGTTGTAACACTTTTTAATAACTCTGATAAATATAATTTATTTGTATCGTTGTCGTCTGGGTAAATATATGAGGAATTTTCTGTTGCTTGGGTTGTCGATTCTTGATTTACTTGATTGGTGCTCAATAAAAGTTCCACTTTGTCTTGCTGTGATTCCTTCTTGGTCAAACGTACCATAATTATTTAGAGTTTAATTAAAAATATGTTTTTTTATTTTTAAATTTTAGATATTTACTTGCAATTCTTTGTTCCAATTATCCAAAAATAAACAAAATTAAGGGCAACACCCAACAACGCCCTAAAATAAACACAGTAATGACGTTTTGAATTTTTTTTAATTTATTTTAACTTCATGAACACCAATTTGAAACGAAGGAAACTTTCTCTATTATTTAGTTTGAATATTTGGCACGGGTATCGCTATTATTTTTTTTTTAGAACTAATTTTTCGTTTTGGAATTTTTTTTAAATAAAATAAATGAATTAGGTATGGTTCTTAGAATTAAACTTTATCAAATTAAATCATAATAAATGTTGAATACAAATATATTGCATTCTAAATGTTGTAAAATATGGAAAACGGTAAAAAAAAATATTGTTAACGCGTAATGTTTTGTGAACAAAATTTTTGACACCAGAGTGCTCTCAGAGTCTCTCACTCAATACAACGACTACATAACCAAGAAACCCAACCTAAAAATACAAAAATAATGATGAGTCATTCATTGCAATGATGCGCATCGCAGTATCAGTACAGTGCTCTCAGCCATATACACTACATAATATATGGATCTTTATGTATATAAATATGTAGTTGCAGAATTGCATGGATTTGTTTTACATAACTGCATTACGGTAAGGTTAGGTTAATTGCATAAACGAAGATCGTAAACTGATTCATAAGAAACGTTTAAAAAACGAAAAAAAGATTCAATTCAAATTTCAAATTGTTATGGAGAGAAAAAGTTGTTATTAGAACGTCAATTATCAAAATAACATTTTTAATTATGCAATATATTACATAATGTGTAGCATTTTTATATTATTTTATTAATTTATTATTATTTTATAAATTATTTACTCAATGAGGATATGAGATATGACTATGATTATACTAATGTACATATTTAGGTTTTTTGAATTTTACCAGTTTGACTTGAATAAATCATCACAAATAAAATTTAAAATTTTTCAATAAAGTAAACGAAAACAAACATGTTTAGTTTTAATATCATACAAAAATTGATATTTTTTTGAAAAATATTATTTTTGACAAATAAAAAAATTAGAAATAAATATTATTTACGATATACAATTACGTTATGTCAAAAACGAATTTTCTAACGAGAATTTTTTATTGTAGTTGTAGTCTTGTAGCATTAACAACCTTATGCTTGGTCTTGTAGTAGGTTAGGTATGTACAATGGGATAGTATGATATATTTTTGAAAATTTGAAAAAACGGACATAAAATTTTTTTTTTAAAAATAAAACAAATTTAACGAATAATTTATTATTATAATTATTTATTAATAAAAAGTTATTTCTTTTTTTTTTATATATATATAATGATGTTTTTTTTTTTTTTTAGATATATAATTTTTTTCAATAAATTTAATTAATTTACTACTTAAAAAAAAAAAACAAAAATAAAATAATAATTATTAAAGTTTTTCAACAAACTTTGTATCAATTCTTTGCATTAATTTAGTAAATATGTATTTTCTGGTAATAAATTTTGATTAAAATAAATTTACATATATGTATTAAAAAAATTTACGAATTTTTAATTAAAGAAAATGTCCAATGTTAATAATGTAATTGCTTTCAAAAAATGTTCATTAAATTATATATATATATATATATATATATATATTATAGTCATATCGACATTATTTAATTGATTTACATATATTTAGGTATACGAATTTTTGTTTTATAATTGATTCAATTTTAATTCTATTGACAATTGTTATTACCTTATTTTCGGATCATTAATTATGATCGTATTTAAAGTCTATTAAATCTTTGCTATAAATATCTACAATTTATTAATACTTTTTTGTTATCGTTCAGATTAATTATTTCGATTTGGTTTTTAATAATTTTCAAAATATAAGTAATAAATATAATATTTAATTTTTCTGTTGGTTGAACTCATTACATGTGACTTGTATAAAATATATGGGCATACTATATAATATACTATTAATCTATTTGCTTTAATAAAATAATTTGGATAATATGAATAAAATTCTATTTTTAATAATGTTTCATTATTTTTTTTAAATATGAATAAATATTTCTTGATAACATAAATTCAGCCTATACAAAAAACAATTGATTTAAAAAAAAAGTTTAATTCTTAAATTAAAATTATTTTTCGACAAATTGCTTAATAATAATAATACATACTTATTTATGCATGTACTAAGCTTCAAAATGTCAATTTATTTAATTCATTTTTTTTTTTTATTGTTGCAAATTTAATAATACGTATTTTGTGATTGATTATATAATAATTGTTGAATTGCATTTTATATGGTAACATTTTCAATTTCATGAATTGAATTCTAAAATTTTTAATAAGATAAAAATGTAAAATTTATTAAAATGAAATTGTTTAATAATAAAAAATTATATAAAAAAAATATATTATAGTCTTAATTTTAAGATATGAATAGGCGTAATATGTAATGAAATTTCTAAACGTTTCAGTGTAAAGATAAACCATATAGTACATATATATATATGTAATGTACTGTGTTTAGCTAGTAAATTAAATTTTCTGGTATCATATAGCAAATATGTGATTGTATACATCAATAACTACAACGCGCGGGCAGATAAATAAATTAAATATATAATGATTGATATAATTTTTAATTTAAATAGTGTTAACAATTGAAGGTTATTCTTAAATTAGTTTAAAGTCTTTTATTTTGAGTTGCACAAATATTTTATTTTTATTAATTAAATATTTAACATTAAATCCCGTCTATTCGATTTGGCCCTATTATTAGGAGATTATCAAACAATAAAGGATTAAGGGAGGACTTGTAATTAATTTTTTAAATAATTTTATAATTGTATGTGTATGTGCGTCAACTACGAAATCTGTAATCGGCTTTACTCTGTAGTTTTTCATTCCAATTTGACTAAAATTTTCATTTGTACTAGAGCAAATTGTAATTTTTGACAGCTGCAATCTAGTACAATCAAAATTATTTAATATTTAATTAAAATTGCTAAAGGTTTGTAAAAGTTAAAAACTTATTTAAATATTTAAAAATTGGAATTTTCCTTTGAATTTGAAATGTTTTTAATTGATGACAATTCTATGCATTATCAAAGATGAAATTAACTTATATTAGGTATACATTATTATACATTTTTTTAATTATATAACTACTATATAAAATTATATTATTTATATCATAGATTAAGAAAATACTGAAAATAAAAATATTGAAAAAAAATTTAATTTGTATATTTTTAGTTGATAATTTAATATTTTGTATTGTTTATTGCATAGAATTGTCCATTTGATGTCCAGGAAATTAGAATTACAATTTGTGTTTGATTGATGACACCAAATAAGTTCAGTAGCGCTTTTTCAAAGGTTGGTACATAAATATTCATTAATAATTAATCATTTCTATTTTTTTTAGTTTTAATTTATTTGTTAAATTAAATAAAAATATTTTTTTTTTTTTCAAAAAAAAACACCTTGCCAGTTTACTATGAATATAATCTGGAAAATAACATTTCAAAATACAATTATTTCAATAATATATCAACACAATGATTGCCTTTTTAGTTTAGAAAATATTATTTTTGATATTATGTAATGGAGTTGTAGTTATTTAGTGACAAAGTTGTGGCAGTTACGAATCGATGCTGATATAGCATCAAAAGTACGATAATTAATCTCGTATTCAGAACTAAATGATTTGCACTTTTATCTTCGGTAACATGACGATATTGTATTTAATACTATTTAAATTAAGTAGTAAGAAAAAAAGTAATTTTTCTTCAGTCAGAAATTTTCTAAAATACACAACTATCTAAATAAATGTGAAATAATTTCATATTAGGACTATAATTCTAAATTCTAAGATATAAATCGCGGTATATATATTATATATGTATATGTATGTATATAACGATTTTTTAAAGCTTCCTTTTTTTTTCTTTAATTATATGAAACGTACAATTAATTAATTGTTTGAATATTGATCCTCCTGAGATTTACTAAAAAAAATCTAAATAGTTTTGTAGAAAAGTTTTTTTTTTTTTTTTGTTTTATTTTATTCTTTAATTATATTCTTATTTAATTATTATAATTTCAGCAATTTTTTTTTTTTTTTTTTATCAATTTTAAATAATTTCTACATAGTGTGTATGAAAGTTTATTAGAATAAAACCTATCTTATATTTAGAGAATATATTTTGATTTTTTTTTTTTTTTTTAATTTGATATTGGAAATTTAATTAAATTAAGCAAATTATAAAAATGTTTTATTATATATAATAATATGTTTTTAGTTTTTATATATTTAAAATGTTTATAATTTTCGAAATTGATTATTTTTGTTTTTAGAATAAAAATAAATGTACGTACATACTTGAATATGTTTTACTAATTTAAGATTAAATAGAAATTTTGTGTAAATTAAAATAAACTGTATAGTTGAAAGGTGCATGGTTTCGACTTTAATGATCTAAGTGTATCAAAGATATTATAGTATAACATATAATTGTCAGTAAAGTTCATCATAATATATATATATATAAGAAAAAATGCCATCAGCAGATCCCGAGTTCGAATCTCGATTAAGATATGGATGGTAAATTGAATTTTTCTTTTATTATTATTATTAAAATGATTAAATTTTATAAAATTTATTTAAGCCGATAGCCCAAGCAGCTGGAACTTGTAATAAATGTTAATATAAATAAATAAATATAAAATTTAGTATTTGGTATTAACTTATCTAATGATAAAATATGCTATTTAAGAAGGCTTACTTCTTGATGACAGTGTTGTAGTTTTCTACATTTAATTTGAGTTAATATACCAGAAAATATAAAAAACCAAATACTCGGTGACAAAAATTACCTGTTCCACTTTGCGTAATTAATTTTGCAGTTACGTAAATAATGTACGCAACAATAAATTACTGAAGATAATATGATATATGTAATCTATTTTGAAATATTAAACAAAAAAATGTCAGTTATTGTCCAACATACTTAATATTGTAAATGAAAGTTAATACCATTCTATAATCTGTAGATTGGAATAATTGAACATATTTAAAAGTTTTCATAAATTATACCCTTATCATGATTCTCGAATCGAACGTATAAGTAGGCGAAATCGCCGTCATGCGATCATGATTAGCGAAGCGAATGAAATACGTTCGACAATTTGGCGAATGAAAAATTTAAGTGACAACCGTAAAACAAAAATAAAAAAAAATATTTTGTTGTTTTTCAAGTAAAATTGGAGGGTAGGGTAAATTTAAAAAAAAATGTGAGAATATTATTCACAAAATTTATGAATAATATAATAATATGATATTATTTGCAGTTATAAAAAAAAAAATTGATAAGCTGGTGCAATTGAGAGAATAATTATTAGGCTTGTGGGAACAGCAAATTTGAATAAAAGTGCATTAAAAGTGTTTTGGAATCGATTTGCAACCGAATTAAATGTATTAGGATCTTCAAAACGTGAATTCAAAGAGTGGAATAAATCATTGTTTATTTGTTTATTCGTCTATGTACTGCGTGTTGATAATAATATGATTACAGGTATTGCAAAAAAAAATATATATATAAAAACAACAGGCGTAGGAACAAGCTGTCGATGCTCTGTTGAGCAAAGAACCAAATTCAGAAAATCCAAATTAATCTAGAGAGCCGTTCTAAGTGTTGTTACAAATTCAAATACACTTGAAGAAACCTAAAATGAAAAATAGCAGTAAATATATCCAAAGAAATCGAAACTCTGAATTATTGCCAGTGATAATTTCCTTCATCGTATGGCACAGACTAATGTTACTATTGGTAATATATTCCATTTGTTCTAATTTAAGGCTTCGATTTATGTTTCCTTGAATTTAAAATATAAAATAATGCATCTTTATTCAAATGAAAGTTTTTTTTATTAATCTAAATATGCTTGTCAAAATATTTAATTTTCAAGTGTTAGGTTAGCAACAACTTTTCCACAGCGAATAAATTTATTCGCGAATCGTGATCACATTTACGCGAACGTTCGACTAGCATATTCGATTCAAGAATCATGATAAGGGTATTAATTTCAAGTTAAACGTTGCAGTACAGAAAAACATATTTTTATTTTCCCGATTTTAGCCGATCCGAATCAAATCGGAACTGAATTTGATGTAAAAACTCAATTATTAAGTTAAATAATAATTATTAATTTATAAACACAAATTTATGATAAACATATTATTATTTTCAAATATTAATTCGTGAACAATGAAATTTTAAGAAAAAGTAAAAAATGTACCATCTAGAATAAAAATAATTAAATATGAACTTAAAATATTAGTCTTTTATTGAATTCGACGTTAAAACTTAACTTTATGTTGAAGAAAGTCATTACATTCAAATACTTAGTATTTTTCAATAATGGCATTTTTTTTTTAAATTTTTGTTTTAAACACTCAATTCTAAGATTTGGCAATTAAAAATGGTTTCTTTACAATTGCAGGAAACCGCATTGATCTAAATTGAGATGCGTTACGTTTAAATGTAGAGCTTAACGATACAAATTTGTATCAAAAAAGAGAAAAATGATTTATCTAATCTAAAATTAGTAATATATGTATAATAAGTATTTAAATTATATATGTATATATATATATATGTGTGTGATATATTTAAATTTTCGAAATTTTTCATTATTTTACTTATTTAATTTAAATCGAATAGAGATTCGAAATACTATTTTTTAAATCTTATTTAATTTTTTTTTTTCTTTTGTTTTTGTTTTCTTAACAATATAATGTAAAATACATTTTTTTAACAATGGTCCTGTTTTTTTTTTTTTTTTTTTTTTAATATTTTAACAGATAATATACAATAATGTATATATGTTTAGGTAATTATAATTTAATATTTATGATTGAAATGCCAATTATTATTATTAAAAATATGATTTTATATAGTATTAAATTTATTTGAAAAATTAATAAAATTAAATATAGATAAAAAACAACAAAAAAAAAAACAAAACAAAACAATAAGAATTTTAATAAGATAATTTAAAACAAATGATTTGTTATTATATTTTTTTTTTTTCATTTTAACATGTATGCATTTTTATTTATATTTAAAAAGTAAGAAAAAGAATTTCTTTTGTTTTTATCTTATGTTTAATAATTGATATAAGTTTTTTTTTTTGTTTTTATATAATCTATATATAAATAATTTTGATATAATTGTGTTTTTTTTTTAATAATATAGTCGTTGCACGATATATAATTCCTATTAATACAATTTTCAACTAATTTTTTTTTTTTTTTTATTTTCATTTCATCCTAAAAACTATGTATAAATACTATTTTTGTTTTTTTCATTAAAATTTTTAAAACAATTTTTAATAATTTTAATTTTTTTTTTTGTTGTTAATTTTGTATTTGAATTAGAAAAACTTAATAAATTTGATATTTTAAAACCCTATATATATATTATAGATACATCATATAATAATTGTGATTTATTTCAATTTTGTTAATTTATTATTTAAATATAAATTAAATATTTAAATAATATTAATTATTGATCACTAAAATTGTCGTTCTTTATTTTTATTAATTCTACTGCGTTTCTTAAAACCACCCATTTGTTTTAATAGTTGTGAGTTCTCATCATCGATTTCACTTTGAGGATCCCAAAGTCGTAAACGTTTTGGAATATACAAAAGGCCAATAAGTGTGATTGCTATATGATTGAATGAGAAGAGAAAAATAAAATTAAATAAATAAAAAATATTATAATATAATAAATTTAAAATTGTAAATATTTTATATTAAGGTTGTTTAAATTAAAATTTTAAAAATTTAATAATTAATTTAATAACAAATTAACATATTATAGTAAATTCGAAAATGCATCAGCATCACGCATCGTAAAAGTTCCATATTCTTAAATCCAACATTAAAATGTTGCTGTGTTAAGCTTTCTTTTGCACCATTACTGTTTGTGATGCGCAAACTTGAGCAAAATTCGCATCATAGAATAATTTGTTGATGATTTGTTTGCTATTGTTATAAACAGCTGTTTGACATTTAAAATTTATTTGTGATTTCATTCTTTCAATTATTTCACTTACTTATAGTTCAAATATTTTCAAAGCATCACTGTCAAATTTTGATAATTTTAAAATGCATTAATTGCATCAGCAACACAATCATGATGCATGACATTGTTGCATTTCCGAATTTACCTATATATTAACTGTGACGGGATGCAGTTATTTAAAATATTTATTGAATAATTAGTAATAATTGGCTGAGTGTAGCGTAATTATTGCTGCCTTGGTAAAACAAGAAGAGTAAACATTTTCAAATTCAGAGTTTTAGAGTTAGGTCAAGAGCTTACGCTTGAGAAAATTTGATAAAAATCGTACTAAATCTATTTTTAAAATTCTTATATTTGATTTTTTTTTTTTTTTTGGCAGCAAAAGTAATAGAGATATTATTCAGAGGTTCCAGAATAAAGTCCTAAAAAACATTGTGAACGTGCCCTGGTTCATAAGAAACTATGACCTACATAGAGATTTGCAAATAGAATCTGTCGATAAGTAAATACAGAAATTTGCAAGAAGTCACGAAAAAAGGCTTCAGCACTATGTAAATGTGAAGGTAATCGAGCTCCTGGATAATAAAAATATAGCCAGACGACTCAAAAGTGTAAAACCTTTTGAGTTAGTGCAGCAATAATCACCCACATTCTTGAGGACTCGTCGCGCTGGTGATCGGAGGTTGACCCGCTCCCACTTTTAGATAGATTTGTTTTTACGGGATTGGTAAAAAATTTCGTTATGTTGACTGCCAACGAAACGAGGTTTTTCACAAATCTTACATATTTATAAATTCGTTCGGAGAGCTGGTTGGATGGCTTTTCGTCGCTGATGCGATGGGTCTTCAAGGTTATGGATGAATACGCCAAAAAAAAAGTTAGATAGACATCGCTGGATGTAGTCTACATTGAAAAATAAAATAAAGCCAAGAAAAAATTGCTCATTAGTCCTGTAGGACTAGATCGCAATATAGGAAGGGTGTGGTTTAGTGGGTAAGAATCCCACACACAATGTCAAGATACGGGGCTCATTGTGTCTTTTAAAGACTCCCACCAGCCTGCGTATAAAAAAAAATATTTGAATTTATACCCTCTGTGATAAGTGATTGTAAAACAGAAAATGAAGTTTAAAGGTTGTAAATTTATTTTACTTTTTTAACAACATAAAGTTCTGATATTTGTTTAAAGCTGAAGAAAAATGAACAATAAAACAAAATGAACAACGCAATGACAATTGATGTAACGGATAACAAAAACGAAATGTAACGGATAAACATTTTTAAGATTTTCATTTAAAGGAAATTTTGATAGATTCAGTTAAAAACAAATATTTAAATTCATAAAAGTATTTGTTTCTATATTTTGAGCGATTTTGAGATGATTTTAGATAAATGGACAATTTTCTCTCTCTGTGAGATATATTAGAATTTTCTCACTCACTGTAAGATATATTAGAAATTGACAACCCGTGACATCGTAAATGTATCAACAACGTCGCCAACACATTGGGTTCGTTCAGTAGCATTAACCGGTAGATCTGGAATCAATTTTGGATCCATGTACCATATAACTGGCCACTGAACGCATTTCACCACAAAAATTTACTGCAATACTAGCGCCATCACCGGAAAATATAATGAGTACTTGTAAAAATAAATTAAATTTGAATAGAATAACATTTATTATCATACATATAATTTATTTTTTATAGCTCTTAATTTAAGTTTTATGTACATAAATCTTCCTTAAGAACTTAAATTTTCACACTAATTCAAAAAATAATGGCGATTTAAATTTAAAAACTTTCATAAAAAATATAAACATTTAATTTTTCTTACGGTAGATGTCACAACACTCAACATAAAAATTGTTGTTGTTGTTTTTACTTATAAAAAGTCAGATCCATAAAATGTATCTAGAATTTTTTCAGATCCATTTTCATTAACCGCGATACATTAACCGGTACATTTACCCCACCGTTCAATAAACAGATCCATGGATCTGTGGATCTCAGATCCAATGGTTAATTTCACTGAACGCTACCATTGACGTATGATCTTCATGTCAAAAAAAAAATTTGTTTAAATTGTCTCATGATCGGTAATTAATTTGACAGTGTATCCACGACCATTTTCACGACACCAGTTGTTGTTACATCATGTATCCGAAAATTTGTTGATACACAGTACAGTACAGTTGTGTTGAGTTTTTATTAAGCAAGCAATAAATAAAAAGGATGAAGGAAGCAAGACTTAAAATCAACGAAAAATCAGTATAAATTTTAATTCGTGTTTTAAAAATAAATTTCAAAATGTTTTTTTTTTTATTTAATTTGCTTAAATTTGAATAGGAAATGGACTCATGGCAAAAAATGCTTTTATTAATAATAAAGCTTAAGCACAAAGAAGATTTTTTTTCACATAAATATTCAATTTAAATATTTTAAAAATTTATCCACAAATGAGTATAATATTTTGACATTTGATTTGACATTTATTTCAGAGACAATGGTAGCCATTAAATTGCCATTATTTTTTGAATTAGTCTGAAAACTTAAATTCTTAAGGAAGATTTATGTACATAAAACTTAAATTAAGAGCTATAAAAAATAAATTATATGTATGATAATAAATGTTATTCTATTCAAATTTAATTTATTTTTACAAGTACTCATTATATTTTCCGGTGATGGCGCTAGTATTGCAGTAAATTTTTGTGGTGAAATGCGTTCAGTGGCCAGTTATATGGTACATGGATCCAAAATGGATTCGATATCTACCGGTTAGTGCTACTGAACGAACCCAATAATGTGTTTACTGTTTAGAGTGATCGGAATTGTAAACAAAGTCCATTATGTTGCCAAGACAATGTTGTCAGTTCAGAAAATTCGGCATATTGTGCTTGTATGTACATTGTATCGGTTGACATTTTTTGGATACATTTCTGATGTCACCGAACGTGACATATTTAGCTGGGTCAGATATATTTATATCATACTTTTTACAATTTACAAATAAAGGGTGTATGTCTAATGACTAATTCTAATTGTGGCAAATAATCATATATAAATATTAGAATTGACTAAAATTTGGAATGGTTTATGTCTTGGAATTAGCAAACTTTAAATTAATAATTTAAAAAAAAAAATTACTCATGACTTTTTGGTCTATAATTTACATTAAAATTTAATTTAAAATATAGTAAATTTATTTTTGATTAGATATTATTACACCAGTTAAGATAATTAAAAAATTGTCTTTTTTTTTGTTGTAGTACAATTTATTGATTAGTATTATTAATTTGGTTAGTAGTATTAGCTCCCAGCAGAATTATTTTAATTTTAGTTTTAAGTAACTTCAGATCTAGTGTTAATTTTAATTCCCCTGTCAAATCATTTACGAACTTTTAAGCAATAATATAGACAATTATTGATTTGATGACTCGTTCTAAAGATAGTTTTATTTCAATCTATATAGTTTTATTTCTAGTTGTATTATGTGATTATGGATATCTACACGTACATATATATTTAATAGATGACAGCTTAAGTCTAATTGAAAACATATAAATAATGATGATACGAAATTTCTTTTTCTTAATTTATTAAGGGCTGTAACCAAATATTATGTAATTTCGTTTTTAATTAAAAAAAAAAGTTAAATCTGATCTATTATACCACAGATATAAATAATTATATATCTACTTATATAATTACTTATATCTATGATTATACTCTTAAGGTGGATTTCCTCTTCATGGACGAATGGACAATTTTGTTTTACACTATAATTGAAACACAAATACAATCAAGGAAATTTGTATGATTTTGTTTCAACGGGCGAAGGACTAAAATTTGTAAAAAATTGCTTAAAAATGCGCGGATTTTATTTTTATAAAAAAAATTTTAAATTTTGTTAAGAGTAATAATAAATAATAACATTGTAATATTCGAAAAAATAAAATATAGCATTTTGCTTTTATCTTAAAAATAAATAATTTGTTAGAAACAAAATAATCTTATACTAAAAAAGAAAAAAACAAACAAAATTACACTTCATGTGTTTTTCTTAAAAAACATTTGAAATTCTATATGTGAATACGTTCATACATAAATCGAGATCGCAATAAATATTTATCAAATATGTAATTATACCTATCCTTTTCTTTTACTTCAGCCTTCAGCAAATATTTAAAAAAAAATTAATTAAGAAATTGGATGAAGTAAATTGTCCGGAGAAATTATTTTGTGTATGTGCTTAGCAAAAAAGGTTTTTGATTGGTTAAAAAAAATTTGTCCGGATGGCCGTCCATCAAGACGAAATCCACTATAAGATCAAGACGAAATCTACCATAACTTGACTTAAAATTTAAATTGAAATTTCTAATTTATATTTAATTTTTCTTCACCTTCTTTTTGATAGCAATATTTATTTATTTATTTTAACCTTATCCCTTTCCCTTTCAAAATGTCGGCCTTTTCATCAAACTATATTAATTATTTCGTATATATTTTTGTATATTATATATTTATATTATTTTTTTTTTATTAGTTATTAAATTATATTTGAACCGATGTGGTTGTATTGAAAATTACATTTTTCAGTAATTTTCACCATTTGAGCTACCGAAGCCACCTTGATAACAATAATAATATATTACTAGCTATTCCCGGCGTAACATTCGCCGGTCTAGCATTAATATTTTAAATGAATTTATTTTATTTATTTATTTTCTTAAAAAAAATCAATGACTACATATTTTTTTATTACATAATAAATAAGCTAAATTGAAAAACTTAAAACTATAATTGTAAAACATTGATTTTTTTTAAGAAAATAAAGAAAATAAATAAATAAAATAAATTGTTTCATTTATAATGCTAATGCTAGATCTGCGAATGTTACGCCGGGAGTAGCTAGTAATATACAATATTGTTAGATCTATCTATAACTATTTTTTTTATTTTTTTTTATTTAGGTATTTATTTATTTATTATAAATTAATTTTGACCGCTAATAGTTTTGAAGAAAACTTTTACATAAGGCAGCGTTTATACGTTTTTGAATTGTGTTTATAACGTATTCATTAAAGTTTGACATCCGACTTTGTTATAGAATATCAAGTGCTCGACACATATTTTCGTATGTTGCAAGTTTGAAAAAGTGAATTTTGCTAGAAAAGGTATTTATAGACTTCTAGTTGTGTTATGCCAATATATTGAAAGATATACATTAAAAAATACAAAAAATGTGTATTAAATATTATTATTATTTATCAATACAAATTAGTTAGAATAATTGATTTACTATTTAAATATTTATATTTCATAAATATTCTGAAATTACACTGAATATTTATATTTGTTTATAAGTATTTATTATTAGTACTCGTAACGCATATTCGTATCTTCGTATTTTGCAAGTTTAGAAAGTGGATTTTGCATGAAGAAATATAGTATACTTTGCAACTGTATTTGTTTATCTTTGAGATATGTAATTAAAATTTTTGAAATAAAATTTGATATAATTGCAATAAAATTTGTAAATGTAATAAAAATAAGTAAAACATAACCTTCATGAAACAAAATCTGATGTCTAAACGCTCCCTAACAAATACTATTAATAGAGACGTACATTTGAACAAAATGTGGCGAACAGAGATGTCGCTGGCAGTATAGATATGAAATTAAATGCATTTAAATAAATACATACCACACTCACATTAAAAACACATTAAAATAGCCATAGATACGTTTTTTGTGTTTTTTTTGTTATCATAATAGCCCTAACTATTTCGAAACTCAAAATAAAAAACAGAACATTTATTTATAGAATTTATATTTTTATTTCACTTCTTTTAAATTTTGGTTTTGACGTTTTGGTATGATGATAGTTACGACTTTGTTAAATCATATCGAATCATATAGGCTATTTAACGAAGTATCATCATATGACATCATATGACGCCTTATGCCTATTATAGTTAGGGGTAAAGCCAATAATTGTGCTTTTTCTCTTATTGTTCAGTCTTTATTGATGTCTTATGACTATTATAGCTACGAGTAAAGTCAATAATTATGCTTTATCTCTTATACTTCAGTTTTTATTGTTATATTGTTATCCCTCTAGCGTCTCTGATGTAGGTAAGGGTAGTCTGTGATTTTTCTTTTTAAAGTTTTTTTAATTTTTATGTTTACCAAATTTGCCGTGTATTGAATTGGAACTTGATAATGATGTCATAGCATATTTTGTTTTTCTTGTTCTTAGCAGATCGTAAATTTCGGTTTATGATTCTCCATGTACAATATAATATTTACTCAATGCTACTGCGCATTTGAATTTATACTTTTGAATTATTTGTTAATAAAATAAATAAATTTCAATTATTGGAATTTGTGAACATGGGTGAGGTAAAAAATATATTTTCTAAATTTACTATTTGTTTTACCGGTAAGTTTTTTTGCTGTAATATCGTAATATCGTAAAATTTTAACAAAGCTATTTTTATAAAATAATTATATTCTGATAATTCGGCTTTTGTCTTTGCTACTTTGTTTTTTTTTTTTTTAAATTAATTCATATAATCAGATATAATCAATGCTATTGCTCAATAGGTGAATTGTTTTTAGGTTAATTTTAATTTGTTTTTGGTTTTATATAGTTTTATTGTTTTGTGGTTCATGTCTTTAAATTAAATTTTGCACACTATCGTAATTCGTAATAGTTCTAATAAAGTTGTCTAATCTAGTTGAAAAAAGCTTTGTGTTGTAAAAGCTTTGTTAAAAGTTTAACAGACGTTTAAGCGTATTAATATATAAGATTTTTAAATTGACCATAATTTTGAATTATGACCAATTTTATAAGCACTAGCTGTAGATGTAAATATATACGGCTTATCAGTAAATATAAATTTTTCAATTATCTCCCATTTAAATTTAAAAAAAAAAAACAATAATGAAAATTGAGTGTGGAATGGGTTAGATATTTATATCGTACTTTTCATGATTTACAATCTTATTTATTTCTGGTACAGTCGTATTTATAGACATATCCAACCTTTTTCAAATGTATATATACATATCTGTATTCTAGTACCACGACACAATTGTTTTATATTACAGGTTACATTAATTGATATTATCTTTGAACAGTTTGCAAAAACTAAAATTGTTTTACTAAGAATCCAAAAAATATTTTAATTGCAAAATATTATATACCAGTCAATATGTTAAATATTACATTTATCAATTTATTTTTGTTATTTTATTTTATTTTATTTTTTTTATTAAAAATACTTACTATTAAGTACACATGGAAAAATCACATAAAAATTTAAAGTGCTAGAGCGAAAGTACAAGGCCTCACTGGAGTAAAGCACCATTGTCAAAGCTAAAGCACATCCTCCCATACTAACAACACTGTAAATAAAAAAAGAATATATAAATTTTAGAAAAATATAAAACAAAAAATGTAAATGTAAAATAAAGGAAATATTAACACCACATTTTCTTTCAAAAACTGTAAGGAGCTTTTTTTTTTTTGTAATTTTAAAAATTTGTTATCCTCTAACAATTTTTTACCAATATTAAAAAAAACAATATTCTTTTTTTTTTATCAAACGAATAAATTGGAAAAATAAAAAAAATGTTTATTTAAAAGTTTAATAACTTTATTTATATATTGATATTTCTTTAAAGTATTATAAATTTTGTAATTCGTTGTTGTACAGAATTTTCGAGTCAAGTTCAGATTTTTTCGAAATAAATTAAGATATATATATATTTTTTTTTCCAATTCAGATATATTTAATAAAACAGTTTCGAATTTCCAATTGGAAAGAAGTCACATGAAAATGTCAGAAATAGAGATAATGTGATAATGTTATGTCGTTCATGTCGATCAAGTGAGTAGAAAATGTATATATAGTTTCAGAAAATAATAGTCAAATTAATGTGTGATATTTTATAGTTTTAAATTCATTATCAATGAGAAAATTTAAATTAAAATTTTTTGAATTTATAACAAAAATCTGAATTTATTTTAACCGTTTCTTTCATTCCAAGTAAAAGATTATAAATCTACATTCTGTTAATCGTTAATATATTGATTTCATAAACATATTAACATTGTTTTTTGTCATATTTTACAATGAATTAAATTGAAGGTCATATATACACAACAATCTACGTATGGTTACATTTAAAATTTATACTTATATTATAAGAAGACTATTAATTTAACATGTTGTAAATTTTAAAATCAAAACAACCTGTCTTGTTAACTTTTTTTAGGTTAAGGATAGAATAAAATTGTACATACATATATCATTAAAATAAAAGATAAAAAAAATAATAATATTGATTTCATAAATATTATGTACCGTGACATCGTAAATGTATTGACAACGTCGCCAACACATTAACGTATGATTTTGAATGTAAAAAAAAATTTGTTTACATTGTCTCATGATCGATAATTAATTTGACAGTGTATCCGTGACTCATTTTCACGACAAGGCTTGTTAAATTATGTATCCCAAAATTTGTTTATACACAGTATTGAGTTGTATTGAGTTTTTTTTTTATTAAGCAAGCAATAAATAAAAAATATGGCGGAAGAATTTGATTTTACGTTTATTTCAGAGACAATGTGTTTAGATTGATCAGAATTGTAAGTAAAATACATTGTGTGGCCAACACAATATTGTCAGTTCAGATAATTTGTTATATTGTATTTGTATGTACATTGTATCGGTATATACCAATATTAAATAATAATATATTCATTGCACTTTTTGTATTATAACTCTAGTTTTTAGTTCTAATTTCTAATATTAAAGCATATAAAACAAGAAGCGAAACCATGTTTTTATTTTCTAACTAGATTTCTTATTGTTATTAATTTCCAAATTAATTTATAAAATATCAGAATTTAAAAGAAAATTGCTTGAATTTATTATGAAAAAATCTGAAATTGACTGAAAAATATTGACCATTGTTAATCTAGAAAAGTTTGGGTGCAGTTTAAAAAAGTATGCATTCACATTACAACTCAAAACACTAACAACAATGTAAAGTAAATTTGTATCATCTCTCAACATAATAGGTACATTATAACTATTTTCTAATTACATTTTACTTCTACCTGTACCTACTCCCATGATAATTTTTAAAAAAATTTATCATTCTCTCATTCATAATGAACTGTTTTTTCATTATTATTATTGTTGTTGTCAAAAAGGCTTCAGACTAAAACAAAATTAGTAAATATTTACTAATCAAAAATTTGTCGATTGATAATCTTGTACGATTTTTGTAAGAGTAAATTTTTAGTATAGATATTTGGAATATGGAAAAAATATTCCAAATATTATATATAGTGCTAATTTTTAATTCGACCTCTCTAAGTAGAAAAAGGTTTGCCATTACGTTATGTTTTGAAGTAGTAATATAATTTGTTATATAACATTATTAAATTTTATTAATTTCCTATATATTGCTATGACTATAAATTCTTCATCTTCTTCATCTCATCTCAATAAGTCCTTGCGTGTGCCTATGTAATTGAAATACATTATTGTGCTTTGTATTGTTTCAGTATTTAATATATGCTCTCAAAGAATCAAATTAACTATCTTATGATTGACACAAGTCTATCATTGAGTGCGCTGAATATATTAATCATTCAAAGGAGATTTAACATCGATTCTAATAATATTTCCGGATATAGCACAGATTAAGAACATCAATATCTAACATTATAGATATGAAAATCTAAAAATTTCCCTAATTTACAATTAAAAGCCTAAAGTCAGCCGAGATAGCCAGAAATTTTAGTAAACCTAATGGCTTAACTTATAGCCACAGAAATATTTATTTTGACGAGAAATTCTCATCAATTGAGAATAAAGAAGCATTTCAAAAACACTGCAACAAAAAACAAAGGGAAGATTTCATTGGATACACATAATATCAGCAGTCTTTAAAACCATTTCGTTTAACCAACTGAAAAAAACTGCTTGAAATTGACACGGTCTGCGCTTAAGTTAATAAAAAAAATATTTTTATGATGAAGAAATTCGAAAAAAAAGTCTGTGATTAAAAAATTATCTGAATTAGAAACATATATACCGCGAGCTTGTATGCAACTATCTGAATTCTGAATAATGTGATAAATTCAGGTGGTTATGATGAAGTTCGTCGGAATGTGAAATTCCGATTACATTCCGAATTTGGTATGCTGAAGTCCGAAAGTATTCCGCAGTCTGCAAATGTCATTATTTATCCGAAATTTTAAAATTTATGTATGATGAAGTTCGTCGGAACGGAAAATAATTTGAAAATTGTACGCCGGAATTTCTCATTCGGAAGTATTAGAATGGTTCGGAAATGAATTATAAAGCATACAATTTTTGTATTTAGAATATTAGGAGAAGTAGAAAATGTAATAATAGTTTTTTTTTTCAATTTTTTTTTCATTTATGAAAAATATTTTTTTTTATTTAGGAATAAAAAAGCGCTTCAAAAGAATAATATATTTTATTGTTTTTAATATTATAACATAATATGTATATATATTAAAAACGATACATATATATTTTACATTCTTTAGAGAATTTTAAATTTTCTCTGATGTAACAAAAAATTACTTGTATATATATACATACTACAAATATAATTAAGAAAGTTGTATCTTTTACTTTTAATTTATGTATGCATATTGTATATATACATTATGTCATATACATTATCTATTAAAAAATTTTTACAAAATAAATAAAAAAAAATTGAAAATAAAAATGTTTGAAATGAATATGAAAACAAAACAAAAAATCTTCCGAAACATATGATTTTGATTTCTGCACAGACTTTGCAGTCGAAGGGACTTCAGCATACCAATTCTTTCGTATTCGGATCGGAATTTTTTTTCGGAGAGATTCCGCTTCGGACTTCATCATAACCACCTCAATAATTTATAAAAAAATCTGCAAAGATAAAATCAAAAGAAAAAATCTGTAAAGTAAAACACGTGATAAAATTACCTAGTAATGGAATTATAATTGGGAATAAAAAAATACTAGGTTATACGATTTCAAGTACATGTTATTATGCAATAAGGAAATATATGCATTTGAAAAATTAAAGTGATTCGAATTCGAAAAAAAAATTTTAAATTCGAAAATCAAAAATATTTAATTTTTTTTTTGTTGTTCATTTACAAATGAATAGTCTGATGAACATTCAATTTGTAACTAGAAGCCGGCTTAGAAGAATATATCCATTATAAACTAAGCGCATAGAACTGTTTTTTTTTTTTTTTTTATTCTGAACATAGGTCTTTGATGTAGGTAAGATATAGCAATTAGTGTTGCCACCTGAAATTATTCGGATCCGACAAAAAAAGTGATACCTGTAATAGGCACATTATAAATTATTTCAAATTTAACACTGTATAAAAGTTAACGGTTAATAAATACGAATTTATTCTACCCAATTATTCCATCATCAGATAATTATCAATATTATTTTTAGTTTGTTATTTTACAGATTTAAAATTGTTTTTAGGGCTACTTTGACATATTAAACTCTTATAAATGTGAAATTTTAAATGTCTTGATATGTTCAGATATATTTCACACTATTTTCACATACACAATTGTTATTATCTTAGAATTAAGTGGAATAACTGTTCTCATTTTATTTCATAAATTTCAATTTATTGCCTTGTTTTTTACCCTTTCATTTCTTTTTTTACAATGGCATGATTAAAAAATAAGAATAAAAAATAAAAAAAACTGAAACAATAAGTTAAGTAAGCAGAAAATTTTTGTTTTTTAACTTAACCTAAAACAATAAAGTAGCTATCCATTATGTACAATAAAGTTTTAAAAGAATAAAAAATAAAAACCGAAAGAAGAAAGTTTAGTCGATTAAAAGAAAATAAAATAAAGAAAAAAGAAATTGGAGAAATTATGAAAAATGTTTTAAAGAAATTTTGGTTTTCCTGATTGATATAAAACCAAATTTATATGTAATAGACTTAAGGTGTTTTGTTAAATGCAAAATATAGTATTTTAAAGAAATCTTCTTGATTCTGTATGCAAAAAATAAATGATAAATTTAATAACAAATTAATATACTTACGGTTTATAATGTATGTACAGAGTGCAATGAACTAAGGCCAATGCTTTTAATATACAGTACATTCCTATTATCCTAGATATTGTATAATCACCTGAAAATAAACAAAAAAAAAAGAAAAAGAAAAAACAAAAAAAAATTACTTCACTAATTAAGTAGGATAATATTATATAAAATGTTTAAATAGGTTAAATTGGTTTAAAATGGTAGCTAAAATATGGTGTTGAACATAATCTGATCATTTGATTGCTTGCACCCATTCTATTCAATTTAAATATTAAAAAATGTTGATAGATTAATAAATTTGCTTTGTATACGATTTGAGAAGATAAGACCCTATAGGATTGCAGAAAACATATACAAAGTAATGTACAAAGCAATGAACATAAGTTGCTTGAAGGTTATTTTAAACATAGGAAACAATATGCGGAATGTGAGGGAATAAAAAGTTTAGAACAAGATATAGAATACGGCGTAATTCAGGGAAGTTCTTTAGGACCATCCCTGTTTTCTTGCTACATTAATAAGTTTAATAGTGTAAAGCTAAGGGGTAAAGCATTTTTATACGCAGATGATCTGGTAATGGTCTACGCTGAAACAAAAAATTATGAGCATTTAAAAGATAAAATGAACGGTGATATGTTAAAAATTTATAACTGGATGTGCATACACAAACTAACAGTAAACGTTAACAAAACTAAATTTATGCTTTTTAAAGCCAAAAATGTAAATATATCTGTACGATATAATAATAAAGTAATGAAGAAGGTCAACCACTATAAATATCTAGGCATCATTGTAGATGACGAATTAAATTGGAATGTGCAAATTCAAAGCTTGATACCGAAAATTCGACGTATTGCTGGTCTATTTAAAAAATTAGGAAAAAGACTTACTCAAAGTACAAAAATATCAGTATACTACAGTCTATTTCACAGCACTATAACATATGGAATAAGTATATGGGTAAATACTTTTAATAATGCAAGCAAACTTCAAAAAATACAAAATAAAGCGATAAAAAATCTTTTTGGGTTAGGACACAGAACTGTTACAAGTGAAATGCACAAAAAATATGGGATATTAAAGTTAGAAGATTTTAAAAATCTAACTCAAGTGGTATACATAATATTCAAAACAACCTCCTTAGCTCATTTTGAGAAAATTGAATAAAGAAATAAATAAATATGTATCAGTTTTTTGAAGAAGGACTAGTTATTTTAAACCTTAAATGAAAATTATAAATTAAAACGAGAGTGTTCTATCGATTAATGATATTTTTAACTTCCGGGAAGAGCCGCAAAATATTTTTTAAACCGGAAATTCACCGAAATCGAAATTTTCAAATGGGAAGAGGCGTATTATGTATAAATTGTGATTCTACGTCAAAAAATAGTACCAAAACTTTTGTCTTTATAATTTTTTTTTATTTTCTTTGTTTTAGTTTAAACTCTGTAGTTACCCAAAAATGTTATAACAAAATATGTTTTATATAATTAGTTTACAGTTTACCAAAGGAAAACATGAATGATTTTCATTTTATTTTTATTAATTTTAAATAAAAATACTGAGAAAATAAAAAAAAACAATGATTAAAACATAATTTGAAAATTTCGATTTCGGTGAATTTCCGATTTAAAAAATAAACTTATTTCCAGTTCGTTCGGAAATTGAACCTTTCACCAATCGATTTAATTAATAAATTTTATTTTTTTATTTTTAAAATAATGACTTCTTTCCCCATTTTTTTTTATGTTCTTGACAGTATTTGTGATATTTTTAACTTCGGTTAAAAACCGGAAATAGGTTTTTTAAGTACGGTACTTCAAATTTTACTACATATTTTACTACAATGTTTTTTCAAGTATTTGGTGAACAACCACTACTTTTTCAAGTGAAATGTGGACAACTCCTACTATTGTCAGGAACTAAGCTTTCTTAAATAGCGTAGTTCTATTTTATTTAATCAATTGTTACAAAATTTTTTTTTTGTTTTAATATAAATTTAATTTTTCCCACTATTTTTATAACATTCTTACACTAGTCTAGCCTACAAAAATTTACAAAAACAACTATTTATTTCTAATTTTATTAACATCTAAGCAATTTTTTCGTTTTTATGTTAATTTTACGCACAATTTTAGGAATTTTTTATACTATGTACAAACTTTACAAAGTTTTTTTGTCTTCGAATTATATTATTGGAAAAGTAGGGATTAAAAACCAATAGTTATTTATTAAAAACCTAGTCTATCTTAATCTATCTTAATCTAACTAAGACTGCTTAACCTAATTAAAAAAATAATTTATATTATACTTTGTGCTAATTATAATTATAATTTTCCAACCACCAATAATTTGCTTTAATTAATTTGTCCTTATCTGGTATGGACATTTCAAATTTTAAATTTTCTCCGTTAATATTGCCCGAATTATAAACAATAGCTTTACATATAGCCCGTCTATTATAATGGTATATATATTAGAGGGACATGATTACAATTTTGAATATAACTATTTTTATCTAAATTGATAAAATGCTCAGGAGCTATGAAGCCCGTGAGCAAGGTCTTTTTGATGTACTCCTCATTGTGGTAGAATATATGCGATATTAAACCATTTTCCAGAGTTTTTTTTTGCTTTGTCATAATGTCTTCGAATTAATTTTATAATAAAATTATCGATTCTAATTATGTTTGCTTCCTTGTACAAGTATTTATTAGAGTAATAATTGCTTGTGTTCGGAATTGGGCTTTTACAAACTCATATGCACTTTGTTTCAAATTTTCGGAGAATTTCCATTAAGCTCACACTGATGTTTTACCATATTGGTGCACCATGTACAAGCGTTGGTCTTTTATTAGTGTTTGGTAACATATAATTTTAACTCTTTTACTAATGATTTTTGTTAAAAAGTTTCTTTTGAAGCCATGAAAGCTGTGTTACCTTTTAATATTTGATTTGCTCAATATAGTTTAAGTTACGATGTAACTATACTCCTATGTATTTAACTACTCTTTTATTAGTTAAGATAAAATTTTCTGTGGATTTTATTTCAAATTCTTTCCAGCGTAAATTTTATCTACCGTGTTACGAAACAATATTGTCTCGCATTTGTTGATGTTGATTTACTGCAGCGAAACTTTGCAGTAGTTCCGAGTAATATTAAACATTTTTTATTTGCCTTTGATGTAATCTACTGAACTATCGGCAGAATAGAATAGGATTCATAATTATTTCCTGCAGAATAGAATATGATTGGGCAAAACCCAATGTATAATTATTTCCTCAAACCTGGTCTAGTGACGACAATAGTTCTGATATATATATATGGAAAAGAGTATTGGTGCATTAACTGTACCTTCTAACAGGCCATTATCTATCGTGACATTTTTTTTATAATTTGCATTTGGGTTGGGTAACCAATATCATATCCAACATTAAAACTCCAATTATTTTAGTAGGCGACTTTAACGGATGGAGTCCTCTTTGGGGCTTCTCTAGTACAAATCATAGAGGTAAGATTGTAGAAGATTTTTTTTCCAGTACGAACATCTCAATCTTAAACAAAGGCTCTCCCACTCACTTCTTCACCCATGGAACATTCACTAACATAGACCTATCTTTATGCAGCTCCCAATTACTTCTACACGTCACATGGAATATTTGTGAACATTTACACAATAGTGACCACTTCCCAATAATGATAGAAGCTATAATCTTTCGACTTCAACTAATACTAAACTCTCTAAACCCGCCAAATTTAATTGTAATCGCGCAGACTGGACAAAATACCAAAACAGAATTAATGAATTAAGTGATCAATCCCCCACCTTTCAAAAATTTATTTTTGTAAATCATATCAATTATAATTACTTTACAAGATATTTTGGTACTTTAAACGTTAAAAGTTTATATATAAGCCCATCTAACCCTACCATGTTAAAAGCTTATTCCAAATCTATCAGGCAAGCTCCCACCCCCAACTTTTTGTTAAGGAACCAACAAATATCTGAGTTCAACTTTGTAATGGCGTGAATCGCTCCATGCTTGTACCTAAAGCCCAATTGGTTTTTAGGTATAATTTGTTTCGTTAGTGTAAATATAGTTAATTTGTCGTTAATAAGTGTTTCAAATACTTTGCTTATGTTCTTATCAGATTATATTCTAAATTATAGTTTTTGTCATTAATTGGATGCTAATAATACCGTACTGGTACTGGACCAGATCGACAAAAACCATAAAGCATTTTTGCTTCATCGGGAATCGAACTCTTACGGTTGAAATCAGAAGGTAATCTACCTATTGCACCACCCAACGTGTAGTAGGCTTAAAAAACTGATATGATGAAACACCCGGTATACCTAAAATTACTTAAATTTATATTTATTTTCATTTAAACACTCACCTTCTAAAAATTGTGTATCAGTATGGTCCCCTATAAAACTTCTTTTTTCGATATAACTACGAAACGCTGTCCCCAGATCCATGAATGCAACAAATGCTATCCAACCTCGAAACGCGTATAACAATTTTCTATCCATTTCGCCAGTTTTACGCCGAAATTTATCAATTTTTGTAAAATATATGGGTGCGGTTTACTGAGAAAAATTTTTATTAGTTCACTTGATGACAACAATTTCCTTTCTTTTTTACTCTATTGTATTTTTGTTTTTCTTACTATTTGTTATTATTTATATTATGCGAAAAGCTGGTAGGTGGTACTGAATGTAAAAAAAATTTACTTATATTCGAAAATTTTTTTTTTACTTTCTTATTTAAATTTTTTTTTTTTTTTGTAATGGTTGGGTATTAGTTACACCTGTTTTCTATTTTCACCTTATATTATGTAATGAATATAGGTATTATTGTATTTATATATGATTTCTAGGTAACTAGAAGTTTTATTTTATTTTTTTATTTTTTTTTTTTTTTGTAATCCAAAATGAAAAATTTTCTTTCCTTTTCCTTTTTTTTTGTTTTCCTTTTTACTTTTACTTCAAAAACTTTATTTTATGTGTTTATTAGGTTTTAGCTTCTATTGTCAATGTTTTCACTGCACTCTTTTGAGTTTATCATATACAAATTTTTTCGTTTTTTTTTTAATGAAACATTTTGGATAATAAAGAATGAGAAGCTTTTCAAGTTTAAATGTAGATTTTTTATCTTGTGTATGGTAACTTTAGTTGATTAATCGTCTGTAACAAAAACAAAAAAAAAAACAAATTAGTTAAGAAAAAGTTTTGTTTTAATAAAATAATAAAAAAATTTTGTTTTTTATTTTTATTTAGACAAAAAAAAATCATTCTTCTTTAAATACCACAATTTAAATATTAAAAATAAGAACAATAAAATTGTCTCATTTATTGTAAAGTAAAAATAATAAAAAAATCTGCTTTTATTATAAATATAGGTTATGTTGCAGATTGTTCACAACAATAAATTTCAAGTATTTTAATGTTTCTATACTGATGGTTTTTTTTATAATTTTAAAAATATTTATTATAGAGTAAAAACTACCCACCTACCTATATACTACAGTATCTATTTACAAACAATTCAAATTTTACTATTTGTTTTGTTTTAAATTTATTTAAATTTACTCAGTCAGTAGTTAAAATTTACAAAATCATAAATAACTTATGGACAAAAAACGAAACAGAAATGAATTGAAATTTGTAAACTTGCATAAATTAAAAGTGAAAAATGCAAGAATTTAAATGACTAGTTTTATTATTATCCAAGGACAATTAATAAAATACAATATAATGAAAATAATAATAATAATAACATAAAAAAAATAAACAAAACAAAACACTTCAACAAAATATGCTCAAAGAATTGAAATGGAATAATGGAGAATTTTAAATGTAAAATTATCATATATAATTAACAGTTATATTGGATAGCCCAGATGAATATTCTTTGAGTAAAAATGCTCCAATTTTTACAAGTGGTCTGTCTTTTTATTCTATTTATCTTTTACTCAATATGTTTTAATGAAGATAGTGAGAAATTTTTTTCCTTTTATACTCGCAGCAAAATAATGGCAAATGGCAATGAAGTGTTGAGTGAAAAATTTATGTTTTTTGGCAATTTGAATTTTTTTTTCATATGCAAATGACGAAACTATACTACTGATAAATTACTCTCATATGTAAAAAAAAAATATTGTTTTTAGTTTTTTTAATTTTAAATATGAGCATTTCCATACACACGATTTATAGTCATCTTATTCTATTAAATTCAAAGCCAACTATCTTTATCAATTAATACCAAATCAGATCTATATTCAAAGTAAACTCAATGCTTGGTTTTATAAACAAATAATGGTCCAAAGAAATTTTGATGATCCTTATGTTACTAAATCAATATTTACGATATTAGTCAGACCAATTCTTGAATATGCTAGAAAGTATAAATGACCAATTATGAATATGCTAACCAAGTTTGGTCCCCTTTTTATCGTCAACACATTGATAGAATAGAAAGTATTCAAAAACATTTTTTTTAGATTTGCATTAATAGCTTTGAATTGGAATAATCCCTTAATATTGTCCCCCCTACATTGAACGTCTTAAACTGCTTAATATGTATACTTTAGAAGGTAGTAGAACTGTGTTAGATATTGTTTTTATAACCCAAGTACTGAATAAACACATTGATTCACGTTATATTGATAACATTTTAAGATGTACACAAGAGCACGAGTTAGGCATGACAACATATTTTCAATTACATTTCATAGGACTAACTACGGAAAATATGAGCCTATTAACAGAATGCTGATAAGTACAGACCAATACAACACAACAATAAATTTTGATATGAGTAAAGAAATCCTTATTTAAAGTAATTTCCTAATTTTATTAGGAATTTTGTGTAAACAAATTGTGTAATTTTAATAATCTCTATTTTAAATTAATAATTCTATTAGTTTTATACTAGGGGCCCCTGTTGAGTAATTATATTTCAAGTTGAAGTCAAATTTAAAGTTTTTAAAAAAACCGTAATTTACGTACTGACATAGATTTCGCACGATATAGCAGAAACCACTCGTGTTTAATAAAAAGAATTTACTACACTCGTGGTTAGTAAGTTTTATTTAGGACACATAAATACACGTCCCTCATATACGGCTTTGTTTCCGATATATTCCCTATATTAAGTGGCATTTAGTGATAAAATTACTAAAAATAAAAAATTTTGTCATTAAAGAGGTATGTATATATATACCTACATTATACATAATTTAAATAAAAACTATATTATTACTACAAATAACCGAAATTTAGAAACAGTTACTTAAAAAGATAAAAATGAAGAATTCAAGTGATTTGGTTTTTTGTTGTTTTTATATTTTTTATTTTAGATGAATTTGTTTTTTTGTTTTTTTTTTTTTTGGCATATGTACATAGATTCATTTGCAAGTACATAATGTAAATTATAATAACTGATTTGTTTGCTTTTGTTTATTATTTTAATAAGTTCTCACATATGCACAATGTATTTGCTGAATAATAAAATCATATGAGTACAAAATGTTCAACTGTGTGCGCATTTTTGTTGTATATACAATCTTATATATTATATATATATATATTAGAAGTTCATTAAGGAGTAGGAGAATCGAAATAAAATAAAAAGTGTCTACTGCGCAGGACCTTAAATGCTTGTCAATTATAATTATAAATTTTATTATTGTAAAATGGTTTTATTGTAAATTTTAATATTGTAATTTGTAAACACTTGAACTAAGTAAGAATAAATAAATAAATAAATAAATATGTAGATCAATTTTTGCCTCGTTAGTAAATGAAAGAGTTTTAAAATTTCATTATAAAATAAATTTCGAAGGGTAAATTTAACAACTTATAATATTTTCATTTTAAGTTTGCAATTAATATGTTTGAAATAATTTTATCCAACTTTTTTCGCACCAAATATAGTTTTTGATAATTAATTTTTTAACCTCCTCACTGATGATATTTACTACAATTTATAAGTTACGATTGTTTGATTGTTTAACCAATTTAACACTAAACTACCAAAAAAAGCCAGTAGAGTTTTTAACATAATTAGCAAACTATTTTCACTTAAAACCACATATTGGTTGTTATAAGTCAATTATTTTACTTAAAGTGAATATTATAAAGTTTTTAAGCGCATATAACTACGGATAAAGTTTTGGAGTGGTAAGTACCAATATTTAAATTTGTGGTTTTATTATTATGGGATACCGAAAGTTGCTTCAATCAAAATTAATATCAAGAAAGGCCAAAATGACGATATATAAAACTCTCATACGACCCGTAGTGACGTATGGATGTGAGGTATGGACTATGAACGTGGCCGAGGAGAATAGCCCAAATATATTACAGAATGGAGAATATGTAATCAGAAGCAACAGCGAGCTCAATAATATGATTGATAGTGAGGACATTGTACGGTTTGCAAAGGCCCAAAGACTAAGGTGGACTGGCCACGTAAGTCGAATGAGCGAAAGCCGAAAGCAACCAGTGGTGCTGAATAGAAAACCCGATAGCCGCCGTGGTAAAGGAAGACCAAGAAGCAGATGGGCAGACAACGTGAAAAACGATGCTCAAATCCTACAAATCCCAAATTGGAGACAAGCGGCACAAGATCGACCTTTTTGGAGGAGCATAGTGATGAAGGCCAAAGCTCACCCAGAGCTGTAGCGCTATAAGATGATGATGACTATTATAAAACATTCATATTAGACTAGGAGCTGCTTTTGTTTTTTGCCAGAATAGCATAGGCCTTCAAAAATCTTTACGCTTATTCAAGTAGCCGAAAAAAGCCATTTAGTATAATATGTATAACATTTTTCAAAAACTTTTCATATAGAAAATATAAAAAATATTAGTTGTTTCCTAATAAAGATTGAGTGTTTGGCCAAACTTTTATATTCTTTAATCTTTCCGTCAGATAATGACGGAAACTTAACAGAAGAAGATTCTGGGGATGAAGGTTGTAGTGATATAAACCGTGTAGGGAAACGCTTAGTAAATACTGAGGTCGTGGTTAATTCAACTGAAATTCAAGTTTTTGAGTTATAAAGTAGACAAAGGGTAAATGATGAAGCTAATGAACCTGTTAGTAAAAAAGCAAAGAAGAAAACATTTTTGTGGGAATATAGAAAATATTTCTGCATTTGGTGACAATTCTCGTATACTAGGAAATCCTATTTTATCGCGAACAAATTTATCAAACAAATCAAATCCTATCGATTTATTTTTATTATTCTAGACCGATGAATTTATTGAGGACATTGTCAAATATACTAATGATTATTCATCAAAATTTAAAAATAAAAATTTTTGGATGTTAAAAAACAAGAAATATTGGCTCTTTTTTCAATTTTTGCCATTGACCACGAATACATTTTTGTATTGGTCCTCATCAGAAGATTGCCGTAATGATCCCGTAATGCGAAGAAGTCGTTTTGATGACATTTTTCGTCATTGCACCCTTTTGATTATTACGAAAATTCTGATAAAGATAACAAGTTATATAAAATACGGCCATTATTAGAATATGCAGACGGTATTTTCAAATATTTTAATCCAATACATTTCAATTTGTCTATTGAAGAAACTATGATACCATACTTCGTGCGTTATGGTTGTAAACAATTTACAAAAGGAAGGCCGGTTAGATTACCTGCAACTACACCTGGACGCCGTAGTAACAATACTTTTGAAAATTCTGCAAGATATGCAGAACAGCATTTAATTTTATCTGGACAACCGCGAAGCACCAGCAAATATTTCAAATTACGTACCACAAAGAGTTGCAAGACTTAAAACATCCCATTACATGATAAATATTTTTTAATATATCATACATACTCTTTGTTAAAATGTTTATAATTATTATACCGGGTGTTCCAGAGCATGCGTATCAGCTTTTCAAGAGAGGAAGGAGCCCTTATTTTAAAACTAAAATACCCCTTTCTGGTCCTTTTCGGAAGTTGAAAATATCACCAATCAATAGAGCACCCTCGATTTAGTAAATTTTTTTTTTAAATTTTGAAATAACGGCTTCTTCCCCTCTTAAAAAGCTGATACGTATGCTCTGGCACACCCGCTATAATTTAATCTTTGTATGAATATAAGTGTGCAATTATTGTTATTTTGGTATTTCTGAATAAATTAGTCAATTTTCTATTAAAATCTCTAAAATATTGGAACTGAAACTTTATTTTTTAAATAAAAAAAAAATCATATTATATTCATATTATACCAAGTGGCCTTTTTCGACCACCGTCACAGCTTGGAAACGGCAGGACCGATCTGTGAAATTTTAAAATTTTTGATTTTTAGGGACACTAATTATAAAGTTTTCATGGATAAAATATGTATTTTCAGAAAAAAGTTAATAGAGTGTTAAATGGGTTAATGTCAAAATTATATCGGGTGTAAACGTCAAAAATGATTGTTATACAAACTACTAAAGTCTTAGATTTACGAAAATTTTGTGTATTTTAAAAAATGTTAAGCTATGCGTATGCTGTTTGTACGCTGTGCATAAATTTGACATTATTTCATGTAAATTTGAAACAAAATTTTTGCTACCATTTTTCTACAACAACAAATTACTACATGAAACAATGTAAAATTTTTGCGAAAGCGTACTAACAGCACAGGTTGCATTTAACAGTTTAAAATACACAAATACTACCTGAATTGGTAGTAGTTTGTATGGCAATGACTTCTTTTGACGTTTGCCGTCGAACGAATTCAGATTTAAATAAATTACAGTTATTACACGGAATTGTCCAGTGATAATTCATCACTTTTGAACAGTATTTTTCCATTTCTGAATAAATAATTTTTTGTAATTTTTAATTTTCGAAAATGCAATAGATTAGTTCTGCATTTTTAGTAATCCTAATTTTTTTTTCATTTGTATACATTTTGAATTACCATATTTGATTTATAATTACATTATCATGATTTATCATTCGCTATTTTTTTTTTTTTTTGTTTTTTTCGTTTAAAAATATTGTTATGCTGGTCTTTTATTCTATTAAAATTTGAAAATTTTACTTGTATCGAATTAATTTATTATTGAATTTACAGTTCTGTAGGAGAATGGACTGTTGTAGGGGTAACGATTATTTACAGAAGTTTTGAGTATACGTAAATATTTTTATTTTCTACTACAAAATAGATATTCGTCTTTGATCTTGACATTGGACTTTGAACGATTTTGATCTTTTGAAAAAAAAATATACTAAATATAAGAGATGCGAATTTATTAGATTAGATTCGATTTGTTAGGCCAATTGTAACATCCCTCGATAGATCTAATCTATGTTATTTCTGATCTAGCAATAAATCTGAAAATAGTTTTCAGTGAGTTGGATATTAATTCTTCAAGATTTTAGCTTGTTCCCATATATCTGTTCTATTAAAGCTCAAACTCAAATATTCAATTCCAAAAGAATTGTAGCAATTGTTAACATCCGTCATATGTTTGTCCAATGATGCGAAGTCTCATTTCAGTCGTACAATGCTAAATCCTCCCATGACAAAGTCATCTACAATTTTATTGCCTTCAATTTGAAAATGATCCGGAACACAAATGGTTGTAACTCTGTTTGATTTTCTTATTGCTTCATTGAATAGTAAGACTATCCCACAGATAAGCTTGAGTTTTACTTTCTTGCAGGACAATGCGGTATAATTTCTCTGAATTATTGTTTTACGAACAAAGTTGGGTATTTCAATTTATCACTGTTTTATCTATTGGTGAGATGACCTATTATAATGCTTTCTCTCGCATTAATATTAAGCTCAGTTTTCTCCACTATTTCTATACAATTTTAAGATTATTTTGCAGGTGTTTCGATTGATATAAGCAAGTTAATTTCTATGAAAGGAATGATTTTTCAGTACCTCTTCCCTGATATGCCTGTCAATGATTTTCATTATAATTTCGAAAGCAAATTAGTTCAAACTAATTGGATGTTATGACATTACTTACAGGTGACCAATAGACCATGTAGATTCTGGGCCTGACTCATCAACTTCTTCCAATTTTTACGGTTACCGGCGGAGGTTGATATAACATTAGGTGGCTATAAATTCGCTTTCTTGCTTTCAATATATACTTTAGCTATCCTCTATGCCTCTATGCCTGAGCCCAGACATGAAATGCTTTAAATATTTTGAATAGAACTCGAATAATATCATTAACTTTTTTTGCAGTATAGCTGTTATCTTCAACAAGGAATTTAAATTTTTCTATTGTGAAGATTTTGGCTGGGGTTTTGTAATTTCCGGTATGGAGTCTATAACTTAGTTCTGGTAAATGGTTATTAAAATTATTTGTTTCTATTTTTTGCTATTTTATACTAAAAGCTCGAACGTTTATTTTTCATTTTCGGTCATAGAGTTATCTGATTCTTCCAAGTCCAGTTTTATTGGAGGTTCTTAACATATAGCACATAAATTAATTTTACACCATATGGTCTGTAAAATGGTTTGCAGGTTATTAAATGAATGAAAAGTGAACAGCTACTCAGTCTCAAATTAAATCTATCTAAGACACATGCTATCCTATACATGCTATCCTATACATTATCTATAAACTGGCGTGTGTCTATATATTCTCTATAAACTGGTATTTAAAGTGTCAAAATTTGTATTATCACGTTTCGTTAATCGTATATTACAATAAAAAAATGCATAACATAATTTGTTAGTGACTACAAACCGACAAAATTTCCAAAAATCGTTTGACTCATAAAGAAATATGATTCTTAAGGGTATAAAATAAATTTTATATATACACTTTCTTATAGTGGCATTTCTGTTTCGTTATTATAAATTGCAAGGATTGTGGTATTCCAACTACATTTATGAAAATATCCATTGACAATACAATTGAAATTTTTTTTAAATTCATTTATTGGTTCTGTCTAATTTTTTTTTTTTTTTTTTTTATTTTTATAAAATTTTATTTTGAATTATTTTCATTTTTTTTTATATGCATTGTGAGTTCACGTACAAATTGTGAGTTGATGTGTGTGTACATGAATGTGTATGCATATAGTAAGCTTGGAAAATTTATTGTGTTCAGGGAGTACACTCGTATTTGTATTAGGGTATAACAGGGAATAATCTTGAATTTTACTACACAAATAAATATTCTTACAATTATTGTTTTGTATAAAATTGTAAAATATTTAAATTGTGTTGCAATAACTTAAAACAATTTAAATAAAAAATATTTGAGAATAAAAGCTTATTTACTGGCAATTTTAAAATATTTTAAATAAATATATAAAGTAAATAATTATTCATACCGAAAGATAAATAACTATTTCGTTTAATAGGATCTGAAACAAATATCTTAGATAAAGAATTTGTAAAACGCTAATAAATATTTTTGAAATTTTTGAAATTCTATAATATTTATAGATACAATGGTGGCATAAAATATCTATGTATCAACATTGAATATTAATTAATAAATCGAACTTGTTCTCTTTATTAAAAGTAAAATGATGTAAAAACTTTAAAAATTTATAATTATATAAATTTGTTTTGTAAAAATCCATTTTACAATGAAATCTTGGTCTATTTTTATAACTCACAGATGTACTAATGACATCTTATAATAAGTTATAAAGTCAATCAAAATGAAAATCAGGAAGTTGTATAGGTAGTTTAATACTATAAATTGCTACTGATGAGTTCTGTAGTAGTGTTATGATGAACGAAGCAATTCCTGAAAATAATCACCATGTTATATTTACTAACTACAAGCCCCGTCATATCCATCAACCAACATCTTATTCTTGTTACAAATTCAATGCTCATTCAACCAATATGTTTGAAAATGATCTTCAATTGAAAGTTTGTCAACGATAACAGTGTCTATTATACATGGTATGTTGCATTCGTTAATGATCATAAACTTTATTTTATTTACGTTAAATTTTATATCAAGATTTCATCGCCCCACAATTATACTGTCCTACATCATAAAATCGAAAAAAATGAACTGAAAATTCCATCTTTTTTAATTTTTGGTGTTCGATCCATCTGTGTATCTGTGTATAATTACAACTTTGTCGTAAGCGACACCGAGATTGATCTTTTTATTCTTATTTTGACTTAAATGTCAAATTTCTGATTATACCACAAAATGTGGTGTAAATTAACGTTTTTGAATTCGTGTAATTATTTTGACGTAGGTTGACAAACAACAGATTGTTACTTGTCTTTAATTTTATTATTATGCCGTATGTATTTGTGATGTGTGTGTGTGTGTGTTGCACGTTTGTTTCCGATTGTTGTTATGATGTGGTAAATGTAATTACTAAATATTTTGTTATGTAGAAAAACATAATTTTTTTAAGGATTATTCAAGTGGTTGACAGTAGAATGATTATATTTTTTATTAAATCAAGAATTAGTATGTGATAGTTTATGACTGAGTTATAAGTCACTATGCAGTACTTTTAAAATATAAGTTTTGACAATAAATATAACAATTTTAAAAATTAGATTTAAGTAAACATTACGGTACAAACAGAATTGGGGCCACTACCCATCGCTGGCATAAACACAATTACGAATACAAAGTAGAGCTACAAAATTAGCAAAAATTTGCTAAAATTTATTAATTTTTCATTAAAAGCCATTTCAAAGAATGTAAAAGAAAACAGATTTACTTTTAATATTTTAATGTTGTTAGAAATTGCTTACGATTAATCATATGTTCAATCATATGATACCAAAAGTAGCTGGCCGACGGATACAAAAATCCGCAATTATCTTTATGTGTATATAAAATGTATGGGGCTATTTTTTTTTTGATAGAAGTTGTAGCTGCATCAGTCGCTAGTCGCCCCAATTCCGTTTATACTATTAAGATTAATTTTTGAAGTTTTTTAACATTTTATAGTATTTTATGTTATTTAAAAAATTAAAGCTGGGCTTTTAACTTTATAGAATTTTTTAAGTTCTTAAAGTTTTTCTTTCTTTTTCTTATTATTTTTATGTTCTTAAAGTTTATTATTAACATTTTTCAAGTAAAAAGTTAACGAAATTATCTATAATGTTATAATATGAAGTACAAAATTAATTTTGTTGTATAGTTCTTAAAATTAACTTTATATTTTGCTTAATAAAACAGAGATTAAAACTATTTTGTTTTCTTATAAATTAAGATATTTCAGATTAAAAACTAAACTTTACTTATTTTGGCATATATTCAAATTTTTTTGTCGTGAGTGCATACAGGATGAATGAAAACTGGA